>VDFB02000020.1:10829741-11429741 GCA_007258455.2 Sequoia sempervirens | reverse complement strand
AGGATACATTCTAAACCCTATATTGGATACATTGATACTTCAAAAGCATCTGAAGGAATTTGAGATTATGCAAATATATGTGAATTAAATACCTAGATTACAAACAGTAGTGTGAACAATGTAACCCTTGTTGAGCAAAGCGAGAATGAGATAAGAAGCAATGAATCCTATGCATCCTATCATGCACATCTCCTTACCATTCTCTGTCATTCTTTACTAAAACACTTCTCCATTTAGGTGGGTTACGCCTAAAAATAAGATTTCGACGAAGGTTTTAGAGTATGTTTATTAAAATGAAAACTCCATTTTGGCAGGCTATGCCTAAGAATAAGATTTCGATGAAAGTTATATACTATGTTTATTAGAGTATTTTGGCAAGCTATTGATTCTTGATTCCTTAAATGATTTGCTAAATAAATGACTAACTATTTAGTCATTTTTATTTGTGTGACTAAATAATTTTTTAGTCAATGGCCAAATTAGTCATTTATTTATTCATTTGTAGCTGAGTTGCAAAAAATTAGTAGAATTTCATCATTTTTGTTGTTGTGACTAAAATTTTTAGTCATCTAGTCATTCATTTTCCAAATTCTACTAGTGAAAGGACAAGTCATCATCGACCAACTTGCAGATGCGCCTACCAAATCAAATCATCCATTAGTCTTTGATTTTCCAGATGAGTCTACATTCACATTGGACACTCCAACAATATGGAAATTATATTTTGATGGGTCTCACACAAATCATGGTTCAGGAGCATGCATATTGTTTGTTACCCCTCAAGGTGATACCATTCCTAAGTCATTTCAAATAGCTTTCTCATGCACCAACAACATAGTGAAGTATGAGGCTCTTCTCACAAGACTTCACATGGTAATCAAATGGAAAATCAAGAGCCTTCAAGTGTATGGTGACTCACAACTAGTAATCTAATAGGTTAATGGTGATTATGACACTAAGTATGAAAAGCTCACTCCATATAAATGAATGATTGGCAGTTTCAGGTAGTACTTTGACAACATCATCTTTTATTAGGTCCCTCACATTCAAAACAAAGCAATATATGTAATGGTAACCATTGGTTCTCTCTTGGATATACTAAACAATGTGCCACAATATGAGTTTTTGGTAGAACAACTATTGATCCCTGCCTTCAACATCCCCAAGTCTGAGATGGTCTGTGAACTTGTTGGTACCAACTTCCCATGGTATGAAGAAATTTATGACTACCTACATGATCAAATCATCTCCCTTGACATATCCAATGTCCAATAACCAACACAAGACCTTCATCTGTAAAGCCTCTAAATATGCCATCATCGGTGACACCCTTTATCGCCGAAGCCTAGACAACACCCTCTTGCAATGTCTTGATATCGATAAATAAAAAATGACCATACATAAAGTACATGAAGGTATATGTGGATCCCATTCTAGTGGTACGACCCTAGCCAAGAAGATAATGTGTGTAGGATACTACTGGCCTACAATGGAACGAGATTCATACCACTTTGTCAAGAAATGTCGACAATGTCAAATTCATGGAGACTTGATACATGCACCAACTCAGGAATTGCATCTGATAACATTACCATGGTTGTTTGCCCAATGGGGACTTGACCTCATAGGTAAGATCCATCCCACTTTATCCAATGGCCACAAATTCATTATCACAATGACTGAATACTTTACCAAATGGATTGAAGCTATTCCCATGACATACATCACTGGAAAAATATCTCAAAATTCATCCTTAATTATATCATTTCTGGTATGGTATCCCTCAATCCATCATCGCTGACAACAGTCGTCCATTTAAGAACCAAGAAGTCTGCCAACTTTGCAAAAATTTCCATATCCACCATCACTTTTCCACCCCATACTACCCACAAGGTAATGGACAATCCGAGGTGTCTAACAAAACCATTATCAGAATCCTTAAAAAGGCCATCAATGACGTTGGTCGTGATTGGCACCTTCAACTTAATCCCACCTTATGGGCCTACCACACAAATATCCTCATCCCCACAAGAGCCACTCCATATTCACTATTCTTTGGTTCCGAGGCCATTTTATCTATCGAGGTCAAGTTACATTCCCTGAGGGTGTCCATGCAAGAGCATATAGTTGATGAAGAGTATTGTGTTTCCAAACTACATGAGTTAGAACTACTAGATGAGCGAAGAAAAAATGAATTGGTCTATTTACAAGCTTATTAGAACTGTCTCCATCACAACTATAACAAGAAATTTTTGACTCGAAACTTTGGCATTGGTAACCTAGTGTTAATGGAGAACCCTAAGAATCAAGTAGAGCAATAAAAGATGGGAAAATTTGAACCAAATTGGTTGGGTCCCTACATCATCATGATAGTCTTCAAATTAGGAGCTTATCAAATTTCAACTCCTGAAGGGTAACCCTTGTTAGTACTTGTCAACAATTTTCAATTACACAAATTCTACACCTAGCTTCAAAGAGCCATGTCAAAACCTAAAAAATACAAAAAATCGTCACCTTGATGAAAACCTGGCAAACAGGCATCTTGGTGACACCAAAAAAATCAAAAATAAAAAAAATAAAGAAAATAGTAAAGAGAAATAATTCGTCCAATAGTGAAAACCACTTCAGAGGTGCTTTGGTGAAAACCTAGCGAACAAGCGCCATGTGTAGTCAATCTTTGTTCTATCATCTACCATCATTCTATTTGATTTCCACTTTTATTCCTAATAATTCACCTTCATACTTTTCACATCACCCATAATAAGCTTTGTTGTCCTTCCCTTAACCTGGAACAATTGACATCTCACATCTTTTGTCATCCATATCCACCCGCAATAATGTGTATCCCATTCCACCCCTAATAAATTGGTCATATACCCAACTGGGGGTAAGTCCTTAACCTAAGTATTCATTAGATCCTACACTTGTCATTGGAGGTTGCAATATCCTAAAAAGACAAAAAAAAATCAAATATCCCAAAAAGACAAATAAATCAAATAAACCTCAAAAATCCAAAAAAATCAAAACATGTCATAAAAAATAACCTTGCAAAATCACAAAAGCAAAGTCAGAGTCAGTCATGTCAGTCCAAGTCTAGTCGAACTATGTTGCCTCTACGCATTGTTACCTAGGAAAGGCCATCAATTGATGAGCCCCTGAGGCACTAGGTCAGTCCTTTAGGGTTTATCGAATAAAGTCAATCATGAGTCAGTCCATAATAAATAAAACAAATTCATGTCAAACTACAAGGTCTCTATGCATTTTTATGTAGGCAAGGTCATTAGTCGATGATCCATCAAGGCCCTAGGTCATTCCTTTAGGGTTTTTTGAGTCAATCATAATAAATTGGGTATTGTCATCAGATGCAATTGGTCGTCAAATAAGTCTCAAGCCAATAAAAAAACTATGCAAACAATTCTTCAAGTCAATTCAATCAATTGTCAAAATAGTAAAACATCAAATCAAAGTTAAAACATCAAATCAATCAAACATTTACCTTATACAAGATGTGTCCTTACTACAAAACAAACATTGTCATTATATCAAACTCTATCATTCACCTTATACAGGTGGTTACATGATTGAAACCAAACTTGATGTCTTATATGACATGTTCCTCTCCTGAAACTAGGAATTGTCAAATAATCAACCCATCAATCACCTAGTCAATTAAACATCGACAAACAATTATTGGCAAACACTCTAAATGGATGTAGACTTTGTAGTTTGTTGGTATAATTTGTCTTATCTTTTCTATTTTTCTTTTGAGTTATGTTACTAGCTTCCTTGAGGATGTCCCACGAAGGATTTAGAGGAGCGATGATGTCTCATGACTCGTCTTTTCTTTGATTTTTGTTTGTGGATTGTCTTGATAAAAAGACTGGGGCAACTTTTCCCTTAGTATGATTCAAGACTTTCCTTGTCTGTTGACTGCCTATTTTCACAAATAGATGATTTTGCACACTTTTTTTTATGGTCATACCATGGTGTTTATTGTCCATTTTTCATATTTTAATGCCCAAGGATGATTAAATGCAACGCCTAGCATAGCAACGTATTCATCTTTAAGTTGTCTCCACTACCGCCATGCTAACATCCATGTCCTCCACACTAATATTTCTTCTATCTACATCTTGATGGCATCCCATGACACACAAAAATATCCTGCATACATAGTCATGTTAGAAGCATCATAAACATCATAATAATAGGCATCCTCATTTAGGTCATACATATTGCATTACAAAATACAAAAACATAGAGAACATATACATGCATTTCACATAACATTTCAATAGCATAATCATCTCATATCATTTTGCATCTAGGCATCATTAACATTGCATATATAGTACTGCATATACTCAAACATAATCATTACATTTAGATTATCATAGGTCATCTTACATTGTATTAAACATCATACTTAGCATGTCATCACATTCACATCATTTTATAATCATAATCCATTACCATAAGTCACATTGCATATCCATCGCATATACATTACATTTGCATCATATAGACGGATCATATACAATATTGCATTCAAAATTATAAAATAAACATAAGCATTGCCTTGTCATAATTATATCACATCATTTTACATCCATCATCCATTAAGCATACATCATAAATCATTTACATGACATACATAACCATCACAACATATCTATAACAACATAAAATTACATGCATCCATCTAACACCTAGGAATCATATAATGTAAGCATAAAACATACATTAGTCATCCATAATGCATCCACATATAGCATCCTCATACAATCATATAGAATGCATAAACATCATAAAAGCATGATCTCATACATATAAAACATAAGAATGCATATACTCACCGCCAAAATCATATATCATATATGTAGCTCAAAAAGTGTCATAGTACAATGTCAAGATGTATCCCAAAAATAGATCTCGTAGGCTCAATGGTCCAAAATATCAATATCCAAATGCAATGTCAAAATGTGCTCTAACTAGAGCTACCTTGATCCCTTGAGGGTGATGGTCGTGGTGATGGTTGCATGTCCTCTCGGTGAGGAGACCCTGATGACTTGTACTTGGATGGAGGCTTGTCATATGGTCTTGATCGCCTAGGCCTTGATACACTACCACTACTTTGTGACCATTTGTTGTGGGACCTACCACTGCTCAAGGCCTTTGTAGCACTCAGACCTCTCCTCTCAAGTGGTACTGCAACCTCGTATAGATCCATGTAGTACTTCTCTCACCTCTCTAACCTCTGGATCTCTCTGGCCACATCTGCATTTGACCCACTACAAGTGGCTATGAATTCTATCACCCTCTGATCAAGCCGCTACTTCCCAACCACCATTGTATCCCTCTTCATTCTCAGGGCATCTCTCTTCATCCTCAAGGCCCCTACCTCCACCTCCAAAGCCTCTATCCTGATTGTCGCTACATCTAATTGGTCCTATAGGTCCGCTATCCTCTGATCTGTTGAGCCATATCCACCTCTGATAGGCACCTCCTCTAACCCCTCTCTAACATTTACACCCATCACAATCCTCTCTCGGAGGACTCGCTCTAACTCAAATATATCCTTCTCCTCCTACCTCTCCTCCTCCTCTTGTCTCTCCTCCTCCATCTCTACCTCCTCCATAGCCACATCATGCTACTCAATATCTGGCAATGGCTCATCCCGTCACTCCTCCTCCTCCCTCTCCTCCTCATGCTCCTCCTCTTGCTCACCCTCCTCCCTAATAGGTGAAAGGTGATGTACCGCCTGTTGTCTCCTCACCCTCCTCTGCTGGACTCAACCTTCTCTCCCTCCACGTCCATCTCTACCATCATCACCTCTCCCTCTGTCTCCCCATCCCCCATCTCCTCTTTATCCTCGACCTCTAAATTGGCCTCGTGGGCCCTTGCCTCAACGCTTTACTCACACTAGATGATCTGGATCTGTGTATGGATCAGGCTTGTGAGTAGCCCACCATGTGTCATACTTAATTGTGGTGCCTACATCCATATCACCATCCCTCCATCCCCACAGCACAAGGTACAGTGTATCTATCCCTTGCTTCGCCACTCCCACTAGAATCATCTATCCCCATGGCTAAACCTTGTAGGATAACTGCACAAACTCTACTATGCCCCTGGGTACATCCTACATCTCCCTGAACTACCTCCTAACCCGATCTAGCAGGTATTGCTCTATGATGTGTTGTGATTGGACAATCCATCCAATCAGGAACCTCACCTGTCTACACCATGGCAAATGATGGTCCTCATTTGGACACCACTAGTAGTCTCTATATGGCCTCCATATGAAGCTCACAAGTAAATTGATGCCATGTCTCCAATAACTAATGTCCCCAACATGGGTTTGCATCACAACCCCTCTGTACATATATACATTTGGAATACTATCACATAACTACCTACCCATTGGAGGATGAAACATGATGATATGCTTCCATGCCCATACCATATATAATGTCACACCATAGCTCATCGATTGATCATCGCGGTATACAATTTCATGCAACTAAAAATATAACATGGAAAATAAGCAAGACCCCATACATAGACTGTCCCTCTCCTCATCATCCCCACGAGCATCTCCCCCATCCAACTAGAAATCCATGGCCTCTATGATCTGGAATCACGATCCTTGCAATCAAAGTACACAACATGCAGTCCCATCTCTTGTATCACTTTTCTAGGACCTCCCATTGAATCTCATACTCCTTGACCCTGAGATCTGCAACATCCTCATGCTCATAATTATCCTCGATGGCCTGATATCCCCACATTGGATCATACCTCACTCTCTTTGTAGATTGGTAGCCTGAGAATCTTGTAGACATCCTCCAATGTCACGATCGCCTCCCTTGTCAAAAAGTGGAACTAACATGTCTCCAAATGCCACCTCTCAACAAGTGTAGTTAGTAATCCCCTATTTGCCCTAATGATTGGCATGTAGGTCACATGATATAAGCCTAGGTGAATCAGCTAATGCTTTTCAGCATCAGATAACTGATCCTGAAGATAGAATGTGGACGACCGTGACTCTTGTGTATAAATCTGGGCAAGTACAACCTATGGTCACAAGAAAAAGGACTTGTGTCAATCCAAAACCCCAATCAAACCTATTGGACTTGAAAATTGCACAAGAAATTTCATCCTAAATTGGGGAAAATTTTTAAACAGGCAATTGTGTCGCACTGCTTAACACATGCATCACATATATCAAGTCTGTCACATTTCTGCATATGCATCAACATGCACAATTACACTTGTGTCGCACACCTCAGGAAATATGTCACCAGGGTCACTTGCAGTCAACCCCCAATTAGTTGTGTCGCCATTTTCACATGAGTCATTTCACTATGCACATGTAGCTTACTTTGTTGAATGCGTCATCCACAACCACAAATGTGGTACAAGAAGAAAATGTGGTGCTCTTTACAGTTGCACTGCATTACATTCATTTGACACCCTAACTACACTTGTGGTGCACCATGCAAATGTGATCTCACATGCGGTGCATGCGATAGCAGTTGCGGTGAATGCTTTTCACCGCATCTGCTTGCTCCACTACAAAGCCCTAAATCTACGCAAAAATAATAAAAAATTACAAAGTGGGTATTAGGTATTTATCGAGTTTGTTGAACCCTCTGGTTGTCTGAATGTTCGAACTCGAAAACCACGGTGAGAAATGTGAGGAATTGGTGCCATTTTGGCAGCAAGTCACTCCAAAGCTCTCCAAATCTCCAAGGTCAAAATGCATAAATGAGCAAATTTCCCACTCAATTTCTATATATAGCTCATCAAATTTAGGGTTTGAGTTAACGTTTTGTATTGGTTGCACTCATCGGGAGGCTTTGAACCTTAATTCATACTACCTCGAAGGTCCTAGAAGTCATATATTTTGTCACCAATGCATTCCTAGCTGTCAAATTAGCTTATCGAAATAATTTTCAATTTTTTTGAATTTTTTGGAAAATTTGCAAAAAAAAATTGAGGGGGCATAGGTCCATCCCGTTTACATTGGGGCATATTTTGATTGAATTTCTTTGACACGACGTGATAAACTGCATTGTATCAAAGGGGGAAAATGTAGACACTAAAAATTGTCCTAGGCTTGTGAACTCTATCTTTCTTCATAAATCTTCTTTCGTCCCTAATAATTAAATAATTCTAATTATTTGATTATTGTCTAATGTCATAATTCAGCTATTAATTAAATAATTCTAATTATTTAATTAATTCATTTCTTCTTTTGATTAATTAAATAAATTTTATTTATTTAGTTATTATCATCTTTCTACTATAATTGAATAGTTATTTTAATTATTTAATTATTCATTTAGCCTTTTTTGTCATAAATTAAGTAAATCTTATTTATTTAGTTGGCTGCTAATTTATCATTTTCTTCCCCACTTTTGAATTAAATCATTATTTAATAAAAAATTCAATTGTCACATGTCTTTTATAATTGAATAGTGTTTTCATTATTTAATTATTCACTTTCCCTCTCAACTTAAATAATTTTATAATTATTTAAATTCCTCCAACAACCTCT
Source organism: Sequoia sempervirens (assembly GCA_007258455.2). Taxonomy (NCBI): domain Eukaryota; kingdom Viridiplantae; phylum Streptophyta; class Pinopsida; order Cupressales; family Cupressaceae; genus Sequoia; species Sequoia sempervirens. Next base: position 11,421,178 of record VDFB02000020.1, on the reverse strand, counting down.
TTTTTTGTGCCAATCTCATTATTTGTGTCAATCTTATCTCCTCATGTCTCATTCAGTTTCCACCCTTGATTGAATTATTTTATAATTCAATCTTAGCCATTCATCCTTATCTTTGCCCTAATTTGGTCCTAACCCTATTGCATACTACAACTTTCATTCCTGGCCATTGATTGACATATCTTGTTGGCTTTTAATCTCAACCCTTCATTCCAATTTGACTTTCTATAAAAGACGCCTATCATTTTCATTTCTACGAAACTAGTTTATGTACAATTACATGTTTAAGGAGACAACTACAATCTTCAATATTTTGCTATCATTGTCATTAGGCTATTATTGCATACTCAAATCTAATGGCATCAAGCATATTCGAGAAAAATGGATAAGGACAATGGAGGTGAATCAACCATGGCATAGGTAATATTGCTTTATGTTTATGTTTCTATGTTGGATTGTACTTCATTATTGGTTTAGGGTTTTATGGTTTTAGTTTTTATTTTCTATTACCTTAACCTAAATTTTACCCTAGATTACAAGGAAAAGTGTTGCTCCATTGAAAACTATTATAAATCTATGGTGCATTCTAGAATTTGATATTTCAATGAAGAAAATTTTGAACCTTACAACAAAAGAAGCCTATAATTAGGAACAAAAGAAATACATTCTAAGGGGGGTTGAAGGAAACTTTGTATTCCATTCATTATGCATACCCATTACTGTAGTTTCATCAACTAAAGTTTAAATCATATCTTACTTTAGTAGATTTGACTCATATTTATGTATGGTTTGGATTGTTTGATGCATCTATGTGATTTATTATGTTATCTTGTTGACTAGTACATGGTATGTCTTGCAAATCTATGGTCAAGAAGATAGTAAAGATGCTTATTCTTGGCTTCTATCATTTTACTTTCTATAATATTCTTTTAGTTTACTTCTTTTCCTCTCAAAGTTAGCTTAGAATAGGAAGGGAGTCGTCCCTCAACCAAGACATTGAATTCTTTTTCATGTCCCACATAAACTAATTATTCATTTTTTGTTGGTTCTATGTAGTGCATTGGTCTTGAATTAGACCTTTATACCAATCAATGGCTATATTTTATTTTGATGAAAATGTGAATAAATTTTGGCTTATTTTATCTATTAGGAATTTATGGCACATCTAGACAATGAGAAACAACAAATTTTTTTATTTAAAAAAGGTACCTTTTGAATTCTTATAGTGAGATCACACTCCATAATTTAATTTAGGTTATGTATTTGAGGATTCTAAAATATTGATTATTCAACATGTTGGAAGAGTATTTGTATAAAAAATAAATCAAAAGATCATGTTTCTAATATCATTTTATCACGACAAAATGAAAACATAGCTATTTTATCATTGGATAACCACTATCATGAACATGATAGACTGGAATAAAGGTGATCATATCATAAAAACATAGCCGTAAAATACTCTAATAAATCAATCATGCCACACATAATTCTTTTTCACTAGATAATTAATTGGATAGGCATGCCAAGAGAAGCTTTTCATTGTCAGTAAGGATTCCTAAATCACAACTCTAAATATTTTGTTTTGATAATCTGCTAATATGTCTAGATGCTTTAAAATGAATATTATACAACATGAACAATTATGGTGACTGGATTATGGTGAACTTGTTGAAATCTAATGCCTCCAAAAAGAATCACACAATGATGGATTTGACATATTGTTCACATTTGAAAACCTTAGGTATATGTCATGAAAATCTCAATTTTATATTGAAATTATGATAAAAATCCATTATAATCATTTGTCCTTTTTTTGTTGGATCTAAAGATATTTTTCTACCATTGTAGCTGTCAAGATGATATTATGACTGCTAAAATGACTAATTTTGCATGAATTTGGTGTTTTTGTTGTTGGCATCTAATTTTCACATTTGATTGTACCCTATCTATTGTTAGGTGTTCCTCTAATGATACAATGTGAATCTTATTTATGAAAAACTTGTTTCTGCCCTTTTGGTGCACCCTTATATAAACAACACTTTTAGTTTGTTTCAAAATTATCTCCTCTTTATTCAAACATGTTTGTCAACACTTGAAATTGCATCTAATTTTGAAAACAATTATCTTCTGTTATAAAGTGTGTACATATGTATGACATTTTTAGGACTTGGTTTGGAATCCAATTTCACTTCATTGAGACATGCACTTTTATTTTTGATGTGCACTTGAAAGCATGTTTCAAATTTTGTTAATTCTATGCTTAATCCCACCCTTGCTCATGGCACACCTATGCATATGATTTAAAACTTCAAATTTTGAAATTTATTTGTTCTTTAATGAGGTGTGCACCTCATCCCTAGACACATGCCTTTGTATGGTCTTTTCTAATTTAGTGCTAGAATTTTAGAATCTGTAATGTCTTCTTTTTGTAATTTTTTCTATTTTCTAATTTTTCAAGAACACAATTGGAACAATAACTTAAACTTGAATACAAATACTTATTGCAACTACCAAGTTGGAAAATTCACAAAAACCTTTAAACAACTTAAAATCACACTTAGATCTGATTTTGAAATCAATATGACAACAACATTGATTCTATTTTGTTAGAATCTGTAAAGATGAATAACCCATAAAACTAGTGCAAATAAATAGATATGAAACTATGAAAGCAAATGACACAAGATCAAAATATCAATACAGAGTGTCTCCATGAGAGTAATGCAAATGCTCTACAATTAAAATAGCATTATGAGGATGCAAAAGCAAAGATACAAAATACAAGCTAGGAGGTGAGTATAAATAGACTATGAGAGAGGGGAAAGGTGGTGGCAAATACGACCAATGGGAAGATCCCACCACAATAGGCTAAGATAGGCAAGTGTAACTCCCATGGAAGATGCTGACACCTTGCACCCACTCACACTAATACTCACATAATTAAACCTAAGTAAGCTTAATTAAAGTGTAGGAAAAACCTAGGAATATAGGAAAATAAATAACCCAACTAGGAAAATAAAAACCTACACTAACACCCCCCCTTAATTGCAGCTTAGGAGGATATAAAAGATGATGGGTCTCAAAAAATGAAGCCATGTTTGGTACCCATGTACATATAAAATCCCCCCCAAAGAAGAAGAAGCCCCATCCCACAAAAAGGAAGTACGACGCCCCCTGTAATAGAGAGAGAAATGAAATGAAGTGGAAGGACAAAGAATCCCCCCCAAAGAGATTTAATGGTAGATGCTCAAAATTGGATGTAGAAGATGGTCCACGATCGTCGAACAACATTCCTTCCTTTAGGAAGAAACACAACCAAAGGTGTATGCACACTTTCTCCCAAGTCTTGAAAGGAATATGTAGGAAGAAAGTGCAGAATGAATAAAGTCTTTGAAGTCGGCTCAAGTATCCCCATGTTGATGTTGAAAGCTGCCACAATCAAATCAGGCATTCTAGGCCACATTTTTGAAGATGAAAAATCATAATCTCCTAGAGATTGATGTAAAGCATAAGCTAAAGACTCAAATATCTCCTCTGAAGAAGTCTCCTTCAAATGTTGATCCAAAGTATCCACACTCGTATCAAACTGTGATGAATGATCATGTAGAGAATGAACAAGAGGTTCAAGGTGTTCCCTCACAACAACTGAAGAAGAATCAACTTCATCAAAGAGAAGATGAAAATAATCAATAGTTTCCCCCAAATTTGCAATATGTGTCTCTATAAACAAGTCTGAAATACTTGTCAAGAGATCATCCAAAGCTCAATCTAAAAGACAATGAATATCCTATTGCAAAGAATCACTGGAAACTTTCGAAGAAGCAACACTGGAATCTAAAGGAGCAACAGTAGAGTGAGGAGATGGAATACAAGGTTCAAGAACTGGATCACTTGTGAGAATACCCAAGTTCAAATAACCAAAATTCTCCTAAAAATCAAAATCCACACTAGAAGTGTGATCATCATCCAAAGGATCAAAGCCATCATCAGGGAAAAAATCTAAAAAGGAATACAACCGAGATGCATGATCAACCACCCCAATAGCAATTATCTCTCTGCTCTCCAAATCTCTGATAAGAACTGAATCAAGAGTAAATTCCATAGTCTTTCCTGCTCCACTATGAGTAACTTGATAGATGGAAAGAATATTATTAGACAAATGAGGTACACACAATACATCATTGAAAGTACCATCCCCTATATGAACAAATCCCTTCCCAATTACATTCATATATGTATTGTTACCAATCAAAATAGGTGGCATAACACAAGGTTCAAAACAAGAGAGCATGGACTGTGAAGAAGCAATATGATGAGAAGCTCCTAAATCTAGAAGCCATCTCCTTGATCCAATAATCGTAGAAGCACAAAGAGCTTTTCCTTTATGTTTGTCTGATGTAGAAGCATAACTAACATGGAATTTTTCCTTTTTCTTTGTAGATTCTTAGTTTGATGAAGATGGAGATTCAATTACATCTTTATTACTCTTCTCAAGAAGATGTGCGAGGGGATCAGTCTGTTTCTTCATACATTTGTGTTCATCATGACCAAGTTTCTTCCAATAAGCACATTTTACCTTCTCCTTCTTAGATTTTCCTTGATTTGAAGAAGGTTTAGTGTCTAAATTAGAAGTAGATGAGGATATATCTGAAGCATTCTCTCCTTGATTCTTTTGTTTCTTATCCTTATTGTTACTACTTTTTCCTTTTTGTTCTTTTGTACCTTGGTTGACAGATAGGGCATGTGACTTAGAGGATTTAAGAGTGCCCATCTGGATTAGCTTATCTTGTTCCCATGTGAGAGAGCAAAATCATCCAAAGATGGCATAGTGAACTGTGTCCCAAGTTCACCCTTAGTAGCATAGAAGGTAGAAACAAAGATAAAATATTTCAAACTTAGTTTAGAGAGAATACTAAGAATCAGTTGTTCATTTGTCTTATCAATACCACATTATTTTAACTTCAGCCTTAGTGATTTCAATTTTGTGAAAAAATATTGAATTGTGTTGAAATTGCCTGGACTTAAACTAATTAGTTCATTTTCCAACATATGACCCCTCGTTGAATCTTGTGTGCCAAATAGTGTTTCTAGCTTTGTCTAAATTTCATTTGGTGAGTTCAAAGACTTGATGTGGAATAGTAAATCAGGAGAAACGAACAAACACAATGTTCCATAGGCCTTATCACATTTGTTAAACCACTTAGGCCTATCTTCATCTTTAGCAGGTTCAGTTTCAAGTCCCATTGTTATCCTATGTAATCCAACTTTCCTTAAGTAGATTGTCATGCATGATTTCCACTCAAAGTAATTGTAAGGAGTTAAGATGGGTATTGTTGTTTGATCCATGATGAAGAAATGTAGAAAAGAGATGCTAAAAAGAAGAGAACACACACAAGACAACCCCCCCTTTTAAATCAAAGAAATAACCCCCCCAAGCAAATATGATTTGGCACTTTATAATTAGTGCATTTACAACTTCCACTAGCAATAATACTTAGTGGTCTTGATCTCAATGCTTTACAAAATTCTCACACATTGGATGTATGTTGAAAGAATAAAACTTGAGCTAATCCAGGTGAAACTAACAACACCACTGCGATCTACTCAAAAAATCATGCACTTTCAAAAAAATAATCACCTCAATCCGAAATCATATGAGAAAGTTATGAGTCTTCAAAGTTCACAAAACGAGAACTATGTAGTATCACAGGTGAGAATATGCAATTTCTGAAAATTCACTGCATTAAAACCAAAAAATGCCTGCAGTGGTGCAAAAAGCATGAGAAAATAGCCCAGATAAAAAAAAAATTGCTTGAGAAATGGAGCCAATATGATTGAGAACGAAGTGTTTGAAAACTACCTTCAAATCTGCAATTGTCAATGGAGAGGGGGTCTTCTAAAATGTTTTGATTTAGTTTCTGCAAAATATATAACCTACATGCAAAAACTAGCAACAACCCAGATGGTTTTTTTCTACTGTGAACAAAACCCAGATGACGGATTTTCTCTAAAATATTAGAAAATGTGGATCTAGTATAAAATAATGCTCCCAACAACAAAAAAATGACCCCAAAAATGAAAAAACAACCTATAAAGGCTCAATCAGCTACCTAAGTCAAGCAAAGGCATGCTAAAACCTACAATTTTAACAGGATCTTCATAAATCCTTTCTGATTCTCCAGATCGTTTGAAAACACAAGAGAAGAGTATACGAGATTTTGAAGAAAATTGTAACAAATCTTATTAGCCCCCCCAAAAGCTCTCAAATAAGGAAACTACAATCTATATTGCACTAGAATTTCTCTGATACCATGTTAGAATCTGAAAAGATGAATAACCCATAAAACTAGTGCAAATAAATAGATATGAAACTACGAAAGCAAATGACACAAGATCAAAATAGCAACACAGAGTTAGTCTCCATGAGAGTAATGCAAATGATCTAGAAGAAAATTAGCATTATGAGGATGCAAAATCAAAGATACAAAATACAAGCTAGGAGGTGAGTATAAATAGACTATGAGAGAGGGGAGAGGTGGCAAATATGACCAATGGGAAGAGCCCGCCACAATAGCCTAAGATAGGCGAGTGTAACTCCCATGGAAGATGCTGACACCTTGCACCCACTCACACTAATACTCACATAATTAAACCTAAGCAAGCTTAATTAAAGTGTAGGAAAAACCTAGGAATATAGGAAAATAAATAACCCAACTAGGAAAATAAAAACCTACACTAACATATTTGATTGCGTGATGGGAAAAATGATTACAACACTAATATGGAAGCTAGAAATGGATTTTCAAAATTATAACTTTCCCATTAATCATTTAATTTTCATGATCAAACCAAAAGAGATAATACAATCTAGGGATGAATTTTTCATGAAAAGTGGTTTCTAAAACTCAAAGGAAACCATTTTTCGTTAACATAAAGGGTAAGTTGGTGTGGGTTAGTGATGGCTATCATATAAAGGATGAGAACGGATTGTTTGCATGAGCACATGTACTTGTTTTGTCCTAAACCCTAAGATGCATTGCAAGAAATCTATTTAATTGTGAGAAGTCGTCGATAAATGGTCATGAAACAAGGAGTCAAATTTGGTGGGGAACTCTATGAATGATAATGGTCGACTAGGTTGATGAAAAGGGGTTTACCCACCAAATGGGCATTACCAATCTATGAATAGCAATGGTCAGACAACCCACCAAATGGGCGTTGCAAAGAAGAGCACAATAAGGCACAGTAAGGGTTACAGAAAATGTCAATACTTTGAAAGAAACCTCTACATAAAAATAGTTTGCACATAGTTAAACGATGGGTGCGAGGGAGGCGGGTTATTTGACAAACCTATAATCTACAAAAACAAATAAAACCCCACCTTAACAGGAAGTTATTCACACAAACCCTAACATGCAGCATACAAAAAATAAACAAAAGTAATAAAAGACATGCACTTAGCTAATAAAAAAAAATTGAAGCACATAACAATGAAAGAATGAATGAGGAATGAAGATTACCAGGGCTCTATCACTATTTGTAGGAGATTTTTCCGCTTGAGCAACCTTCAATAGCAAGAAATTTGGTCGAGAACATGCAAAATAGTCACGACCACTTTTTTTTATTTTTATAGTTTAGATATACAATCGAAAAGGTGGGGCCACGTCAAACCTAGATGGTCGCCAAGTGGTTTTGGCTGAAACCCACTCGATCAAATTAGTTTTGCTTGAAAATAGTTCACCTGAAAATATTTAATTGGCCTAAAGTGTGACACAGGTTTGTACGTTTACCCACATATTATAATTTTTTATCACTTTTAGGAAACACTCTTTGACAAATGAATAAGTTTTACTTCTACAAGTGTAAACACTTTTAATACTTTTTAAGATCCATTGGTACCAGTTTGATCCATTGATATATCCCTTTTCTTGAGTGTATATAATTCACCATATTATTGTATTGTCCAACACAATACTTCTTTTTCCTTATATCTTATTAGATGATTTTATCCTTTTTTATTTCGAGTTATGATTTGGTTTGTTGTCTTTTGATTTGATTGATGTTACATTCTACAATGATCAACAAAACTCTATTACTAAGGGCTCTAAGAAAAATATCATAATAATATGAAAATATATTATAAATCATATGAAAAAATTTATACCATGAGTTGGGAAAAACTACCTAGCGTAAAATTTTTTCTCAATATAATGTAAACTCTACTGATTAAGGCTTCAGTTGCCATAATGTGTTATATTTCCTTCTAGCATCCATGTAATCATATTAATTGCAACACTTAGCTCTCATTAGACTAAAAACAATCTACAAGTTTACATTTAGGACACCCTTAACTAAAAGTAAGAAATGTGTGACATCAATTCAATTTTTTTCAAATAAATCATTATATCTATGTAGGCTTAAATTATCAATAAACAAATTAAAATAATATTTATTCCTCACTTTCAACCCCAATCTTATGACATCTTCTAATTAGAGTGCAATGCTCATTCTCATTGGAAAGTTATAATTCCTATCATTTGCATGCTTGTGCAATATTATATCATATAGAATTCACTCTTCATTACAAATCCAAGTATAGACTTTCTTGTGGCTTGCACATTTCCTAACTTTGAATTTTGTTTGACCAAATATTGTATTTCTTAAATTAATATATTTTGAATAACCTTGCAACTTGCACCCCTTAAATTGGATGATCATTCTTCCTATTTCAAACCAAAATCTAAGAGACATCATCCTAAACCTTATATCTAGGAGGCAAAGGAGAAGAGTCTTCATTTTCCTCCCTAGCATAATGCCCCAAATGAACATCGGCTAATAGAATTTATTTGGAGAGGAAACAAATAGAGGTGAAACATTAGGAATCTTGACTAGTGAATAATTAGAAGCAACGTGTGCATGCCCATTCCCAATAGAAGTTGGAGTTAAGGAATTAATATTGGTCACCATAGGAGGACCAAGTGTAGCCATAACAAACTCAACAATGAGAGGTGGAGAATTGAGAGGAAACCCAAAGATAGTGAGGTAATGAGGACAATTATACTTTATAATATTTATTTATGATAAGGATAACTCTTTTCATATCCTGCAACAAATCTTTTATTGCTAATTGTCAACAAATCCATTTTTTGTAAAGGATTTTAGGGCCCCTTCAAAACTTGCTTTTCCTTACAAAAAACAAATCCATTTTTTGTATATCCTGCAATCATGGCATTCCATGAAACCAAATTTATTTCAGGCACACTATCAAATAGTTCGTGTGCCTTGTCTGTGCTTCCACATTTTGAATACATGACAGTTGCAAATACATCATTTGACGCAATTTCTCTTTCCTTTATCTTGTGATGAATGTCCATACCCTATTCCATAACTCCCATTTTGGCACAGGCAGGGAGAATGTTGGCAAAGATAGTGGGATCTAGCTTTACATTTGTGAATATTTGATAAAGAATTTAAAATATGTTTCAACAAATGCATTTTGTGCATATATTACAATCAAACCATTCCACAAGACCACATTTCTTTGAGGCATCCTGTCAAATAGTTCATGTACCTTGTATATTCTTCCACATTTTGGATAAATGTGTACCAAAGAATACCAAACTATAATATTTAAGTAATTCCTATGCACAGGAAAATGAAACTAGTTTGTTGTGTACAGTGAAATGGTGACTGCATCTATAGACACCCATGTCTTCTGAAAATTTTACCAAAACTTCTACAATGTGGATGGGTGAGATAAACATTTGAAAAACATTAAATGTGAGGGCAACTGATACTATACTCAGTATGTTGAATATTTTCCCTTATCTCTGGATATCTATTTTTTTTACTTAAGACTCATTATGTTTCTTGTGATTGGTTTTCATAATTTTCTCATGTCTAAACATCACTCTTTGTATTAAATAATTAATGAATTTCTTTTTAAAAAAATTTCTAAGTAATTGATTTGTATTAATGAGGGTCCATTGTTGAAAATACATACTAGTATATCATAACACACAATCTAGTTGTGGTAGTTTTGTGAGCAACCCACCTCTTTAATGAATCCATCAATTTCTAGGAGGACTCTATATGGATTCTAAACAGACTAACTGAACTACAGTTTGCAATTTTCCAACTATGAGGAATTGTAACTCAGCGCAAGCTAGCAGAGTGAGGTGTAATTGAAACACAAGGTGCTTGGATTATAAAGAGATTTTCCACGTAAGCTACTCAAAAAAAATTGGAATGATTTGAAATTTTCAAGTAAGATTTTGAGAAACATGAAATTAGGATGCTCAACTATTAGATCCTCTTCCCCACATGTCAAACTTAATTTTAATCTAAAGATGAAAAGTACCAATCCTGATTGAAAGTTTTTAGTTCTAGATTTTTCTATAAATATCCAATCTTATGATGGAATTATGTGAGAAAGTTTGAAAGAAACTAGACATAAGTGAAATCATTAAACTTCATCCATCCACCAAATTTTTGCAAGTTTGTAATTGCTATTATTTAAATGATCTCTTTTTGCAAGAATTTGGTTGGCAAAAAAATTAAAAATTCTATAAAATTTCACTTTCTAACCCTCTTTTCACTTTCATAAATCTATATGAAAAGGATGCGAAATTAAAAAAGGAATTTGGATTATCTTTTGGTGATATAAACAAGTTTTGGCTCCAAAAAAAAACCTCATAAAATAAAAATTGCAAAAACAATTTGTTTAAGAGACAAGAAACTTGGGAGTTTTCTAATAGGTAGGGAAAATTTATATTTGGATGATTAATATTGAAATAAACATCAATTAAAAATATATCATGAAGAAAAAACTCAACAAATAGTATGAGAAATTTGATGTAGAAAATAGAAACATACACTCGTATGTGGAAACCTTTGCAAGCATCATAAGAATATAATAACATTGGGATATTTTGACAAATGGAGGTATTCCTTCAGAACTCCACAACCCTGCACATAAATACGTAAAACCAACCTATACCATAGATCCAAAAATAATTTGTGGGAAGATGCCAAATGCCAAGATATTAACATGATACAAACATCCAAATGGATATTAAAATCCTACAAAACATATTTAAAAAAACTTGAATTCTTTATCTAAGGGAAGGTTTGTGAGAAATGATAGGATGTCCATTTAGGTTAGGACTATAATTTTTGTAGTCTAGTATATGTTCACTATCCCATAAAATAATGGAAACTCTAAATATTTTATCTTTCTTCCTTCATCAACCATTTTAAGTTTCCTCAAACATTCTGAACACTTTCATGAGTTTTCAAACTCCCTAAAACCTTGCCAGGAATATTGTTGGCATTTCGGATAGTTCTTAGACTTTTTAACTTCCTAATAAATAGTCCTTGTTACACTTGTAACTTCTTCCAAATGTTTCAAAATATCTAAAATTTCTAAATAAAGTATACAAGACGACTCATGTTATAGGAACCTTGAAAGTCATGGAAAAAGTTCATCTATAACTCAAATTTTTAACTTTTTTTAACCATTGACATGTTTGGGAGTTCATGAAAAAATAAAAAATATTGAAAAAGGTTTTAAATTAATCATAATATTCAAAAAATATTTAGTATTTCAAAGGGTTACAAAATATCATAAAATATTGATGAAGCTTGATGTAGCTTGAAAATGCCAACAATTTTAAATATCTAAGCTATAAAGGGTTCTTACTCTGTTAAGGTAAAGTGGGATGCTTATACAAGGATTTAAAACTTGTGATTCATCTAGGTAAATGCTCCTAAGTATTTTAAGAAAAATAACCAGTTAGACAACCCAAAATCTTTAGCTCAACAACCTTGTGGTTGAGGGCTATAGACTATTGGTGAAGAAGGGAAAAACTAAAACATAGTACCCAATAAAAAAAAAACCAATTATGCACAAAGGTATTCATTCTCCATCTTAGAGTATTCTAAAAAATCATTATAGATTGGGTAGTAAGCTACATGAATTGGTCTCATCCCAAAATTGAGAAATGATCTCCTTAAGATACTTAATATGTATATACACTTATTCATGATCTATAAATGAGGTGTCTATAGTTTTAATGAGCTTATCCCTATGCTCATACTCGAGGCATAGCTCGATTAGTAGTTGGGCATTTATAGCCTCAGTAGAGGTTAGCTAAAATCACCTAGCTAGTTGAGCTATTTAGATGTGTTTTTATTCTTATATTTTATTTGTTTCTTTTTATCTCAACTCACAAAAAATTAAGCTTGTTGCGAGATTGGGAATAAAAATGGTGGCCTAAGATAAAGAGCTTTATATTTTTCACCAAACACCTAATTGTAACCACTAATCTAGGCAACCCAATAAATATCAATATGTAAACATATAATGTTTTTAATAGTTTCAACATAACAAAAAAATCCTAACCTAAAATAATAGATATCTGTGCCCACTCTAATGAAAATCAATGTAAACATAAAATATAGAGTTACCAAGAAACCATTTAAATAAGGAGGGAAAATTTGATAACTGTGAAAACAATACTTGATGCATGCAATCGGGTGATCCCACAATATTGGTTTACAATTTTTGGCCAAACTGGACACTGAACTAATTTTTTCTAACTAAATCTTCACTTTCGAGCACCTGTATCGGCTAAACCATGAGGAATTTGAAGATAATGCAAACTAGTGATTTGTGACATTTTGTTTGTAGATTCCAAATATATTTCTTTCAAAAAATTTGGAATCAGATTGCACTTCTTTTTCCATCTCCTTCAAAAACTAGTGTTTATCAGTAAACACCATTTTTAAGTAGTGACGCTCACAGTATACAACGTAACTTTTTTTCTATGAAGGATAAAATTCTATTTTTTTCGAATTTAGATTTGTAACTACGATATCTAACCAGTTCATTTGGTTTCATAGTGTTTTATTGAATATTTTTTCCTTAATCAAGTTTCGAAGTCAAACCAATTACAATTCAGACATAGGCGGACCATATACAACATAACTTTTTTTGTATGTATCAAAATTCATTTTTTTTACTTGATTAAGGACATCAATACCTAGCCTAAACATATTTTTTAGAATTTTATTTAGATAATCTGCTATTTTTCCACATGTGGGTAAACCCACAAAAGTGGTTTATAATTGGAGTGAGGAAGGAAAAGTTGAAAAAATTGACCCCATGGCAAAAAATTTGTTTTTGGGGTTCGAGCGAACTATTTGGTTTGAATGAACCAAAAGAGCCTATTCGCTAGAACCTAGGTTCGAGCGAACCCATTTAATGAAATGCCCCACCATTCCCACCAAAAAAGACAAGGAAAACCCCTTTTGAAAGGGGTTTCAAATGAACCTTGGTTTGCTCAAACCCCTGGGGGTTCGCTCGAACCCCCCTTGGTTCGAGCGGACCCCCCTTTTCCCACCTTCCTGGCACAAAAAATTAGAATTTTTTCCCTTCAAGCTCAGTTGAGGATGAAAATGGAGGAGACTTCACAAACCCAACTGGAATCAGGTAGTCCTCAAACGAGTTATCCAATGACTATAATTTTAATATGTTTTGGTTTTATTATGTATTTGTTTTTTAGTTTTATTAAACATAGGTTTTTCATCAAAAATCAAGCTCTTTGTTCTGCACATGTGGAAAAATAGCATATTATCATTTTATTTTTTTGAAAAATATGAGTGCACTAGATATTGAAGTCCTTGATCTAGCAAAAAAAAAAAGAGAATTTCAATACATAAAAAAAAAGTTACGCATTATACAGTCCGCCTATGTCTGAATTGTAATTGGTTTGACTTCAAAACTTGATCAAGGAAAAAATATTCAATAAAACACTATCTAACCAATTGGAAGCACTAGATATATGAGTTACAAATCTAAATTCGAAAGAATTAGAATTTTATTGGAAAAAAGTTATGCATTATACGGTGAGCGTCACTCCTTAAAAATGTTGTTTTCTGAAGAAAAAAAATAGTTTTCGAAGGAGATGGAAAAAGAAGTGTAATTTGATTCCAAACTTTTTGAAAAAAATATATTTAGAATCTACAGACAAAATGTCACAAAACTCTAGTTTGCATCATCTTCAAATTCCTCACGGTTTAGCCGCTATAGGTGCCCGAAAGTGAAGATTTGGTTAGGAAAAAATATTTCAGTGTCTAGTTTGGCCAAAAATTGTAAACCAGTACTGTGGGATCACCTATGTGTAGAACAAAGAGCTTGATTTTTGGTGAAAAACCTATGTTTAATCAAACTAAGAAAGCAAATACATAATAAAACCAAAACATATTAAAATTATATTTGATGGATAGCTCATTCCGAGGACTACCATCATCCAGTTGGGTTTGTGAAGTCTCCTCCATTTTCATCCTCAACTCGAGCTTCAAAGGGCAAAATTCTGTAGAAATTTGGTGCTAGAGGGGGAGAAGGGGGAAAAAGGGGGGTTTTAATGAACCCAGGTTCAAGCGAACCCCCTCTTATATTCAATTTTCCATTGTCTTCGTCATAAAAAAATGCAAAAAAAGTGAGTCCCATAATTTAATATGGTTCGCTCGAACTAGGGTCCATTCGAACACCCTAGTTCGTGCGAACCCCTAAAAAGCAATTTTTTTTTCATAGGAGCATTTTTGCAATTTTCCTTCCTCACTGGAATTGTAAACCAGTTTTGTGGGTTTACACAATCACTTAATTGCTAACATAATATTTCCTTACAAGAAAAGAAAGAACCCAAAAATCAAGGATAGGATAAGATAAACTCAATTAAGTCTAATTAAACTCAACCATGTATAAACAAAATAGAGAGAAAAACAAAAACGAAAACAATAAAATGGAAAATTTGTATATAGAAAAAGGGGAAGGAAGGGGCGGTGCCCTCCTCCAAGCTCAAAAGTAATGCTTAGGGAATTTCCCATTGACAAGCAATTGGACAACCTTGCCCCTCAGGTTGTACAACTAAAAAGTATCCTTTGCAAGACTCTATAAAATCTAGAAAGGACCTAACCATACTTTATGAAATCTAGTAGTACCTCCTTTCTTCTCATGTGCTTTATCGAACATTCTTTAACCTTAGCTCTTTTATCAAACCATTTCTTAACTACATCTTGGTATTTAATGTATTTTCTAGGGCTACATATTGTTTTTCCCCCAGTTGTATCAACTTAACGAATCTAACCTCTATCCTATCAACAATATCCATGTAATCCTTTAAAAATTGCAATGTTTGAATATCTTGGTTTATGTAAAATAGTTGATATAAGACCGTACAATAGATGATAAGGGGAGGTAACTAAAGCAAACTTTATTCTAATCCTATCTACCTATATGGAAAATTTTAACTACGTGTTTTAGTTCTTATGAATTTTTTTCAATAATTTCTTTATTAACATAAATTATGTAAGGCCACTCGGTCAATTAGCCATCTGGGATCAGGTCTCTATAATGCAAACTAAGGATCTTTTAATAGCTAGTAATAGAGTACCCTAGATGAATTATGGTTAAGGTGATTTAGTTGTTTTATGGCATGTAGGGTATAAGTAAGTTCATGTTGCTTCAACTACATTGCTTCAGTTTTTTGTTTGAGTAATAGATATCCTTTACAATGTTTTGTTAAATATGGTCTTGAATATAGCCATACCCTCATGAGGTTCATTTTAAATTGTGATGGTGTATTGTATGAATTAATATTTTATCTCCATTTTCTTTCAATCCATAAAAAAATAGTTCTTTGAGTCAAAGTCATGAGATAATGGAATTAGGGATTAGTGAATTTGATTCTTATTTAATTCCTTACCTTTAAATGAGGTTTTAATTATTCTTAGATATATTCTACTTAGTGAAAAATGCCAATGTAGCTTTATACCACATTTTACAAGTGATTCACTAGGGTTTTTAAGTATTATTCAATTAACTTTGGGAGGAATGGAATAATATTGATATCAGTATGGTCACAAGTGTTTGGGGAAATTAGAGCCAGGAATGTGTAAGGAAAAACTCTTCAACTAGAAATTGACATTCAAATGACATGCAAATCCATACCCACTCTTAAATCTTATCTTCTTATCTTTTGAAAAAAAAATGCACTCATTATTGTTAACTTTCCTATGTAAATGATTTTATAATTGTTTGAAATCTATTTTTAAGTATCATTTTAGAAATAAAAGTGGACCAGTCTAGACCAGTTTGTTTTTAAAGTTGTTTTAAAGTTGTTATTTTTAGAATTATTTTTATTTTTAAAGAGCATGGGAATTCTCTGCGGTATACTCAGTAAACTCTTGAGACTTGTCAAAAATCAACGTGACTCAAGGTTTAAACCACAACTTCACATATGATCATCAACTTTGTACATGTATCAAATTGAATCTTTGATCAGTTCAATCTATTTACATGTTGATTGAATCTATCATTGATATTTTGGTTAATGGTAAAGGAGTGACATTGTGGTCAATGGATATTGCCATTGTTACTCAGTTCCAACTAGGCCAGATAATCCATGCAAATTGAGATGTTGATATCACGTACCAAGGATTTCAGAGGAAAGTATATGGAATCCGTAATGGTGACAAATAGTTGTGAACACTACCTAGTATATGATGTTGTGAGCAGTTGTTTAGTGAGTTATGGAGTAGGAGTGAATTGCAAGGTGAAGAATGAGAATCCATTAAATTCATTAGAACAGTGGACCATGCAATACAAGGGTCCCTATGACCACTTTACTGTCTTATCCGGGGATTATCGTGGTTGTGGATCTTGATCACATTCAATACTCTCTTTGATTTTGCATAGGCTACATTGTACGCCAATAAGATTTGTTGTATATGTCCCAAGCATGAACAAAATTGTACTCCTATTTTGTTACCAATAAAATGGAGAATGTGATTAGTAGGGAAGACTTTTCCCCTTGCCTTTTTAATGTTATTGTATTTTTTTTCTTTCTTTTTAAGCTGTTTGTTTAAGTTATGTTTCTGTTTGGCTCAAAGACATTGCATTTAAGTATTTTTGAAATGAAGAGGCAAAATAGAGTAATGAGAGGAGGAGGAGATATATAAGGAATGTTATGATTTGGTTTGGTAACTGTGGCTCTTCATGTTTCTTATTCAGATGGGCTTTGCCTCAAACGTCAGTAATATGTGGGTTGCAATTTTTTAGTAGGACTTTTTATATGGTTAATATCTATTAAGGTAATTTGGAATCAGATAAGGATAAGTAGAAATTTTTTAAAAAAAGATACACGGTTACCAACTGCTTTTTGGCCGACACTCTTTTTTTTATCTATGAAACACTAGAAGTCTTGAAATGGCTGATGCAAAATGCAAGATACGATGAAAGTCTGGCACAACATACCCCGGATGAGGAATTTAAGTACTACAAGTTCCAATTTTCATCATTTGTTTCTATCATAGTGTGATCCAAAACAATGAAACAAAATTTAACACATTTTTTCTAAAACTCATAGACTGAAAAATATAATAAAAAATAGTATATACTATTGACATGTGATGACATTTGTTTAGATGCACAAAAAAATTAGTTCATTTTATAATAATTATAAATTTACATGTTATTATATTAATGTACTGAATGTACACAATTTATTTTGATAATGATTTAAGTAATTGTTCATCATAAACATAATATTTTTATATAAAATTAGGTGCATAAAATTTATATTTTGAAAATGGCTTAGCAAGTATTTATCATAAAGATAATATCAACATAGGTGCATAAAATTTATATTTTGAAAATGGCTTAGCAAGTGTTCTTCATTAACAAGTTTAGCCATACAAAGGTTAAGTAACAATAAAATACTAAAAAAAATTACTAAAAGGAAATTAGAGGTAATGCAATGGAAAAATGCCACCTTCTATTTTTTTTCCTTTTAGTTTTTTATTCTCAAATGCATTTCTTCTTATTATTTTGCTTTTAGTGTCTATCAACATATATATTTTTTGTCTTAGAAAAGAAATTGCTTGCATGTACAGATTTTTCTAAATTTTTCATTAAATATATCTTAAAAGAATATTTTTCAAAATTAAATAGATTTTTTTTACATACAAAATTGGCTATATAATTTAACTAATTATTTATTTTAAAATAATTCAACAGTTTCTATTCTATTTGTTTTTTGTTTGCACACAAATAATTTCATATTCTAAAATTAAACTAAATTTTGATTTTCTAAATTAAATTAGGAATGAAAAAATGATGAAAATAGGCGAGAAGGATAACTCTCAAGGTATTTTATATATATATATGCTAGTTTAGAATGTTCCTACATAATTATTGTTGTTCTATCATTGTACATGAGATAATGAAGGTTGTATTTTGTGGATAAATCTCCTTCTAGAAGTGATAACTAGAGGTTAAAATGAGATTTGTGAATAATTATAAATGAATGATCTAGTTACAAGCATCTTATTATAAAAAAATATAACTATACTATTATAGATTTTCCAAGTCATAAAGAATGCCAATTTTTTTGACAATTAAATTTGTATTCTCATATAAAACTATGCTCATATAAAAATTGACATTGGAAACATGAAATTATGGTGTCAACATTGTGTAGAACAACCCCCACAATTTTAGAAGCTATCTCTTCATAATATAATTTATAATAAATTTTCAAAATTAATTAGAGATATAAAAAGAGCAGGTCTAAATAAAGTGTTGAAAAATACTTAGATTGAAGACCACTAACTAATTGAGATTATTATTTGCTAATCACAGCATCTACATAAAAATAATACACAATTAATAAACAAGTTTTTAAGTTAACAATCCATAATGCTTAGAAGAGTGAAAAAAATATAGTTCTTATATTACTTAAATAATTACTTAATAATTAGTAAGTAGTGTATTCTTACATATAAAAGCCTCACTAAGGGAGAGGAGCCGATCGTGGGATAGGGTCCCATAGCTGGTATAGCTATGGACAGCCTGGGGCCCATCGGTGGGTAATTTTTATACCAATAAAAATTTCAAATTTCCTTTCAAATATGATATGACAGATTCATATTAAATTCATAGTATGTCCTATCATAGGTTGACTTTTTTGTTGCCACCTTCTCAATAGTGGGTGAATGCAAGTGGACATTTATTTGACTATTTCACAATATCAAGTGAATGCATAATAATAATCTTATTTCCACAATATAAATAATATTTGCCACCTTCCCAATAAAAGGTTGTTGTGAAGGGATATTTTATTAACCAAAATATAAGTCTTTTTGCATTAAAAGTGAGTTGACATGTACATAAGATATTGCCAAGTGATTTAATTCCAAATATTTTTGAACAAAATACATTTCAACATGTCCCATTTCTCATATTCTTTTTACTATCAATTGGTTCCTGGATGTCCATAATAACCAATCTTTTTTTGAATTTGCCTGCAAAATTGAAAAAAATGAACTCTCAGGCTCACTATGCATTGCAAAATTTCAATATAACACTTAATTATCACTCTATTATTTACAAATCCACTAAAAAACAATAATCATAAAAAAAATTTAAAACTGGTTACAATTCAAAAACAAACTTAATATCACTTCAAATCACCAACCAGAAATCCTACGTACCCATTAAGCTATCACTTCTACCATTAATCCATTGAATGCAGATCAAATTCCCTCCCATAATTCAAATTAATCCACTTGCTACCAATTCAAATTCAACAAACCTATTTATGCAAGCAATCCTCATTTGTGCGATGCAAGTTAGACATTACAGTTTATTCAAATTTTTCAAATTTCTCACTTTTTGCTGCATGCTCCTTAGCGACGATGACCTCCTCCAGATCGATGCGCTCTCCTCCTTCAACTCTTTCAGTAAGTCATTTCCATAACCATCCTTTATGCTGTCATTGGCCAGTCTCCCTTTAAGCTCTGTTATGGTAGAAATATTTCCAACCCTTTCAAATACAACATTACCATACATATATATGCTGCACAAAATGATACATATCCACGTATGTTTCCCACAACCCTATCCATTTTCATGAAACTTACACATTCATCTATATCTGGAATATATATCCCTGTTCATTTTAATGAAACTTACACATTTCTCTCCCCCTATATATATATAATATATTTGCAGAGATAGATAGATACCTAATTTGAATGTAAATGAACAAGGTATAAATTTAATGTACATACCTATATTTATTGATGAACTGTTCAGTAATATATTAATTTCAAATTAGCTATCTATCTATCTCTGCAAATATATATACATATATATATAGGGAGAGAGATATGCGCAAGTCTCATTAAAATGAACAGGGCCATATATATTGCAGATATAGATAAATGTGTAAGTTTCGTGAAAATGGATAGGGATGTGGGAAACATATATATATATATGCAGAGAGATAGATAGATAACCTAATTTGAACGTAAATTAACAAGGTATGTATATTTATATTTTGCAATTTGAAATTAATATATTACTAAACAGTTGATCAACAAATATAGGTATCTACATTCAAATTAGGTATCTTTCTATCTCTGCATATATATATATATATATATTTTGCATACTCAAATTTATATATTACTGTACAACTCATCACCAAATATAGGTATCTACATTCAATTTATACCTTGTTCATTCACATTCAAATTAAGTATCTATCTATCTCTGTAAAGTGATTGTATGTATGTCCTCATTTACATTGAACCTAATTAGATGTATGCTTTGTTTGTTCAATTAAAGCGACTGTAAATATCGGCCCCTATCCCTTACAGTCAACTGTCATAATGGCTAACTCCTACTTATGTTACTATGTTGTTTGAGAAATGGTACTAACATAAGTAGGACTCAACCATCATCAAAGTTAGCTGTAAGGGAGAGGGGTCAATATTTAAGTCACATCAAAACACTCTTGCCCTACAGTGCATGCAGTTAGAACTGCTATAAAATTCATGGAAAATACCATGACTTATAAACTATTGGCATAATGCAGAGATAGATATATACATACATATATAAAAGTTGCATAATTCCAGCTCGACTGTCAAGGGACGTGGCATAAAAAAATTACCCGACTGGGACGCTGATGACGTGGACCCCTTGCTCAAAGTTACCCTACCCACCATCGGTTACATTCAACTTAATTAGATGTATGTTTTGTTTGTTCTTCAATTGTACTGACAATATGCGAAGAATATCTCAAACAACATTATGAAACATTAACACAACTTGAAACAGCAGTATGATAGAAATATTTGAAACCCTTTATTGTCTTGCAAAGCTATTTGAAGATATAAATATTTGTATCATGCTGCTATTGCAAGTTCATATATATGTGTATCATAATGTTGTGTCAATTATATGCATGGTTAGCTTGTTCTTCAATTACAGTCAATAGTAAATGTATGGATTCGTTGTTTCAGTCGGTATCATTATTTTCAATATTAAGTGTATGTTGTTTACTAATCACTATGTTGGTTCAATCAGAGGAAGATAAATGCGTAAACAAATAATAGGCGATCTTCAAGGAGGAAGCCTCCACAAAAGCGGAGCCAAACAACTATGCCCACACACATGAGAGGTGTGCATCTGCCACATAGCGATGAGGAGGATGTTGTCATTCCTGTTCACCACCGAATTGAAGAACCAAGTAGTGAGGAGGAGGTAGAAATTGTTTTGGAACAACCAACTGAATCTGTAGTGCAAGCTAACCCAGCTGTATCAACCAAAAAGGTTGCACCAAGGCATGAATGGACCCAGGCTGACATGGACCATGCCCTTGAAGATGTCGAAGACTACGGCTGGTCAACTAGAGGTGCAACAAAAAAGTGGGGTATTCCTACCTCAACATTGTCCAATTGGCTAGGTGGTATGACCACTACAAAAAGGAAAGGGCCCCCAACAGTCCTAACTGAGGAGGGAGAGTCATTGATCGTCGAATGGTGCAAGGAGATGGTTGTTGTTGGCCAAGGTTTGGAGATCATCAATCTGAAAACGGAAGTGGCCCAAATATGTGAAACAAGGAATAATCCCTTCAAGAATGGGCTTCCTGGCAAGTCATGGTGGACAGGATTCAAAAGAAGGCATCCTGATCTCAACTTGAGAACAACCCAAGGTCAAGATAGAGACCGTGCTATAAATCTAAGGCAACCGATTGTAAGTGCTTTCTACGACACTTTGGAGAAGGCATATGCAGGAGGGAACTATGGACCACAGAGGATTTGGAACTGTGATGAGATAGGGCTGCAAGCTGGCTGGAACGGTAACATGAAGGTGCTTGCCATGAAAGGCATGAGAAGTGTTGCTTACATTATCCCAAAGAGCCGGGAGTGGATCACTATTCTAGCATGTGTAAACACTGCAGTTCAAAAAATTCCAGGTTTTTATTTGTTCAAGAGCAAAAAAAATGTGCAAAACTACATAGCCAACTGTGAGCCAGGAGCATTGATGGTTGTTCAACCTCACGCGTGGATGACTAAAGAGCAATTTATCAAATGGCTCAAGTTCTTTGCTATGCAAGTACCTGGGGGTTGCTCACCCACCCATAGACACCTCTTGATATTTGATGGGCATGAAAGCCATGTAGCCTTCTCTGCCATTACCAAAGCAAGGGAGCTTGGTATTGACTTGCTCACCCTACCCGCCCACACATCACACAAGTTGCAACCTCTTGATGTGAGTGTTTTCTTGTCTTTCAAGTGTAACTTTGAAAAGGAAAGAACAAATTGGACCATTAGACATCCAAATCTGGAGATAAGAAGGGAAAAATTGGCTACACTTGGTAGCCTAGCTTTTCAAAAGTCATTGACTTTTTCAAACATTACAGCTAGCTTCAAGAGGACATGTATTTGGCCATTTGATCGAAATGCTTTGGATAACGACATGAGGGTTAGCGAGACATTCCACTTTGCTACCCCCGAGGAAGCATCAACTGCTACAAACATTCTAAGCCTTTCCAACAATGGTTTGGCAGTCAATGAGGGTGAGTCTAATGTTGGAACTGCAGAAGTTGGAGATCAACAAAATGGGATGAATGGTTAGTATGTTCTGCATTTGTTGTATGAAGTTATATTTCAGTATGTTGTTACACTATGTACCATTGTTTGATATGTTGCTTATTTCAAATCAACTCAATTAGATGTATGGTTAGTTTGTTCTTCAATTACAATCGATCTTACATGTATGCATTTGTTGTTACACTATGCACCATTTTTAGATATGCATATATGCAATTGTTGTATGAAGTTAAATTTCAGTATGCTGTTTGAGAAATGGTATTAAATAAGTAGGAGTCAGCATATGGTTAGTATGTTCTGCATTTGTTGTATGATGTCATATTTCAGTATGTTGTTACACTATGTACCATTGTTTGATATGTTGCTCATTTCCAATCACCTCAATTAGATGTATGGTTAGTTTGTTCTTCAATTAAAATCGATCTTACATGTATGCATTTGTTGTTACACTATGTTATGCATTTGTTGTATGAAGTTATATACGCATATATGCAATATGCATATGCATTGCATATATGCATATGTTGTATGAAGTTAAATTTCAATATGCTGTTTTGAGAAATGGTATTAACATAAGTAGGAGTCAGCATATGCAATATGCAATATGCATATGCATATGTTGTATGAAGATAAAATTCAGTATGTTGTTTGAGAAATGGTATTATCATAAGTAAGAATCAGCATATGCATATTGTGTATGAAGATAAAATTCAGTATGCTATTTGAGAAATGGGATTATCATAAGTGAGAGTCAGCATATGCATATGGTTGTGGATACTATCAACAATTGCCTTCTCTATTTGCATTTAAATTACATGGGTTTGATTCGTTTGTTCTTCAAATACTCGCAAACTTACATGTATGAATTTGTTGTTTCAGATTCCAATGAACCACTTGAACCAACAGTATTGGGAGACCAGAGTACTATTGGAGACATCTTTTTCCCTGCCAACTCCACTTGAGCAGCCCTCCTGGCTCTTTGATGGTGCTGCCAATCTTGCCATGGATATGCATGTGGACGAAGAACAAAGTCTTTCAATGCCATCTCCACCGCACTGCATGGGTCCCAATATGTTAGTACATTTCTATGCTGATTGTGGAGACAGTGACGGTGAGCAGTTAGGAGATAGAACGGATGCTACAGATAGTGAGATGGCAGAAACAAATAATGCCGATTTGATTGAGCCTTTGGGAGGCCAACAAACTTCACGCATCTCACAATTCTTGAAGCTACCGGTTCATGTGGTGAAAGACAAGTCTAATAAGGTAGTTGACAGTGGGATCAAGTTGCAAAGAGGATCCCAACTCCTAACTGTTGATGACTTCATGGCAATGCTAAGTGAACAAGATGAAAAGAAGAAGGAACTAGAAGAACTGAAATTGAGGAAGAAGCAACAGCTTGTAGAGCACAAGATAGAAAGGATTGCAGAATTGGAGGCGAAAAGTCTTATGAGAATTGAAAAGGAAAAGCAACGAGTAGCAGCAGAGGTTGAAAAGGAGCTGCAAAAGAAGGAGAAGGACAAAAAAAGGGAGGACCAACAGAGAGAAAAGGAAGCCGCCATAAGGGAAAAAGAGTTGGAGAAGGCACAAGCAAATGGTGCAAAGGATAGGCGGCTCAGCAGCCCTCTAAATCCCTTGCCTGACCGCCATAGGATCTTCACAAATTTCGTATCTATTCAATACCCCAATATTGTCCATCACCTATCCAAGCTACCAGCCAAACATTTCAGAGTTGGAGTCCTTCTCAGTCACTCTCCTATACACACTCACCTGGCCCCACAAGAAGCCAACCATATGAGAGTTGGAGTCCTCGCTTACAGGCCTATCAAACCTCACCCACCCCAAGCATAATCCAACCAACTCAATCATGGAGTCCTTCTCCATCATAGGCCACATCCAACTCACAAGACAACTTGACATCAAATTTTAGTTTTCCTACATTTTTCGATTGATTTGAATGTTTGGTTGCTAGTTTTTTGTTGTGAACTTCTTGATGGATTCAAAACGATGTTTGAACTTTTTTTGTTTTGAATGTTTGTAACTTGAAACATCAGTATGGATACCATAGAGACAACATATTCCATCATGTTACTGTCTATGA
This sequence comes from Sequoia sempervirens, assembly GCA_007258455.2. Classification (NCBI taxonomy): domain Eukaryota; kingdom Viridiplantae; phylum Streptophyta; class Pinopsida; order Cupressales; family Cupressaceae; genus Sequoia; species Sequoia sempervirens. The sequence continues at coordinate 11,396,112 of VDFB02000020.1, read as the reverse complement.
AACATATGTATATATTTATCTCTGTGAGAGGAAACTTATGTATCTATCTATAGTAATTTATACATATATGTATCATAACGGTGTATGAATTTGCTGTTTTAAGTTAATTTGAAAATTCAGTATGTTGTATCATTCTGTGCAGCATACATATGTATGGTAATGTTGTATTCGAATGGGTTGCAAATATTTCGACCATAACAGAGCTTAAAGGGAGAGTGGCCGATGACAACATAAATGATGGTTATGGAAATTAACAAGGTGTCCACTCATTTAAATGTAAATGGACAAGGAAATTGCTGACAGTATGCACATACATATGCATATGCGGACTCCTACTTCTGTTAATACCATTTCTCAAACAGCATACTGAAATTCATAGTGTAACAACAAATTCATACATGTAAGATTGAGTGTAATTGATGAACAAACTAACCATTCATCTAATTTAAATGTAAATGGAGAAGGCAATTGCTAACAGTATGCACATACATATGCACATGCACATGCACATACACATGCACATGCACATGCACATGCACATGCACATGCACATGTACAGTCCTGCTTATGTTAATACCATTTCTCAAACAACATATTGAAATTTAACTTCATACAACAATTGCATATATGCATATGCATAGATGCAATATGCATATGCATATCTAACTTCGGTACATAGTGTAACAACAAATGCATACATGTAAGATCGATTGTAATTGAAGAACAAACTAACCATGCATCTAATTGAGTTGATTCGAAACGAACAACAAATTAACCATATGCTGACTCCTACTTATGTTAATACCATTTCTCAAACAACATACTGAAATTTAACTTCATACAACAATTGCATATATGCATATGCAACATATATAACAATGGTACATAGCGTAACAACATACTGAAATATAACTTCATACAACAAATGCAGAACATACTAACCATATGCTGACTCCTACTTATGTTAAGATTGAGTGTAATTGAAGAACAAACTAACCATGCATCTAATTGAGCTGATTCAAAATGAACAACATATCAAACAATTGTACATAGTGTAACAACAAATTCATACATGTAAGATTGAGTGTAATTGAAGAACAAACTAACCATGCATCTAATTGAGGTGATTGGAAATGAGCAACATATCAAACAAAGGTACATAGTGTAACAACATACTGAAATATAACATCATACAACAAATGCAAAACATACTAACCATATGCTGACTCCTACTTATGTTAATACCATTTCTCAAACAACATACTGAAATTTAACTTCATACAACAATTGCATAAATGCATATGCATATGCAACATATATAACAATGGTACATAGTGTAACAACATACTAAAATATAACTTCATACAACAAATGCAGAACATACTAACCATATGCTGACTCCTACTTATGTTAAGATTGAGTGTAATTGAAGAACAAACTAACCATGCATGTAGTTGAGTTGATTCGAAATGAACAAAATATCAAACAATTGTACATAGTGTAACAACAAATTCATACATGTAAGATTGAGTGTAATTGATGAACAAACTAACCATGCATCTAATTGACCTGATATTAACATAAGTAGGAGTCAACCATCATCACACATAGCTGTAAGGGAGAGGGGCCGATATTTACAGTCACTTTAATTGAAGAACAAACAAAGCATACATATGATCACTTCAATAGACATGTAATTGTAGACCTACAACTTGCATATATATAATGGCAGTATTAGAACACTATCATACAATCCATAGTTTTGGGTGGCATGCACCTATGTTTTGGCCAAAGTATGTATGTATGCGTTGTATGTATATACACACATGCATGTATGTATACACATGCATGCATACATGTATGTGTGTATAAGTATATACACACATGCATGTGTATACATACTATACACACATACATGTGTGTATATACATACATGCATGTGTATACATACTATACACATACATGCATGTGTATACATACTATACACACACACATACATACACACATGCATACATGTATGTGTGTATAGTATGTATACACACATGCATACATGTATGTGTGTATAAGTATGTATGTCTATGTCTCAAATAGAAACATACATACATACATAAATAATTATGTAGTATGTATGTATGTATGTGTGCATACATGCATACATAATATTTTATTGTTTAGTCTAATATAAAGATGTTGAATATTAATACATGTATGCATGTGTGTATAGTATGTATACACACATCCATACATGTATGTGTGTATACATACTATACACACATACATCTAGGTATGTGTGTATAAGTATGTATGTCTATGTCTCAAATAGAAACATACATACATACATAAATAATTATGTAGTATGTATGTATGTATGTGTGCATACATGCATACGTAATATTTTATTGTTTAGTATAATATAAAGATGTTGAATATTATATCAATTTAAAAAGAAATGTTTAGTCAATTAAAAATTAAAATGATTACTAAATTGATTAGGAAAATCGTATAAATGATTAGTCAATTAAAAAAAAAATGATTATGAAACTGACTAGGAGATTTCTATAAATGGATATGACTGTATTCCCTAAATCAGACATATTTAAAGCAGAGACGAAGGACAGGGAAGAGTGGACGATGGGGGTCGGGAATTCTTGAGCGAGGGGTTCACGACAACGGTCGAAAGAGCCGGCTAAAACATAGGTGCATAAAACCCTTCATAGTCGAGCTGCAGAAACACACATACTACCACTATACATATGCAAATTACAGAGGTACAAAACGCAAACTAAGTTATATTTGAATGGCGGACTGTGTGTATATGTGTATACACACATATATATGCATATATTCCAATTACAGAGGTATAAAACGAAAACAAACACATATATTATGGCGGTGTGTGTGTATATGTGTGTAGACATATAAATATGGATATATACAGACATATACACACAGTCGACTGTATATATGCATAAATGTCACTGTATACACGCATATACACACAGTGGGCCATTTATATGCATATATATAACTGTATTCTCACATATAGACACAATCTGCCATTATATAGTTCTATTATTGCTGGAAAATTACATTTGCGGGCCGTTGCTGTGTGTATATGTGTGTATACACAGATATATATGCATATAAATACATTTATATGCATATATATTTGTGTATACACACATTTACAAACAGTAGCGGCCATGAATAAGCTACAACAAAGCTTCATTATACGATGAAAGCATTACAATTTTTTCTTGCACATTTAACAAAAGAAAATCGCAAGAAAAACCTACAATTTTTTTGCAATGCATAGTTACTACTGAGTGAGGTTGGAAGACAACCTCACTTGTGTAGCAAGAAGATATATATAGTTTCCTTTTACTGAATATGGTGTTATAAACACAGAAAGCACGAAAAATGTATCACCACCACTTGGCCATGGCCTCACCATCGTCAACATCCATCCTAACCAGAGCTGGTTCTCAATGGAACCGCTGAAAATGAATGATGTCTCATTAATGGGTGTTTCGTGAACAGAATGCAAGACCAAGCGAATGGTGCGCATGCCGAGATGGTTGGCGTTAAGGTCGACGGCGGGGAGTGTGTAGTAGTTAATGCGCATTAACTAGAATATGCATATGCAAGTATTGGCGTGGCGCCAAACAACAATCGGTCATACAGATGTCCGCGATAGGTATACGCTTAATTTTTACTCTTTTTTGGCAGTTTTTGGAAATCACCCCCAAAACCTTGGAAAGCGTGCTCGAAATATTGCCAAATTTTTATTTCAAACTGCCAGCTCGACAGTGAAGGCACGTGGCATAAAAAAATTAGTTGACTCAGACGCTGATGACGTGGACCCCTCGCTCAAGTTTACCCTACCCACCATCGGGCCCTCTCCCTTGTATGAAAGAAAAACTCTTATGTTACGCGCGTGGAAAAAGTGAAGATCCCAAAAAAAAATGTTAGCAAACGAAAGTTGCTGAAGTGAAATGGACCGGTTAAGGTTGTGTGTTCGAAGTGTGATCCATCATCATGGGTGACTTGATTTTTATTGCAGGAAAATATTTTGAATAGAGAGAAAAGATTGATTAAAGAAAGTACAGTCCCAGACAAGCCTTACTCTTTACTTCACCCTAAACGAAAACATCTGCCACCGTTTGTCGCGCTCGCCAAAACTTTGACACGTTCCGGGATTTTTGTTGCTCGTTCGAAATCTGAGACGATCGACTTTATCCTAACATAGTTAAGTGCAGCTTAAAATCAGAAAGAAAAGAATTGATTAAGAGAAAGTACGCAAGTAGTCACTTGTCTCATGCCAGACATGCCTTACTGAACGCCTGTCACGCAATTAATATACTGGTGAAAAAAAACGGCTGCAAAAATCTTGCCTTGAGCAGAATGAAGGGAAAAAGACTTTACTAGGGTTGAGGCAGGCTGGAGGCCGTCACCATTGGAGATGGAGGGGAAAACACCAATCGGACATTGGAACAGATGCTGTGAATTCATGGTGTTGATGGAAAGTTTATAATTTTATTGAACGTACAAGAAATTGGGATTTTGATTCATTCTTTAGAGATCGATATTTGGCTTGAAGGAGGGGGTGTAAAAAGGGTTCAAACCAAGGACCTGCTATGGCAAAGGAGGCTTTGCTGGTGGATTTGCAAAGACTGCATCTGCACCTCTGGAACACAAGAGGAGGAGGAGGGCTTTGCATTCTCCTGCACTGACACCACTCTTGTTCATCACCAAGGATTTTGCGTCAAGAGTCTTATAGTCTGGACCGAGACACTAGGCGACTGGCATTCCACTGTGCTAAAGTATGCCGGTATGTTGACCACTACGTCTCCTCCCAATCCTTCACGATTGGTAATATGTTATGAAGTTACTTGCATAGTTTTATACTTGTTATAGTATTTCTGGAAATGATTCGAACTAGAGAAGACACTTGGGTTATAACCTTATTTGAAATATTAGGGAGACGCCTGTTATAAGGTTCTTTTGATAGGGTGAATTATTTGATAATAGCTCAGCTGAAACTTTTATTTTAAAGAAAAAGTCAATAAAAAATAATCTTGTTAATAAGATTAGCTTCAATGTAAAAGTATTTTTTCACAACACCCAACAAGGGGTATTCCCAGATTACAGTTTTGCGATTCTCCTCTCGATCATAGGGAACTCTTTCAAGGCATCAAAATTTCTCAATTGAGTAGCAATGATGAGTACTATATGCTAAAGGGGAAGTTGGAATATCGTTGGCTATGTTTAACCGATAAGAGACCATGTGTTGTGCCTCTTTCCTTCACCACTAAACATATCTACCTAGAGAAGGTTTCTCCCGTTAAAATAAATAAGTAGGAAGAGCTGCCCGATGTCTCCAATGAAAGAAACTGTAAAACTTGGAATTTTATGCAACTATATATATCTGCTACCCATGGTCGGACGGTTAACCAATCAAATCCTGAAAGGCTTTTGGCATGTCTAGTTTTATGAAAACCCTAGTCCCTTCTAAATTTCCGTATTATGTCATTCAATAGATCAGATCCTTGGTGTAAAACCCAGCTATAACGTTGTTATTTAGCATAATGGCTCGTTCGCTGCAGAGGTTTTAAGGGAGTAAATAAAATGATATCTCCAAAAACAATAGTAATATTTTATGGCTGTTGTTATGTTTTTATGAATATTGAACATGGGACTGTAGCCATGAAGTTGGAAAGTGGTGAATGGTATCGCCTGATATATGAAGTTTGATCAGGGGATTATACTTTACAACTATGAAATCTTAAAATTCATATACATTGATAATGTTATCTGACTTGGTATGAATAATGGGAAATGTGTATATTCTGCCAAATTGATCATCAAGACATCCTGTCATTTCATTTGTTTTTTGGATCCGTTCTCTTTTAAATATCATTAGAAGTAAAATCGGTAATTTGTTGCTTGTTCATAGTCAACTCTCCATTAAATCAATCCTTATTTTAAACATTAATACCACTTTCACTGTCAATTTCATGTGTATGACAGTCTGATAAATCTTAAAGATATTTCACCGTTTGCTTAGTTTGCCACTTGTATAACTTTTCTTTCATTTTATGATCATTTAGAAATAGTTGATTAACATTTTGGCCAGTGGCGTGTTGAAAGAAAGGAACGCATACATTTTAGTTATAAATAGGTAAGCGTTAGATGGTGCGAGCTTTGATATTTCTCCAGTTAGTTGACTCACTTTATCATCATGAATAATTTGGATTGGGATCCAGGGCAGCGGCTAAACAGCCCCAGAAATGCACCGGGGATGGATATGCTGCATCATGCTACATAAATATTAAAACACTTTATTCATCTTGCAGAAATGTACAAACTGACAGCCACTGCATCTTATTCGTAAATTTTTGTACACAGCAATTGCTGTACAATGCAATAATTTTTTTTTACATAATGAATAGTAAAAAAATTTAGTTGTTTTATATTATTTAGAAGTGATTTTTTTTTCACTCTGGAAGTTTAAACCTCCGAAATATCTTCAATACCATTTTTTTAATATTTCTTTTCAAACAAAAAATCACTATAATAATAAATATAATCACTTTGTATTATGATATGTTAAGACCAAAAAAATCATATAATCTATTTATAATAATAAAAATATTTTATTTTATATATGATAAATATAATATATTTATATTATATAATATTATATAAAATAATAATATAAAAATAAAATATAAAATAATAATATAATATAATTTTTTATATTATATATGTAATATATTTTTCTTTTAACTTTTTTACGAAAAATATAAATCTATATTATACTTATATTTATCATATGAAAGAAATTAATTTAGATTTTTTTTTGCTGTTTGAAAAGAAAATATTAAAAAAATGGTATTTTGCCAACAGTTCTTTTAATTTAACATTTAGTGATTATACCCTTATTTAAGTCTTATAAAAATGATTTTATTCTTAATAGTTTTTTTAAAATGTTAAAAGCTTTTTTAATTTAATTAAATTAATTTTTTTATAAGAATGAACTTTTATAGTTTAAACAAATTGTGTTTAAATTACTGCATATTATTATATAATTATATAAAAAAATATTTTTACATAATTAAATATTTAAATGTTAAATTGTTATGCGAATTGATTTAATTCTTATAAGTTAAGTGTATCTTTATTTTATACTTAAGCCATTTGACTTTTTATTCTAACTAGTTTTTTTTATATTCTTAATTTATAAAAGAATTATAGGTATTAGATTTATAAGAATTATAAGACTTATACTATTACTATTATCTTAATAATTTAATATTTGATTATATTTAAACTTTTAAAGAAGTATAATATATTTGTTGCAACACTAAATAGTATTATCTAAAATAATTTAAAGATTTATACAATGCAAAACTTTATATCAATCAATACTAAATATTTAATACTGTCTTTTACTATTTTAATATAATATAAATTTTAAGAATGAATTATATAAGATTTAGTGTTGCAACAAATATAAATAAAAACACTAAATACTTATAATTCTTTTAATTTAACATTTAGTGATTATGCTCTTGTTTAAGTCTTATAAAAATAATTTATTTTCTTAGTAATTTTTAAAAAATGGTATAAAATTCATTCTTATAATCTTTTTTAATTTATTGTTAAATGTTTACACTCCTCTTTAAATTAAAAATGTTTATAAGAATGAATTTTATACCTTTTTAAAAAACTATAGTTGTGGGGAATTCGGTGAATCATTTACATATAAAATAGCTGTCTCCTTATTCATTTAACTCACGTACCCTAATTTGATTGACCTCCCAGCAACTATGTAAAAAACTATTAAGAATAAAAATTGTTTTTATAAGACTTAAACAAGTCATAATCACTAAAAGTTAAATGAAAAGAATTATAAGCATTAAATTTAAACAATTTTTAAAAAATTATGAAACATACAAACAATTATAGAAGAATGTGATATATTAGTAAATATATAAATAATTTTAAAAAAAAGCATTAAATATAATTTAAAGACTTAATTGTTGCATAAACTTAAAAACAATTATATATTTAATGTTTTAATATACTATTATCAGATAATACTTATATTTAAATTTTTTTATTTAAATATAGTTTAAACATTGTATGAATCTTTAAATTATTTTAAATAATAGTATTTAGTGTTGCAACAAATATATTCAAGTAAATTTTAATTGTAAACAATAAAAATGTAAACAAATTATAATTTTAATTTTAATTCTTTTAATTTATATGTTATATTTATTATTATTAATTAGCGAATAAGTTAGCGGATAAGGCTATATATTGTATGACCGTCACTACTATGAACTTTTGGCCAAAACCTGTCTCACGCTTCGTCAAACCATTTTCCCGGGTTGTTTGACAGCTGCAGCATAAACTTTCCGGTAGATTTACCAACTTCTACGATGTAGTTAATGCGTATGAATGCCAAAATCTATGGTATGAATTCCAAAATCCACAATATTACTTTACTCATCATGTTCACTACTCATGTTTTGGTGCATGTATTTGCAATAAATGCTCTGAACTGTAGCCATTCAGTTGGTTGAATTAACTAGCCTGTCATCACCGCCTAACTTGTCTATAAGTGGATTTCAAATTTCAAAACACTAACTTGCATAACACCTGCAGAAGAGAAGATTATAGATTGAAGATCACGACTCTTTCACTATCCCTTGCAGGTATTCCAGCTCACCAATGTCTTTCTCTTGCACCCATCTTTCTTTCCCCACTATTCTGTCCATTTCTTCATTCGCCTTTGCCAGATTCTCAGGGTTTTTAAGAAGCTCTACCAGCGCCCATTCCCCAAATGTAGAAGAGCTCTTTGTTCCGCCAGCTATCATGTCCGACAAGCCCAATAACACATCTTTCATGTCCTGCTGTTTTCTTATGGGATTTTTCAGTAATAAAATAGAAGAGCTGTATAATTTATTTACCTGAGTGAAGGCCTTGACTTTGTTCCAGGAGGTTTGACAAAATCTTCAACAAGCTCAAAGGAGAAAATAAAAACAAAACCACATTTCATAATAGTAAGATATTTTTTGTAGCTCCAATCAAAAACTTATTAAAGTGAAGAGGACAACAAAGATCCAACAAAGAATGAGTTTCAACTATTGGAGAAATTAAATATCAAGAGGCTAGAAATAGGTTTGCAGCAGAAATAAGACAGGCATACTCTTGTAAAAGAGGAGAGGCATATTAATGTAAAGAGCTTCTATGAGGGAGCATACCACTACAATTGTAGACAGTGAAATGCTTTGTATATATTTACATTGCAATAGATACAATTTTTATTATATTTTTGGAAATATTAAAATCTTTCTGCTCATCTGATTTACTCTTAACTCTGATATAAATTTAGATAAATTTTGTTGAGGATGTGATTTGTTTTGGTATGAGAGGGAGCATTCACATGGTTTTACCGTCACAAAAGCCGCTTGGAAGTCTGTTGGGTACAGGCTAAAAATATCCCTTTCCCCTCTTCATTTCCTAAATCACCCTATCTGTTTTTGCTTTAGATTGTTAAGTTATTTATGTGAGATATGTGGGTGTTTCTGGAATGAGGGATCAATTTTCCAGCAAAATATTGTCTCTTGACAAGCATATTGCATATCCAATTTTCTGTTGTTGCCTCCCTCTTCATCGATATTATCTAAAACCACCAGGGCTCGCCTTGATGTCAAAACCTGTGTTGAACATCCGAAGAACAATAATCATAAAAATAACATACAACAAATTGATTAAAAACATTAAGTCACAAACATAAACATAGAGCAAGGGCTACGAGTAGAATTAGGAAGAAGAATCAACTAAAATCCCCAATTTTAAATTAACAATAGGTTGGATTATTGCATAAATTGTTCATACACAGCTTGTGCAATTATAGAGCGGCTGGACGGTTAATCCTCTCAGCTATTAGTTTTGCAGTTACCTCACTCCAAGAAGAATTGCAGGTTTCATCCACTCCATTCATGCCTACAAAACTATCTTTGTCTTCATCTTTATTGGATAATACTATTTTTGGACGATTACTCCTCCCAGCTTGTAAATTTTGCAGGTAGCTTGACTGTTGCCGCCACCTGCTTAAGTCTTGATTTCATGGCTTTCCAAAGTTGGAAACTTTCATCATTTACTATCTCTGCAACAACTTCCTCCTGTTGAAAACAATTTGTACATTTTTAATCACTCGTTACCTCTGCAACTGCCTAGTTTCTCCTGTTTAAAACGATTTGAACATTTTCCACTCATTTCCCAAATACCCAGTGTGTTCTCCGCATAACTTACAAACCCTGCATGCATCTTCCAGGTGTCTTCTCCATGCGCTTCCATTTTTTATATATTTAATACGTAGGGTTTTTGAACTCTTACACGCAAAACTTTATTAGCACAATATAATTTATTTTATTTTTTATTATTTTTTTCATTGAGAAGTGTGAATTCTTTTTTCTTTAGTTTCAATTTTTTTGCAAATTTATTGTTACGGTTATAACATTATTTCATTTAATAAGTCATATCAAAAAGCAACCTGACATTGAGGTTAAATTTGATTTCGCCTTGTCATATTCTCATGTTTTATATTCCCCCAAGTTGCTATGAATCTGAGAGTTGCCCATACAGAGCGCATTCAGGGTCTAGACTCTAAATATCCCTGCTCACCACACGAATAGCTAGTACGCAGGGTTACTTGGCCCCTAATATGATCTGATCGGAGTAACGTCTAAAGCTACGACGTTGTGCTTTATGTATGATAAACCTTGGTTTTTGAGATTCATTGCAGATTGCATGATTATAGATGGTTCCAAGATTTCTGAATTTTCTTCGAGATTTTCAAAACTATTTTAGGATGAATTTGAATGCTGTTTATACAATGTATGTCAACTACAAGCATCTAGTCATAGTTAAGTGCATGTTTATTTTCATGTAGCTTTTATTGAGATTTATTGGTTTTGAAGAAGTTTATTAATGAAAAGTTTTGATAAATGTATTTTTTATTAAAAAAGAACATTAGGTCTTAAATAACAATAATTAATCATAGTTAAAAGTATTTTTAACATTTTAATTTGTCCTGAGCTTGTTGCTACGTACATACATTTTATTAATACTAGGGTTTAACAGATAATTGATTCTCAAATTCTTCATATTTCATGATTAATAGAATGGCAAAAATAATATTGTATGTATTTTAAGATTGTATTTCAAAATTATATAGACAAAAAATACTATTCAATACATGAAATATTGTAAATTAAATTAATGTATCTTCTATTTACATATCAAATTGTACTCTCTAACATATTAACTTATATATAATTTTCTATAGGCGTAACCCTTGCACCCTTTTTGGGGCAAGTGCTAGTAGTATTTATAATAGAATGTGTTAAATTGTAAACAACTTATACTTAATTTAAACTCTAAAACAATTTTTAAAAAATTATAAAACCTAATTTTAAATCACTTCTAAATAATATCAAACAAGTATTTTTTTTTACTATTCATTATGTCAAAAAAAAATATTGCATTCTATGCTGTGTACAAAGATTTATGGAATAAAATACAGTGGCTGTTAGTTTGTAAATTTCTGCAAGATGGATAAAGTGTTTAATATTTATGTAGCATGATGCAGCATATCCATCCTCGTACATTTCTGGGGTTGGATAGCCGCTGCCTCGATCCAGCTCCTAAAATGCACTAGCGCATGATGTCATTGCATATATCATAACTGCACTTTATTTTGCTCATTACCAACTTAACTCATCATACTGTAGCATTAAGTTGAATTTTAGTTTAATTCATTCTTCCCCTCCCATCATGTTTTTGGGTAGTGGCTATCCAACTCCTAAAATGCACCGGAGCATGGATGCCATCGCATACTCATAACTGCACTTTATTTTGCTCATTACCAACTTAATTCACTGTAACTCCAGTGAAAGTAGTTCACTATAGCATTAAGTTAGAATTTTAGTTTAATTCATTCTCCTTTGGCTCCCATCATGTTTTTGTGAATAGTTTATTTTTTAAAATGTTTTTTTTCAAAAATTTAATAATATTTTTATAACTTTTTAATTTTTTAGTTAATATAAGTTATAACTAATATTAAGTATATGCATTATTAAAATAAAAATTATTGTAATATAGTCAATAAAAGGAAATATTTTTTTGTTGCAATATCAATTTTCTTTTTATAATTTATAAATTAGTTTTTAAATAAAATAATGTAATTTTGAAGGGATGATGATAATATAATAGAAGATCTTAGTTAGAACTTTTATCAAAATTTAAAAGACTCCTTCCATAATGTATGAGTAGTCTATAATGTAACTTTTGTATGATTAAATAACACTTACAAATTTCTAATGAGCATTCATTTTTCTACATATTTTATAACTAGTGATTAATGTTTTGGACTTCAACCAATCAAAATTGATTATTTTCTTTTATACATTATATTTGAAATTTTTTCTAAAGTTAAAAGCATGTTTTTTAACTTTTCTAATTTTCAAAATTATTTTTCTAGACTATCATTGGCTAAAAAAACTTAGGCAATAAGGGCAAATTTTACAATTTTTTTGGCTTTTTCTGAGGCATTTTTTCGCCACTTCTTAGTTAATGTTTGCACATCTACAAATGCAAATAAACAAAATGCAATGAAAGGCGGACAAATGTGAATACACATTAATAAATGTCTCAGGGTGTTCATAGAAGGTAGTTTTGAAAATCATAGAATTTAATAACCATCTCTAACACTTCTCATGTATAGTCAAATTATCGACAATATTATTGTTATAAAAAAATACATCAAGTCCGCATGGTACAGTTTGTGGAAATATTTATGATTTTTCATCACATCATTATTGTGTGAACATCTTCTCGGTATTAGACTTAAGTTAACAATTGTGTCTCATTACTTGTGCTCTTATTTGGGTGGTTTCTTTAAGATGTTATCTTTGTTCATGTAGTGTATATTTATTTTTCGGTGTAAGTTTTCCATTTAAGAAGATTGGATTTAATCGCATTTACTTCTCTGCAATTGGTAGCGATTGCATTTATGAAAGCTGGCGGCGATGGAAAATCCCTTTAATGTATTATGATTCCTATGTAATCAAACCCTAAAAAATCTCGGTCGGTTAATTAGAACATCTTGTTTGCCCTATTTATTATACAAGCACAATTTTTTTTTATGGCTGAAGTTTGGTAAATTTTATGGATTTTAGAAATCAAAGTTCAGGGTTTAAGCGGGTTTTTTTTGAAGTTATATATGAATATTGTAAGAATTTGTACTTTGAAGGCGAAATGTTAGGGTTTAAAAATATTATGTATTAGTGTTATTATGTTTGGAGTGTCGATGGAGTTTGTAATAATTGTTAGCTTAAGCCCAATACCGAGAAGATGTCCATATAGTAATGATGTGATGAAAATCATAAATACCTCCATAAATTGTATCATGTGGGTCTGATGTATTTGTTTGTTGATAACAATAATGTTGTCGATGATTTGACTGTACAGAAAAAGTATCAGAGACGGATATTAAATTTCACGATTTTTGAAACTGCCTTCCATGAACACCCTCAGACATTATATTGAAGTCTCCACCCAATGCATTTTTTCATGAGACAATTATTTTGCCAAGTGCAAAACTTCTTTATGCAAAGTAATTTGAATGTTTGGAGGTATGCAAAAAGTTACATAAAGTTGGAGCTATCAATGATTTCCTTCAACGAGTTATAAAAGAGTTGACTAGAGATAAAAAAATCATGAATTTATATAAAAACATTGTTACAAATACATATATGAATAAATTATTTAAAACACCTACAACTATTATAGTTATTGAGAAAATGATTTTATCCCGTAATGGGCACCAATGAGGGTATCTTCTTCTTCAAAATAGGAATGTTGAAGATATGTGATGTATAATATTTGTGGAATGAGTGATTGTAACAATAATAATATCAAATTTGATGCAACAATTTAAATATTTCTTGTTGTCATCAATGATTATCTGGTTGAACTTCAATATCGGGCAGAAGAAAAGCAACAGAAGACTTTAGACCTTTTCTTTGTTAGTAATGTGAATGTTTTAATTACAACTGACGTTGTTGAAAAATGTATTGATATGTAAAGATTTAATTGTGCTACTCGTTATAATTTACCAAAAACTGTACACAATTTTATTGAATTTCTTTGCCATGCTCGTCAAAGTGGACCATGTTTTATCTTACGTCTTAAAAGTGGTTACATTTAACAAAAAATGTTATATGATATAATCAAAAGTGATGATTTACTAAAGGAGGCGGCCATAGATAGAAATCCTACTCCATGTATTCAAAAAACAGTAACAACTATTGAAATAGATGTGTATTCTATTGATCTCATTGGATTTGCAATTAATTTTGACGTAAGTATAAGTTTCATATATAAGTATTGTATGAATTTGTTTGGAGATACTTATTTTTCACCAAGACTGAAGTTAAATTCTTAGAAAGGTAGAAGAGTGGACAAAGCCTAGAAGTGATTTTTTATGTACCTTTTTCATTAAAAAGTTTCAAACAAAAACAACTTTGTCTCGAGCTCCAAAATCACAATACCTCGAAAAGATGTCATCTCACAAAATATATAAGCTATAATCAATATATTTTACGATATGACATCTCTTTAAGTCATTTTGATTTAGGAGCTTGAGTCAAGGTTGTATTTTTGCATTCTTTTCATGAAAGAAGGTGCATAGAAAATCACTTCTATGGTTCATCCAATCTTCCAATTTTTTAGGAATAAATTTTGGTTTAGGTGAAAAATAGGTATCTCCAAGAAATTGCACACAATACTTATATATAAAATTGATATCTACGTCACAATTAATTGTAGCGCCAATAGATTCAACAAAATACACATCTATGTCATTAGTTGTTATTTACTCTTGAATATAATGAGTATGATTTCTATCCATCGTCATCTCTTTTAGTGACTCCTCACTTTATATTATATTATATAATTTTTGTTGTTTTTCGTTACCTCTCACAAGAAGTATGATAAAATACGACCACTTTTGATGAAAGCAACCATGAGATTGAATAAAATTGTGTATTGTTTTTGGTAAATCAAAACAAATAACACAACTATAGCCTTGCACATCAATAACTTCTTCAACAATATCAATTTCTATTAAAACATTCATCTTGTTGGTAGAAAGAATGTATAAAACCTTCAGTTGCTTTCTTCTACCCAAAACAAGAGTTCAACTAGATAAATAATCACTAATGACAAACAAGAGACATTCAAATTGTTGTATCAAACTTGACATTACTGTTGCTACCATCACTCATTCCACAAATATTATACAAGATCTCTTCAAAATTTCTATTGTGAAGAAGCTACACTAATAAGTGCTCTTAGGGGAGAAAATATTTCTTTCAATAGCAATTGTAATGTATGTAGGAGTTTTAAATAATTTATCCATATTTGCATCTGTAACATTTTTTTGGTATGAATTAATAATTTCTTCATCTTTAGTCAACACTTTTGTAACTCATTGAAGGTAATCATTGATAGTTCCAACTTTATGTAATTTTTTGCATGCCTTCGAGTATGCAAGTTGTTTTGCATGATAAAGTTATGCATTGACAAACTAATTGTCTCATTAAAAAAATGTGTTAGGTGGGAACTTCAATATACATTGGTACAAATTGTCTTTGCTTAGTAATCTTAACATTCTTTGAGATCTTGAGATTCGAAACCCACAACCTTACATCCATTTTTTGAGTACGTATAACTGTTTATGACTATCTTTTGCATGAATTTTTCTAGTAGTTTGTCTTCATCAATACTTTATGATTAGTTATTAACTTAATAAAAATTGTCAATAAAAATCCAATCTTGCCTTGTTTAGCACTTGGGTATGAGTTCTTAACTTGCGACAAACTATCGACTTGCAATCTTTATTTTCCTATTGATTCTTGAAGATGAGTTAATAACCTATACAAAACTTCTGATTAAGTCTTCATTGATGTTTTTGTAGAAGTTATTGACTTGTTTGAACATTCCGATTAGTTTTAATTGTTCCCTTGTCATTAGCATTTAAAGAAGTTATGCACTGACAGACTAATTGTATCATAAAAAAAATGCATTAGGTGGGAACTTCAATATACATCGGTACAAATTGTCTTCGCCTAGTAATCTTAACATTCTTTGAGATCGTGAGATTCGAAACCCACAACCTTACATCCGTTTTTTGAGTAGTTATAACTATTTATGACTATTTTTTGCATGAATTTTTCTAGTGGTTTGTCTTCATTAATACTTTATGATCAATTATTAACTTAATAAAAATTGCCAATAAAAATCCAATCTTGTCTTGTTTAGCATTTGGGTATGGGTTCTTAACTTGCGACAAACTCTCGACTTGCAATCTTTATTTTCCTATTGATGCTTAGAGATGAGTTAATAACCTATACAAAACTTTTGATTAAGTCTTCATCGATGTTTTTGTAGAAGTTATTAACTTGTTCGAACATTCCATTTAGTTTTAATTTTTCCCTTGTCATTAGCATTTAAATCAAGAAGCACAACTTAAGAAAACTATTGTATATAGGTTTCTTGTTTATATAAGAGAAATTTTTAATAGACCTTGTCAAAATTAATCTAACAAATATTAGATCAATTTAAGAGATTTTCATGAATACTGGTTTGTTATTACCTTTGCATCCTGAATCTCTTATTTGAAGTGATTGAATAATCCATGTCTTTTTTTCCAACCCTTTAAAGTCTTTTGCTAATACTAGAAGATTTCTAAATTTTTTGAAACTAGTTTTTCAGAAATGTGGAAAAAGCTTGTATCTCATGTTTTTGAAATTTAAATATTACTTCATTGATATAAGGATATGACCTTAGAAGCGCTCAAGATGAATCCTAAAGTTCTAAATTGTTTATAGTCACAAACATAGTTGCAACACTCGCCAAAAACTCGGCGAGTTAACAAAAACTCGCGAGTTTTCCAGGCAATTGTACGCCGAAAAAACTCGCACAATCTGGAAAATGCCCAGGCAATCGGCTAAAAAGGAATTTTGAGTTATTTTTTTTCATTCATTTGTGTGCTCTGCTTTAGAAAAAACACTAAAATGATGTGTTCCACGACGATTTGTGTGGCTTTGATGGTCTTAATTTGGGTTTTATTGTTAATGCAAAATGATGTACACCATGAAGGTTTGTGTGGTTTTGGGGGTCTTAATTTGGTCTTGGTGGCGGGGTCTCCACCCCTCGACCCTGCCCTGTATTGTGACAGGGAGCGCGCCCAGGGACCCTGCAAGGGGCTTTGCCCCTCAACCCCGTTGGGGTTGTTGCCCCCAGATCCCCGCAAGGGGCGTTGCCCCTTCCACTCGCTGCCCCCCCTCTCAGAGCTGCCCCCAGACCCCCACAAGAGGCACTGCCCCCAGACCCCTCTAGGGGCGTTGCCCCTCCACCCCATTGGGGCATTGCCCTCAAACTCCCATTGAATTCATTTGTTTTTCTAGGTATTCTCCACTATTTACCTTCAGTTTTTCAAAAACAATTTGCTATTTTCATTTTGTTTCAGACTATCAGTATCAGTGTATTGAGCATTCCACATGAGGATGCGATTTTCTATCTAATTTTCTTTCAAGTCAATCAAATATAACAAGACTCAGCTTGTTTCTTCTATGTACTCATTTTATTGACTCATTGGATGCATCTTATCATTGAATTTTGCAAAAAAAAATTGCGTTTTTAATGAAGTTTAAGCAATTTTTTAAGTTGGCGAGTTTTTGCCGAGTTTTTTCTGGGCTTGGCGAGTTTTTGCAATTGGCGAGTTTTTCAACTATGGTCACAACAATTTCCTTTGTCAAGTACTGGACCCTATAGGCTCCCAATAGACGGAGCAAGATTGATCTATACAAAAAATTATTGATTAATGGCGTGCCATCCAGATATCTATATACTAGCACTTGCACCAGGGGGTGCAAGGGTTACACCGATAGGAAAATATATAGAATTAAACATAAAGAAGAATTGTAGTGTAAAATATATACAATCTTGTTTGAATTATATACAAATTGTTTGTAATATACATTTGGAGATTGGAAATTGAATGTTAGATTTGAAACAAGTTTAGTTGTGATTTGCAAATTTTACTAGATGTATGACATATACAATCAATGTTTGCTGAAATGTAGTTATAGAGACCAATTAATTTATTTTAGACTTTTTGTACTTGAATATTCTTTTTTGTTTTAATTGGCCTTGTTTTGTAGTTGATGAATGTAGTGGGTATTCTGTTCCATTTATTTGTGGGATTTGATGCTCTTCTAAAACATATATTAAGCTAACAAACGACAGCAAGAACAAAGGTGCTTTGTCCATGAGCTCCAACTGCTGGTTGTCTGAATGAGCTGGACAACTATGCTTGCCTCTTTTTAACCTATAAGTTAGCACACAAGATGCAAAATATAAATCCTAGCTACCCGCAAATGCTCAATAAAGAGAAGATTGTCAAATTAACTTTATCTGCACTAGATGGATTTGCACTAGATATAATACTGTCTGCACATTACACACTGTTATTTATTTTTCTGTTTACAATATGTGTTTTAATTGGAATAGGCTGTTGTGGACTGCTCTTTTTTTCTAAAAATTTTATGCTGAAGAAAACAACATGCTACAATCTATAGGAGAGGCACCTTTTTTGGTAGTAATAACATATAATTTATAAAGTAAATATCTAAATCTGTTGCAACTTCTAGACCATAGTACATAGTGTTGAACAGGCTTTACAAAATCTTGATGATTGCAAAGGCATGTTCATATACAAAGCTTCAAGATACTTACAAGCCATAAACAATCTTGAACCTGAATTTTTTTCATGCCACCTGAGCATGTAATAGAAGAGACTAGATGTTCCATTCCCCGTCTTATTTTGGAATCTCTAATCCATGCATTTAATTATCCTTTAAAGCAGTGATGAACTCCACTTTCAACAGCCCAAAAAAGACCTCTATATGATCCTTTTTGAACCTAGTTTGAAAGTTACGGTTAGATCTTTTAAATTGTGTTCGTCAATTTAAATAGGCCCTGTTCCAATGGTTCTGGAATATCACCACAAATGTTTTAGGACAACCATATCTAGCTCTGGAACTCATAGTTGCAGTGCCTGAGTCAATTTAGCCAAGAGATGCATGCAATTGTTGCATACATATCATGTCTCGACTCTTTTCAGGGCAAATGAAAATACACTTTCCTTCAATCAAAGTGTAAAGCAAGAGATATTTTAAGTTATGCATAAGGAGTAGATGATCAAGTTAACTATTCATGACATAAGATTAGAAATATATTGTTGCTGCAGATTATTTCAGCACAAACAAATATATGTCTTTCAGAGAACTATTGGAGATTGACAAATAGCAAATAATACTCTATTGTTGCATTACCATGGGTAGCACCAGCCCGTCAATGATCATTTTTTGGGTTACCAGAACAGTAGGCTCTCCATCTTATTGCTGCACATTGGCCAGAAGACTAAAACTAGGCCATTATAATACTAAATAATTTAAATGGAATTCCCTATCAAACTTAGAATACCCTTAATGCTCATTTTGCTTCCTAATTCTTGTTTTGGGCAAAAAGATTTTATGAGATACTCTAATATCCAAAGCATTGCAATCTAGATTAAAAACATCTCGCTCAAAGTCTCAAGGGCTTTATGAGTAATGTTAAAAATGGAAAGGCTCGTGTTCTACAAAGGTGAAAGCCTTGAAACTTGAAGGCTTGTGGATGTTACAAAAGTATGTAGTGGTTTGGCTTCATGGAAAACCACTATATTCTCCAGCTCCATCCTTCATTCTACAGGCTTTAACTATATATGCTCCTACACAAATGGGTGTGCAGCAAACCTTATTTATCAATCACAACACAAACCAAGTACAACCATTCATTAAAATGCTTAAAGGGGCAACTGGGTAGTTCTTAACGGTAAAACAAGGCAGCTGGCTCGAGTTTAACTCTAAAAGGAGGCAGCTCAGGCGTTTTAAACCGTAAAACAAGCGAACACCCTTATTAAAAGTTCTGCAGATATTTATTTGCATTGTTTTATTCAAACAAGACTGTATGTAGGACGACTTTACTCTCCTCAAATTCAGCTTAATTTGTTGGAAAGCAGAGTAGATTTAGGCAAGATTTCATGACGCAAGGAAAGTTTGTTAGCTGATATTTGTTGAAGCGGGGCCAAGTTTCTTCCCGAACACAAGGCAAACAATGACACGATTTTTAGGAGATATGATTGCAAAAGATTAAAAGAGGTTTAACGGGAGTTGTATACCGACAAAAAGAAGCTGTATACCGGCATGAGACGGGTTTCGGTTGAACATTCACTCTATATATAGCCTATCGGCTAATAAATATTATGAAGACAACAATCACAAGAATATCAAATAATCATCTCTTTGGAACTAGAAACCCATGTTGGAATAAGTCAATAATGCAATTATGCATGTAGAAGAGTTTGAGTAGGAGTCTAGAACAAACTGTTTGATCTGTCCATTCATTCTAGTTCGTTGGTTTAGTCACATAGTTTGCTGTCAATAAACTTAGTTTGTTGTTCATGCATTCCAACCTGCTGTCATCGTATGTCCCAGGTTTGTAGGAAGTGGTTGAAGCATTGGGTATCTATAAATTTGTAATGCTGTTGATGAATAATAAGATGTAACATTTGAGTTCTTCTCTATTCTGTTCAATACTCTGTTATGTTGCTCTATTTTCTTGCTGTTCCTCTTTTCTGTTTTGGTATCAGAGCATGGTGATGAGGGCAGTTTTATCTGCTAGTCTAAAGTAAGGTGTTGCTATTAAAGAACAAGGTTGGTAAATGCACCTACTGTGATAGGCACCTTGTTGTTGCACATGCTGCAATCTAAACCCAGTTGAAGCGCTAGAAGAGAGAGGAGTCCTTAGCTGCAAGAAGAGCAACACTGACTTAGAAAAGAAGTTGCCATCACTTTGTGCCCAATTTTAAAGAGCTGTGCATAGAGAATTTGTCTTCTGCTGTGAAAAAGAAAGCTGTGAAGCTGGTAAAATTTCATTTTTTTTACCTTTTTTTTTTAGTCTCTTCACAATGACGAATTTATCTGAATCATATCTAACAGAATCAAATAAGATAGATGGGTCCAATTTTGTTAATTGGAAGTTCATGATGCAAACCCTGATGGAGGGGCACAATGTGCGGACCATTGTAAATGGTTCTAAGGTCAAACCTACTGCACCTCAAGCTGCTGTTCAAGATTGGGAGAAAAGAGAATGCAAAGCCAAGATTCTCTTACGAATGTCTGTAAAAGATTCCATCATCCCTCATATTCGTGATATCACTATTTCTATTGGTACATGGACAACATTGAAAGGTTTGTATGAGATTACAAACGCAAACAGAATTTTGTCTTTAAAGAGCAAATTACTTTCAATTAGAATGGAAGTCAATGAAAGTATTAGTGACTATTTATCCAGAGTTAAGGAATTAAGGGATAAATTAGCTGATATTGGTGAATCAGTTTCAAGTAGTGATTTTATTACTGTTACTTTGAATGGAATGGTAAATGATTATCAAGTGTTCATTACCAATTTGGCTGCAAGAGAAAATGCACCTCCTTTTGAGAATTTGACAGGTATCCTTCTACAAGAAGAAGAAAGGAAGAAGCATATGTACAGCAAAATGCAGAGTGCAGATTCAGCTTTGATGGCCAAAGACAAGTACCAATAGAAATGGTATCAAGATGAGGCATCATCCAATTCAAATGAGCTTTGATGGCCAAAGACAAGTACCAATAGAAATGGTATCAAGATGAGGCATCATCCAATTCAAATGTAAAGAATTTCTTTGATGGCCAAAGACAAGAACCAATAGAAATGGTATCAAGATGAGGCATCATCCAATTCAAATGTAAAGAAAAATGGAAATTGTAATTACTGTGGAAAATTTGGACATTATGCTTATGAATGTAGGAAAAAGAAGTTTAACGAGTCCAAAAACAACAAATATGAAGGTAATTTTGTGAAAGGTAATTTTGTGAATGTTGACACAAAATTACCTTCATATTTGTTGTTTTTGGACTCGTTAAACTTCTTTTTCCTACATTCATAAGCATAATGTCCAAATTTTCCACAGTAATTACAATTTCCATTTTTCTTTACATTTGATTTGGATGATGCCTCATCTTGATACCCTTTTTCATCTTTATGCCTTTGGTTGTCAAATTTGCGGCCTCCTTTGTTCTTTGTCCATTGCTTTCCTTTGGACGGCTTCTTGTCTTTGGCCATCAAAGCTGAATCGGCACTCTGCATTCTGCTGTCCATATGCTTCTTCCTTTCTTCTTCTTGTAGAAGGATACCTGTCAAATTCTCAAAAGAAGGTAAACATTAGTTGTGATGGTTGTGCCTTAGGTAAACAACATAGAAGTGAATTTCCAATAAATTCAAATCAAAGGAAAAGGAGCATTCTTGAATTAGTATATACAGATGTGTGTGGTCCTATGCAATCTAAGTCACTTGGAGGAGCTTCTTATTTTTCTTATATTTATTGATGATTGCACTAGATATGCTTGGGTCTATTTTTTAAGAAATAAAAGTGAAGTGTTTGAATGTTTCAAAGAGTTTAAAGTTATGGTGGAAAAACAAACAACTCATAATATTAAAATTCTTAGATCAGATCAAGGGGGGGAATATACTTCAGATAACTTTGTGAAATATTGTAAGGATAATGGTATTATCAAGCAATATACAGTTCCTCATAGTCCTGAACAAAATGGTGTGGCTGAAAAGAAAAATAGAACAATAGTTGAGTGTGCTAGGAGTATGCTCAAAGAAAAGAATCTCCCTAATAATTTGTGGGTAGTTGAGTGTGCTAGGAGTATGCTCAAAGAAAAGAATCTCCCTAATAATTTGTGGGCTGAAGCTGTTAGTACAACTGTTTACTTGTTGAATCGAATACCAACCAAATATCTAGAAAGGAAAACTCCTTATGAGGCTTTCATAGGTACTAAACCTATTGTTAGTCATTTGAAATTTTTTTGGAAGTAAGGCATTTTGTCATATTCCAAAAGAGAATAGGAGAAAACTTGATGCTAAGTCAATTAAATGTATATTCATTGGTTATTGTGTAGATCATAAGGCTTACAAAATGTATAATCCTACTACGCATAGAGTGTTTGCTAGTAGAGATGTCATATTTCATGAATTTACAGATGATGTACAAGAGGAAGGCAAGGAGGATAATACTACTTCATGGAAACTCCTGAAACTCCTTGAAGAAGACAAGAGGAAGGCAAGGAGGATAACACTACTTCATGGAAACTCCTGAAACTCCTTGAAGAAGACAGTGAGGAAAGTTCAGATATTGCAGATCAGCAAACTCATGATCAAGGTGGGCATGAAACAAGGCAAGATGAAGCTGTGACTCCATCCAACAATGAAGCATTAAAAAAGTCAACAAGGCAAATCAAGGCACCAATCAGGTATAATGACTATGCTCTTATGGCTCAAGTAATGAGTATAGATGAACCTTATAATTATAAAGAAGCTAAGGATCATAAGGAATGGATGAATGCAATGCAAGAAGAATATGATTCAATTATGGATAATGGCACTCGGGAATTAACCGAATTATCTACAAATAAAATTCCTATAGGCTCTAGATGGTTGTTCAAGACCAAGTTTAAAGCTGATGGTTCTATTGATAAATTCAAAGCTAGATTGGTTGCAAAAGGATATTCACAAAAAGAAGGAATAGATTATGAGGACATTTTGGTACTATTGATAAATTCAAAGCTAGATTGGTTGCAAAAGGATATTCACAAAAAGAAGGAATATATTATGAGGATACTTTTGCACCTGTTGCTAAAATGAATACTATTAGGATCATGATTGCACTTGCTACTAAGTTTAATTGGCAGTTACATCAAATGGATGTTAAGTCAGCATTTTTGAATGGTGATATAAAAGAAGAAATATATCTCGTTCAACCTGAAGGATTTGTAAAGAAGGGAAAAGAACAATTGGTATGCAGATTAAAGCATTTTTGAATGGTGATATAAAAGAAGAAATATATCTCGTTCAACCTGAAGGATTTGTAAAGAAGGGAAAAGAACAATTGGTATGCAGATTAAAGAAAGCATTGTATGGTCTCAAATAGGCATCAAGGTCATGGTATGAGAAAATTGATAAATTCTTCTTTCAGCAAGGGTATGTCAAGAGTAAAAATGATCCAAATTTGTACTTAAAGAAAGATGAATGTGGAAATGTTGTTTTGATTTCATTGTATGTGGATGACTTAATCATAACAGGAAGTGCTATAGAGTTGATTGATGAAATCAAAATAGAATTATCACATGCATTTGAAATGAAGGACCTTGGTAAAATGCATTATTGTTTAGGAATTGAAGTATGGAGACAAGATGGTAAGACACTGATTACTCAAAGAAAGTATGCAAAGAAATTGCTTCAAAGGTTCAATATGCAAGATTGTAAAGCAGTGTCTACTCCATTAGAACAAAATGTTAAGCTTTCTAGTGATAATGATGCTACAGAAGTCAATGGGACTTTGTATAGGCACATGGTGGGAAGTTTGAACTACTTGACCACTACAATTCCTGATATTGCATATTCAGTCAGCATACTTAGCCAATTCATGGCTAAGCCTTTAGAGCCTCATTGGAAAGCAGCAAAGAGAGTCATTTGAGCATTGAATATACTAACCATTTGAATGTTGAGTTGATAGGTTATTCAGATTCTGATTGGGTAGGTGATCCAGATGATCGTAAACCAACAACTATACTAACCATTTGAATGTTGAGTTGATAGGTTATTCAGATTCTGATTGGGTAGGTGATCCAGATGATCGTAAACCAACAACTGGTTATGCTTTCAGCATAGGATCAGGTGTTATTTCTTGGAGCAGCAAGAAGCAATCAACTGTTTCTTTATCATCTACAGAAGTTGAGTACAAAGCATTATGCAGTGCTACTTGTGAAGGTGTTTGGCTAAGGCGGATTCTTGAGGATATGGGACAAAAGCAGGAAGGACCAACCCCAATCAAGTGTGACAATCAAAGTACAATCAAGCTGGCAAACAATCCAGTTTATCATGCAAGATCAAAGCACATTGAAACTCAACATTTTGTAAGAGAGAAGATTCAGTCTCAAGAGATAGAGCTGCAATATTGTAGCACAAATGATAATATGGCTGATGTATTTACTAAGCCATTGGGCAAGATAAAGTTTGTATTATATAGAGATATGTTAGGAGTCTAGCATAATTCCATTATTTCTTAAGGGGGAGTGTTGGAATAAGTCAATAATGCAATTATGCATGTAGAAGAGTTTGAGTAGGAGTCTAGAACAAACTGTTTGATCTGTCCATTCATTCCAGTTCGTTGGTTTAGTCACATAGTTTGCTGTCAATAAACTTAGTTTGCTGTTCATGCACTCCAACCTGTTGTCATCGTATGTCCCAGGTTTGTAGGAAGTGGTTGAATCATTGGGTATCTATAAATTTGTAATGTTGTTGATGAATAATAAGATGTAACGTTTGAGTTCTTCTCTATTCTGTTCAATACTCTGTTATCCTGCTCTTTTTATTGCTGTTCCTCTTTTCTGTTTACCCAACTAAATTTTTTTGAGGAGAACTATTTTTAGTTTTGGTTATGATACACTAACACTTTTGACAGTTGGCATGGAGAATATTCTATTACAGATTTGAACCTTTTTAAATTAATGACAACTACCAACACTTTTTCGCAGCTTCAAAATATCTTCAAAATCACGACATGGCAGGTGCACATAACAGAGTATAGAATCTTACGTTATTGCAAAATTACACAAAACTTGGCCAAGTCTAGACAATAATCTATTAAATGGCATCACCATCCTAACTTGATAGCAGCTAAATGTCTCACAAAATGAGATTTGTCAATTTAAATTATTTTCTTTCAATATCTTCTTCTATAACACACTCTCTAGCAATCTGCATCCTAGCAGTTTTAGTGATTTTATTTCTATTGAATTCTTGGGGCTTTCTCCATCTGAACCTTTTTTTTTCAAACATTATCGAATCCAGTTGACTATTTGCTAATTTTATTTCCTTATGATACTCTTATACTCTTTAATATGCATACTTTTTTATTATCTTATCCATTATTTCTTTGTTACAGTTGGCTTTTGGATTTTCAAGAGCATTGTCAAAATTATCTTTGAATTCATTCAACGACCTCTCTTCATTATATACTTCATATGAACCATAGAGATGACCCATCAGTCTTTCAACAACAGTCACATCTTCAAATATCAAATCCATTATTTTCTTTCTATGATTTTCTATTTCCGTCTCACATTCTTGGATTAGGTCTCTTTCAAACCAAAATTCGCTTATCCATACCTTTATCTAGGATATGGTTTTCTTGTTTTCTATTATTTCCTCGAGTATTAAACTATCTTCTAGCCTTTCTATAGCTTGCAATCTGGAGGCTTCTATTTCATTTTCTCTATGCTTTCGCTAAAATCATGCCTAAGCTTAACCACCTTTTCCTTCCAATGTAACATTTCTTCCCAGTTTTTAATTGTTAATTTTATGGTATCTTCTTCGTTACATTGGCTTCATTCTTTTTATTATCCAAATCTCCTATTTATTCTTGAGACACTAGGGCAAGTTTAAGAGGCATATTTTCTGCAATTTGTCTTGATAAGGTTTTGTAATTGAAGGACTTGATCTTTCAATTCTATTTTCCTCCTTTTATCCTTTTCTAACCTTGAAGCTATTATATCCACATTAGCTTAGAGATCTTTAGTTTCTTTCTCCCTTTTAGTATGACTTAAGTCCATAGTCATGATTTGATAATCGGACATGGTTATTTTTCCTTTATTCTTAACCACAAACGGAGTAGCCTTCTGAGCGATCTTGGCTCTTGTCGCATCCCTTCTTATGGATGGCATGACTCTTTGTTTTCAATTAGTTGTTGGTGTCTCTTCCTCTTGGATTTGTTTTAAACTACTAGGACCATCTGCATATTTTGTGTAGGTTGAACTTTGGTAGCAAGACAACTAGGAATATTTATCACTTGTTCCTGTTGGAACACTTGCCATTGCGCCAAAAGATTGATCTGTGAACATCTGATTCAAACGTCAGAGATAAATGGACCTATGAGAAGCGGTTAGTCCATGCCCTGAATCCGAACGGAGATGTTGGTGACTAGTCCAATAATCCCCCATAGCATCACCCGAGGGGATTTGAACCCACGACCACGACTATGGTATCATTTGTTGGAACATATTTATTGTTGCGCCAAAAGATCAACCTATTAACGCTCGACACAAACGCCATAGATAAACGGACCCACAGGAAGCGGTTAGTACATGTCTCGAATCCGAAAGGAGACGTTGACGATTAATCCAACAGTTCCTCACCTTGACACTCTTCTAGTTGGGCTTCCATCTTTTGTCCTTGATCTATATTTTAGATCAAAGACTAGTCTTTTCTTTGCACCTCTTCTTCTTCATTACCTTTACATTGAGCCGAATCTCTTTGTTTTGTAGGAGTGTCTTTTTGTTGTAGTTGTTGCTCAAAATTTTATTATTTTCTTGACCAACTTCCAATAATATGCTTTCTGACTGTTCAGGTACTGCTCATTTCTGTTGATCATATTTATTCTCTATCATGATCCTATATACTTTCAACCTCAGGATTACCTTGTTGATCTTGATATCCCTATTATTGTTGATTTGTATTTTCACCTTCTTGACCAACTTCTTGCACCTTCTTATCGATAATTTCTTTATTCATTTCTGAAGATGGAGTTTCTGAAAGAAAAGGACGGATTGGAGCTATCTCCACTTGTCCAATGTGAACACTGTGAGATGCTTCTTTATTTACCTGGAATACTTAATAAAAAATGGGGCTTCCCTACTAATTTCAAGAAACAATATGGAATGAGCTGATTGAAATTCAAACATGGACCCAACTATATATAAACTTCATCATCCGTCAAAACAATAACCTCAAGGAGAGGAAACTTGGGAGCCTCGATTTGTTTTTTTGTCGTTATAGGCTTCCCACATCTCCTATAGGCATCTTTTTTGTGACTTGAATATTCTATTCTCCTACTTCTATAGGGTTTGCACTATTTGTTCCTTCCTCTATCATTATTTCTTTTTCTTGTTATGTGGGCTGCAAATAAGTTGGAACTGAAGATGATGGAACAAAATGTTCTTTAATAGATACTAGCGTAGAAGTTTGGGACACGACCTTACCCTTTTCTTTTAATTCTCCTTTAGAAGCTGTAGACAATGAACCTTGAAGTTCTTATTGCATGTTGGAACAAACACTTCTACATATGGCAGCGTTTTCGCACCAGATGAGATAACTTTTGGTGACCGAATTAGGTTTACAGGAATGGCTTGTATTGGTTGACTTGAAGCTCACCGTACTTCATCAATTATTATTTCTTCATTCAAGGTCATGTCTTTCTCTAACTCTGGTAACTTTTCTACTTCTGCTTTAGCCTTTTCTACTCTTCTTTTCTTTATGAAGCAATCATCAAAGTTGGTACCATCTCTAGTTTTCGTTTTCCCTTTCTTGCTATTATCTTTTGGGTATATAATGACTACACTCCTTAATTTTGAGGCCAGGGCACAATGGTTCATCCATATTTCGCTTTCCTCCAATATAGGCTTAGAAATTTCAAGCTGAGACCAATCATAATCTGGGATATGTTGATCAAAAATCATGTTACCTTTGTAACTGGGATGTAACAAATTTTCATCATTGTGGAGGAATGTTGTGAGTACCAAGTGTCTTCATTTTTATTTAATGTCAACTAATACCTTCTGACCTCGTTATCATCAGCCCAGTAATCCTCAATATGAGGCTCATGCTTTATTTTCTTATTGATATGTTTTTCTATTATGTGGTAAGGGTCATAATTTTTTATTTCCACTCAAATGGCTTTAACCCCAACAACTATAATTCCCTTTCTGATTGTTTGGCGTTTATAAGTGCATATACCAACGTATATTGATTGGGAATCTTACGCTCACTCCTCGGTGCAATGCCTCGAAGGCTTCACGGGACTCTATTTTTATAGACAATTATAATAAAATTACCTTGTCTTTGGGATACCTGGGTAACATGAGGGTTGTCTCAAATCCAATAAATCCCTCCATTCTGATAATATGTGAATTTAGGACATTTGATAAACCAACTTCCATGTAGATGAACTGCACTCTGTGCATCTATATCTAGCCTCTTCGCTTTATCTCCTTCCATTGTTCTTACTAACCATATATAAAAGGCATCATCGACCCTTCGGAAGTGATGGACTGATTTCCTTAGTTCGATTTGTGGATGGTATTTGTAAAATTAATTTCGTCTAGGTCCTTTGCCCAATGCACCAACCCTTGCAATCCAACAAATTGTGCCCCGATGACGCAGAAGTCATGTAAAATGTTTTTGTGTTCCTCCATTTCACCATTTGTTCATGAATAAAGCACTAACAGCTTGATCCCAGTGAATCATTTGAAATTTTGAACACCATCTTTCAAAATCTTAATGAATCCAAACATTTATGGCTTGAAATTTTCTGAGGTAGGCAATCCGGCTACCCTACTTAGGAGAGTGATTGTCACTTATTATCTTTGAAATTGGTCCTATAGAAATTCTTAGGAAGCTTTGAAACGGACTTTGGCTTTTCATCCTCCAACATCCGCCTTTTACATTTCTATTCATTCCTCTTGTATTAATTTGTCAAATTAGACAATAGCCACGTTAAAATGCTATTTAGTAGTGCTTTGCATGATCTGTCCCAACATAACTTCAACATTTTACATCAATAATCCACTCCTTCAACATAACTATGGTAGTATCTTTGTTGATTTTTTTATTTCTAGAATATCATTGAAAATTTGTAAGAATTTTTTTTTTTTTTGGTGATAGTAAGATTTCTCTTACATTTATAGTAAGTGATTTACGAGTGTCACATCTCATTTTTCTTACATAATTCAAATATTAAATTGAGAGAGTTAAATTAATAGAAAAATTAAATTATACATTTCCAATATTTGAATGGTTGAAAAAGTAAATAACTAGAGAAGGCTATCTTTGTTAATCTGTGGTCGGAGGAACACTTTTTCAGGTACGCTGATATGATGGGTTTCGTTGTAGTAAATCTTCTTGGCGTTGTGTGTGTCAGAGGTTTGCCTTACTTGCCATGCAAATTAGTATATAGAATGTGAAGGACGTTAATAGAGGACCCACTATATATATTGCTGTGGTTTCTTCCTTGCCCATCCCTTCACAATACTTACGCTACATGCATAATTTGGATAGAATTTATCTCCCATACCTTCGAGGCAGTGTTGCAAATTCAACTCTAAAAGCTCTATTACCCATACTCTACCAGATTGCCATTAGTGCTACCAATTGACAGTTAAAGTTGTCATAGCGAATGCCATTAATATATTTTTCAGAACAACTGGATACTTACCTAGAATCGATTTCAATTACATTGATATTCATTAAATACTTCAGGAAGAATCAGGAAGTGGAAGTGGTATGTCAAAGTTAAAATAGGGGTACCTATAGCTTGAATATTTATTATTTTGAGTCTTCATTTTATGGTCAGTGTAGATGTATTTATTCTTCCTTCAGTCTAAATCAAATTTACCTCGGTATGCGCTATGTTGTCATTTTATAGCACTATGATCTTACTTTTTAAATTTTAGTTGATCAAAGAACGCAGAACCATTCTATCATAGACAACATTTTGGACCAGTACTCGGCCTCTCATCTCTATTAAAACAAAGATTTTTGTACCAAACCGATCAGTATTCTTCTCTCTGTTTGACCGACAATGAGAATGATAGATCAAACTAATGTAAATGTTGTTGTTCATGCCTTTCGGATATCTAAGTGATAATTCGTTAATGTTAGAGCAGATATTTGTATCTCTTTTTTTCATTGAACCTCTGGAAGAACCATATACTGGTTTTATTTCTTGTTTGAACCCAAACCTAATGGGCTGTCCGTATCTATTATGAGCCCTGAGTCGTGGTCTAAAATATCGATCAATGTCTTCATTAATTATTTTCTAATATTAGATTTGTAAAATGTTATAACCGTGACCTTAATTCTCTGAAATGAGTGCCTTCCTGAGATCAGTTGAGAGCATAATTGTCCACTGTATCCTGGATTTACTGCTCCAATACTTGGTTTGAACTACAGACTTTCTGGTAATCTCCTTATGAAGGCTCAGATGTGCTTTCTATCTTCAACACTCTATTTGAATCATTAATTTAGAGCCACGTGTTCCGGTTCGAAGTCTGGGAATTCTCGGTTCCATAGACTGATGGTCTCTTGAAACGTCATTAAAAATCATTCATTCATTAAGTGAAATCTAGATTTCGAATACTTATTTCATGACCCCTCTATATACTTAAACCGATCAGTAATTTATCTTCCACACTAAGTTACCACCCTCGCCTCATATAGGTTCTTAAGGTATGGAGTGTAGGCCATGTGAATATAGGAAAAATAATGTCAACATCTCTTCTTAAGGAAATTTATCGCATCCTATATATAAATGTGTTTTATAGTTATAACAGATGTGTGTAAGGTAATTAATTCATGTTGCTTCATTAGGGATGAAAAAGAGGTGGGATTTACTTTCCATACATATTGGTAGGATTAAATACACATCTCAAGGAAGTAGTAATCCCTCAAAGAAAATATCTGATTATTATAAATTAAACACTATTCATACGCAATGTTTTAAACAGTCATAATATTATTACTTAATTAGCCCAACCATAACAGTGATATTATAATTCAATCATCGTTTGAATATTAACATCAATAGAAACTATTAATCATTTATTATAGCAATAGGGACATTATTTAATCTCAACTTAATCTTAATCACGATATTATTATTCTTTTAACAATAACCTGATAATGCTAATTATAATATTAAATCGATAGTTAAGGATGATATTGTTATTACTAAACCAATTGTCCAATAGTAACAATATTATTTAGCCACCATTTAAACATTAATAATAATAATGTTTTTGACGATTAAACTTAAATATACTTAATCAGTTAGTTTGAGTATGGTTTTAATGGGTGTCTTGCCTTTTCAATCATCTTTACTAAGTTTTAAAATAGTAAGCATGATGAGTTTCAAATAGAAACTAAGAAATTCTTTCTTTACAAATATTATTGTTTCCTTAAAGCTTAAATATCATCATTTGATATTATATGTATTATAATGCTCAATACTTCTTTACATTTTGATTCAATTAATCTCTTTAGATTATCAATTTCGAATCAAATCTGATTTTTAAAAGAGCTCATTGTGCCGATTCTTTAGGAAGGAATTTTATCATCACTATTAACTCCATTATCTTGTATTTCATTTGAATTTCAAAAGTTGCAATGAACTACATATTTTATCGTTAAAAGATTGAGGAAGAAAAAGATAGTGTTAAATGGGATCAGTAATGATTTGACCCTTTTCATATAATATAGGTCACTCATAAAAAATGATAAAATCTTTTCTAGAGCTCTTATAAAATTTTGTTTGATCATTAAAGGATCAAATGAATGGAAATTAGTAGTGTTTCTTTTGAATCTAAATACTTGGTGAAATCATGGATTGGTAAGTTTTAGTTCCTTGCCTATAAAATTGTTAAATCATTTCATTAAGTTTTAATTATGTATAATTGAGAAAAGGAAAAAGAATGCTATATCTTATTTCAATGAAGATAGTTATGGTTGAATGAAGATACACATTGAAGTTGTTAGAATATGAAGCTTTAGATTCCTTATTTCCAAGTTAGTTGTAAAAGATATATTTCATTACTCACTCACCACTGAATAAGTGGGAGAGTATGTATGTATTAAAATCTTTCTTGTTTGAACCCAAACCTAATGGGTTGTCTGTATCTATTATGAGTCCTGAGTTGTGGCCTGAAATATCAGTCGATGCCTTCATTAATTATTTTCTAGTATTAGATTTGTGAAATGTTATAATCGTGACCTTAATTCTTTGAAATGAGTGCCTTCCTGAGATCAGATGAGAGCATAATTGTCCACCATATCTTGGATTTACTGCTCCAATACATATTTGTAGGATTAAATACATCTCAAGAAAGTAGTAATTCCCCAAGAAAATATATGATTATTATAAATTAAACAATATTCATACGCAATGTTTTAAACATTCATAGTATTATTACTTAGTTAGCCCAACCATAACAATGATATTATTGTTCAATCATGGTTTGAATATTAACATCAATAGAAATTATTAATCATTTATTATAATAATAGGGATATTATATAATCTCAACTTAATCTTAATCATGATATTATTATTCTTTAACAATAACCCAATAATGCTAATTATAATACTAAATTGATACATTAGGGATGATATTGTTATTACTAAACCAATTGTCCAATAGTAACAATATTATTTAGCCACCATTTAAACAATAATAATAATATTATTTTTGACGATTAAACTTAAATATACTTAATCAATTAGTTTGAGTATGGTTTTAATGGTTGTCTTGCCTTTTCATTCATCTTTACTAAGTTTTCAAATAGAAAGTAAGGAATTCTTTCTTTACAAATATTACTGCTTCCTTAAAGCTTAAATATCATCATTTGATATTATATGTATTATAATGCTCAATACTTCTTTGCATTTTGATTCAATTAATCTCTTTAGATTATCAATTTCAAATCAAATCTGATTTTTAAAAGAGCTCATTGTGCTGATTCTTTAGAAAGGACTTTTATCATCACTATTAACTCCATTATCTTGTATTTCATGTGAATTTCAAAAGTTGCAATGCACTACATAGTTTATCGTTAAAAGATTGAGGAGGAAGAAAAATATAGTGTTAAATGGGATTAGTAATGATTTGACCCTTTTCATATAATATAGGTCACTCATCAAAAATGATAAAATCTTTTCTACATCTCTTATAAAATTTTGCTTGATTATTAAAAGATCAAATGAATGGAAATTAGTAGTGTTTCTTTTGAAAACTAAATACTTGGCGAAATCATGGATTGGTAAGTTTTAGTTCCTTGCCTATAAAATTGTTAAATCATTTCATTAAGTTTTAATTATATATAATTGAGAAAGGAAAAAGAATGCTAGTATCTTATTTCAAGGAAGATAGTTATGATTGAATGAAGATACACATTGAAGTTGTTAGAATATTGAGCTTTAGATTCCTTCTTTCCAAGTTAGTTGTAAAAGATATATTTCATTACTCACTCACCATTAAATAAGTGGGAGAGTATGTATGTATTAAAATCTTTCTTGTTTGAACCCAAACCTAATGGGTTGTCTATATCTATTATGAGTCATGAGTTGTGCTCTGAAATATCAATTGATGCCTTCATTAATTATTTTCTAATATTAGATTTGTGAAATGTTATAACCGTGACCTTAATTCTCTGAAATGAGTGCCTTCTTGAGATCAAATGAGAGCATAATTGTCCATTGTATCCTGGATTTATTGCTCCAATACATATTTGTAGGATTAAATACACATCTCAAGGAAGTAGTAATTCTTTAAAGAAAATATATGATTATTATCAATTAAATATTATTCATACATAATGTTTTAAATAGTCATAATATTATTACTTAATAAGCCCAACCATAACAATGACATTATTATTCAATCATAGTTTGAATATTAACATCAATAGAAATTAGTGGTAGCTAAAATGGCAACTTCGGCGGCGAATGGCGATGGAAACCCTACTGCGGTGGCTGAAGATGGAATCTCGAATGCGAAGACTGTGGCTCGCGCCGTCGATGTTGTTGGCCTTGGCGGTGGTCGTTCTTTCACTGTAAAGGGCTCTGGCGAAGGCGCAAGGGGTGGTGCCCTCACGGGGTCTGGCGGGGAGAGGACTAAGGACAGTGGCTCTACGACGAAAGCTAAGGGGTCGAAAGCGGATTTCAGACATGGAAGGATGTCGTTTGGCGGGTTTATCCCAGTGCCCAATGCCATCTTAGTGACGCTGAAGGATGATATAGTACAAGAAATAAATGATAACACTGCTGAGCTTTCCGCTCGTGGGGTGATTTGTCGGTTTAGGGGTTTTTGGCCTAGGCTCCCTCAGCTGCATTCCTGGATCACCAATGAATGGGAGCCTCTAATTTCTGGTAAAGTTCATATTTTCCCCATGGCTAAGGGGTTTTTTGTAGCTAAGTTTGATATTGCTCAAGACAAAAATATAATTTTATGTGATAATTTTTTTAGTTGGGAGGACAAATATTTGCTGATGATTAAGCCCTGACACTTAGATTTCAACCCTGCTTCTGAAACTTTTAACAAGATCCTGATTTGGGTTCAGTTGCCTATTCTTCCCCTCCACCTTTGGAGTGACTCTTTTATGGAGGATGTAGGTGAAGCCCTTGGTGATTTTTTGTTTGTGGATGATGAATCTTCTGACATTTTTCATTCTACCTTTGCCCTTATACTGGTTGAAATTGATGTTTCAAAAGGGCTGCCTGTTGAGGTCTTACTTAAATCTTCTAAGGGTTCTTGGGTCCAATCTTTGGATTATGAAGGGATTCCCTTCCAGTGTAGAAGATGTTTTAAAACAGGACATGCTGCTGCACAATGCAGATTTGAAAAAAAAGCAAAGACGACTACTTGGTGGAAATGCGCGTCTCAACAACATTATACTGTTGAGAAGAAATTTGAACAACATAGGAGTTTTTTTGAGGTGGCTTCTTCTGAATCACAGGGTCTTGGGGTATCTCCTCCGGATGCCTCAAATGGTGGGGCAGCTATGGCTACCCCTATTGAGCAAGTGACTAGGTCTCAGGCTGCCATTTCTGGTGATAGCACTACGACTTCCATATCTGGCGGCTTTACAGTTAAGTCTTTGTTTGCACAAAGGAATAATGATGAAATCTCTAAGACTATGGCTGCAGGCATTCATCTTCAGGAAAATAGTGAGTTGGCCTGGCATGATAAGGCAGCGCAAGTGGAAGAAGGTTGGATTATTGTTAAGGGCAAGAAAGCAAAACTCTCTAGGCCTTCTTTTGACATGACTCTCCGCTCCCACAAGAGTAGTTCGAAATGTAAATCTTGAAGGGTCTTGTTTGGGAGCTGGTTTTTGGCTGGCTGCAAGGTGTCCTTTCAGTAGCTTTATTCTTGGTTATAAAGGGTTTCGGGTCCCTTCAAAACCTGTTTTTTTCCTGTATCAGAAACATCAATAGAAATTATTAATCATTTATTATAATAATAGGGATATTATTTATTCTCAACTTAATCTTAATCATTATACTATTATTCTTTAACAATAATCTAATAATGATAATTATAATATTAAATTGATACATTAAGGATGATATCGTTATTACTAAATCAATTGTCCAATAGTAACAATATTATTTAGTCACCATTTAAACTTTAATAATAATCATATTTTTGATGATTAAACTTAAATATACTTAATCAGTTAGCTTGTGAGTATGGTTTTAATGGGTGCCTTGCATTTTGAATCCTCTTTATTGAGTTTTAAAATAGTAAGCATGTTGAGTTTCAAATAGAAAGTAAGGAATTCTTTCTTTACAAATATTATTGTTTCCTTAAAGCTTAAATGTCATCATTCAATAATATCTGTTATAATGCTCAATACTTCTTTCCATTTTGATTCAATTAATCTCTATAGATTATCAATTTCAAATCAAATCTGATTTTTAAAAGAGCTCGTTGTGCTAGATTCTTTAGAAAGGAATTTTATCATCACTATTAACTCCATTATCTTGCATTTCATGCGAATTTCAAAAGTTGCATTGCACTACATATTTTATCATTAAAAGATTGAGGAAGAAAAAGATAGTGTTAAATGGGATTAGTAATCATTTGACCCTTTTCATATAATATAGGTCACTCGTCAAAAATTGATAAACTCTTTTCTAGATAGCTTATAAAATTTGTATTGATCATTAAAAGTTTAAATGAATAGAAATTAGTAGTGTTTCTTTTGAAAACTAAATTCTTGACGAAATCATAGATTGGTAAGTTTTAGTTCCTTGCCTATAAAATTGTTAAATCATTTCATTAAGTTTTATATATATATATATATATATATATATATATATATATATATATATATATATATATATATATATAAAATTGAGAAAGGAAAAAGAATGCTAGTATCTTATTTCAATGAAGCTAGTTATGGTTGAATGAAAATATACATTGAAGTTGTTAGAATATTAAGCTTTAGATTCTTTCTTTCCAAGTTAGTTGTAAAAGATATATTTCATTACTCACTCACCATTGAATAAGTGGGAGTATGTATGTAGTAAATTCTATCTTTTTTTTTTTTTTTTTTTAATTTAGATTGTGCCTTATTTGCTTATGAGAAATTGATGACCAAATAATAATTGTGATGAACTATTATATTGCATAATTTGATTGAATTTTGCATAGGCTTTAATGTATGATTATTTTCTTGGGTCTTCTTTGTTGTGTTTGATAACCATTGATATCATTAGATGTAGTCATGTCTTGCCACACAATTCCATTACTCCAATAAGATTTGTTTTGCTAGTCTTCCTTGAGCCAGGGCAGGTATTCTCCTTTCACAAAGAATTCTGAGGAAGTGAATCACTTTGTTGTAGGGTGGAAACACACTCCAACAATGTGCTCGCCCTTGATGTGGTCGAAGGAGTCAAATGTCGAAAGAATCGTGTTAGGAAGGTTCTATTATGTTACATTGTATAATCATGTCTCAACCAAGTGGTCTATTATATGGAATTATACGTTCCTCTATGCTTTGCCATGTTATTGGCATTTGTACTTTAACATTCTAATAGTAATGTAATTTCTTGTCTCTATTCTTGAAAGTTGGACATGTGTCACTTTTATAAATTTATGAAGATTGTTACATTTGGTGTAAGAGCTTAAGCTTCAACACTAGGGCCTTGAGTTCTCTTTGCTCAGTTGCGACACTTGATTGCATGAGCCTCCTAATAGTGCTTAGTGCATGTTGCATAAGTAAGTCGGTAAATGTATGTGTACTAGAGAGTCTCCTGGATTTTTGTCACACCTAACACAAAAGGGATGATGTCCCTTGTCTTAGAGTTTTAGGATCAAAATTAATCTCTCTCAGTGTAATAACTTTAGCATGTAGACTTGTGTATAGATTTTGGTTGTAGGAGTGTATGTATGAGTACTCGATTACCTTTGCTATCGCCATGTGGATTCTATGTCATGTTGGTATACTGTAGGGATTGGCGTGACTGTACAACTATTGCTTCAAATTGTTTAAAAAAAATTCATAGATCTTGCATTACATGGAAGGAAACTTGCTTTACATTGAAAATTTGTATAAAATCATAATATGGATTCAAGTACTTTAAGCATCATAAAACCATTTATTTTGTATGATAAGAGATAAGTATAAGTATGAACGATCTCATAAGAAGGAAATGAATGCATGTAGGCATCATAATGTTAGCAATTGCATGAAAAGAAAAGAGTCAGATAAAGGAGCATATGCATGTTATGATAAATATGCAATGGAATTCTAAGAGTAGACCCAATTTTTGAATGATGTGCATATTAATTAGTTGATAGGATTTTTATAAGTGGACTTGCCAGTCCACATTTTCCCTGTAAATCTATCTCACGCTTAGAAATAGGTATCATGCCATTAAAATGCAAGTGGTTATTGGTTTTCATTCGCCAAATTTATTTTGGTAGGAAAGTTATTTAATATGAAATCTTCGAACTGATCTTCTAGCTGTAATATCATATCAAATTTTCTTGTGAATGTCGTGCCATAAATGCCTCCATAACTATGGTGTCAGTGATATTTCAATATAATTTTCATTAAGTGTGAACAAATTGAAGCAATCATTGTAGGGAGACTGGTTTTGGTCCGTCTCATCTTTTATAAATTTCTACTTTGGTCTGTCTTCATCATATTTTTTCCAAACTCCGCCCATATTTTTTATCGCCATTGTTGACAGCATGACAAAAATTGTGCAGAATCTTGAGCTAAGTCGCTTGCCATGGTGTCTTTTCCTGGAGTCGAAGCTCTGCTCAAGGTCGAACGGGAGCAGAGTTGGGTGAAACGGGTAGGTCTATGTTTGATAAAGGCAGATTTAGCACATGAATTTCATTGGTTTGACGCCACCATAGTGCTCACGGTTTCAATTCTACTATATCTCCAAACTGCCAGCTCACACTTTTCAGGTTGGTAGGCAAACTTTTTCTTCCAACAATGCAAACATTTTATTTGCAAGATCTGCACAAGAACTCTGTTTCCAAAGCACATTGTATTCATTGTATTACTGAACCAGGTTTTGACATTACCGAGTCGATGGAATCACGCATTGACACATGTGGCGAACGCATGGCTTCTATTTCTTAGTTATGGCTTCTTGTCGGATGCCACGAGGTTGGGACCTAGAACCTTCCCATTAGCTAGAAAAAATATATTGTCTGCCCCCTAAATTCTTAGCTAGCATGGTTGACAAAAAAGCCTAGATATATTTTTTCACCAAATTTCTATTTCTGTTTGAGTCGGCTGGCCAACTATGGCTAAAACATCCCTTGGTTTTGTATCACAACTTATGTACTGATTATTTGATGAACTAAATTTTCATTCTTGTAGGGATGAAACATGTTATAACTTAGCTTGTATTTAACAATTTTGTATGATAGATTTCTAACTTTGACCTCAGAGGACTCGCTTCTCCCCTTTGTTGGAGGATACAACTGGTTATTAAAATGAACATCATCTACTAATACCGGTTCCCCATTATCACCATAAATTGTTTCCGAGTTGGAGGAAGAGCTATATGAAGCTGTGGGCAAATCTAAGTTGGACAAGAATTTTTTTTAATCAAACCTTGGACTACATTCTAGATCCTTGTACCCAAATGTCCATGTTTGAGCAATGGTTGCCACTGGACAAAGCATGATTTCAACCTATTTAGTATCTCAATAAAATCTGTAATTTATCATATACCAAAGCCTTTTGGGGACTTTAAATTTGTTACGTAAACCCAAACCAACAAAATAATATACAAACTAAATTTCTGCAGTGAAAAAGCATTATTAACTACTATTAAGCTAATATAGATAAAATACTCAAAACCCATGGAAAAAATAATGCCATACATAGAATTGTTGTTTGTTGCCTCAGTTTTTGTAAGCTCCTTGCCAAAATGAGAAGACCCAATATACCCAAAATGATCATGCTTGTTATAAACCTGAAGCTTTCTACATGCTTTATTTTCCAAGTCTCAAAAACTTCAAACAGGTAGAGAATATGGAGAACACCTGTAAAAATCCCAACAATCTCATAAATAAAAGGATCAATAACCATACAAATGGTATAAACCTACTTAGACTAAACATC
This sequence comes from Sequoia sempervirens, assembly GCA_007258455.2. Lineage (NCBI taxonomy): Eukaryota > Viridiplantae > Streptophyta > Pinopsida > Cupressales > Cupressaceae > Sequoia > Sequoia sempervirens. The sequence goes on along the minus strand of VDFB02000020.1, from coordinate 11,355,615 downwards.
ATTAGTTTGGGAACAAAACTAAACATAATTACAACAATTCACATATACCATGTTTTTATGGTACTCATCCACCAAAACTTCTAGTGGCATTGTTAGCTATGTTAGCTACAAAAGTAATGAAGTGTGAATTAAGGACCAAGGAGGGAACCTTCCTGTTAACTAGTAGAAATATATTGTTTGTTCCTTTCAAATCTTAGCTAGCATGGTTGATAGAAAAGCCTAGATATATTTTTTCACCAAATTTTTGTTTATGTTTGAGTCAGCTTATCTTATTATCTACTTCTCAAGAAGAAAAGAATGCTATCAAAAGTTGTGGAATTTGGCTTTATAAGTGCCAATTACATTTTTTGAAAATTTCTAAAGCCCATTCAACAAATCTATTTTGTGCATATCTTGCAACCATACAGTCAATAATAGCAAATCTCTGAAGCACCCTATCAAATAGATCACGTGCCTTGACTATGTTGCGAGTACTATTTACTTGTATAAGTGCTAGGTTGTAGTAGTATAGTGAAAACCTATTTTTTTTGCTTTTTTGCATTGAAATATCATCTGTATTAGTGCTTTGGAAGGGTGAAAAATTGCTAATCATCAAGTACTACTTTTATTCCTCATTAGCTCTAGTAAAGTTGCCACTTCATTGAAAGACTTCAGAAACTAACTTTGAATTAGGTAGACGAGTGGAGTTTTTAAAGAATTTACTTGAATGGGTAGAATTTCTTTACCTCATGGTTTTTGTTTCTACCCAACTGATGAATAGCTTGTTAGTTACTATTTGAAGAGAAAAGTGTGGAAAAAGGCTCTGGTTTGATGTTATTTTAGAGATTGATCTATACAAGTATGAGCCTTGGGATTTACAAGGTAAGTCATTGATATTTCATTTTAATTGAATTAAAATTTGTAGCCCATAAAAACTTTTGTAAGCAATTATTGTGTTTAAGAGATCATGTAATATTATTATGTTTATGTTGTTGATGGATAAGAATTGGTTGATTAAGCTGAAAATGGAATTAATTGCAAATTATGAAGTGCATTTCAAGAATTTTTTTTATTTGGAAGCTATTGAGTTAGTAAAATGAATCTTATAGACATATTTCTTGGTACATGTAATTAACCACTTTTAAGAATTTTTGGCTTGGACTTGTTCATATAATGTTGGATGTAGGCAAGTCTTGCCTACATAGTAGAGATTTGGAATAGTACTTTTTCAGCTCTAGGGATAAAAAAATATCCTAGTGGATCTCAAACAAATTGAACCACAAAAGCTTGTTACTAGAAAGCCACTAGAAAGGAAAAGCAAGTATGTTCAGCTTCTTGAAGAGTTGGGATGAAAAAGACTTTAGTATATCATGTTGGACAGGTTTCTCATGGAGAACAAACCAATTGGGTGATGTGCAAATATAGACTTGAAGACAAGGAATTGAATGTGTCAAATATTATTCAAGTATTTGTGATTAATGAGGTTTTAAATTTTTGAAATGGATGTGAAATTAGACCTTGCATTTTTTTTTTCTTTTCTAGCCTTAATAGACTTATAATTACTAATTAGCTTTTATCTTCAAACTAATGAGTTCCACTATGTTTATTTGATCTCCTCATGTTGTCAGGGTTTCCTGAGCATACCATCAATAGCATATTACCTTTGACTTTTCTTATAAATCTCAACATCGACTCCGGGAAACATAAATATTCTCCTTGCATTTCTTTTGGCATCTAAGCATTATAAGCTGTTAAATTTATGTCTCTTAAATATTATTAGCATACTTAGCAACTTTGATCAATAACTTTGTGATTCGTCCATCCATGTCATGAGTCAACCAGTATAGTTTTGTTTAGAATTTGGGGCAACTTGATTGATAGCATCTGGGACATTGGAATGTTTGGGTTATGATGTCAAATGCTGCCAAGATATCAATCTAAGATAGAAATGGATTGCAACTTTGTAGAGACTTTGATGGCCTATGATATGTCCATGGTTAACTATGAAGGAATCATATGGAAATTTATAGAATTGACATGAAAAATACTAACCAAAGTATTTAATGATGGCTAACCAAAGTATCAGCTACAACTAGAAAGGTGATAGGAATCTCATAATCAACCTCAACAAGAAATTCCAAGATGAAATATTTCATGGTGAATCTATTTGTAGATTGGTTTGCCCCTCCCTTTTGCCACATCTTTTGTACTTCTTCCCAAATTTGATGCAAACTAGATATGTATGTATCCTTTTGGCTTTTTTATTACTCCATGGTTCCTACTTTTCCCATGTCCTTAAATCCCAATTTGGTATTCAACTTGATATGTGACTAAGAAATAGTCTTATCTCTCCATGCCCATTATAGGAGTTGTTATACATATTGTTAACTAGTTGTGCATTGAGTTAAATATGTTGAACAATCATGTCCGAAAAGTGCAAAACATGATAATTTAATCCAAGAAACATGCAATCTTTCTATTGTGTATTGTTGATGTTGCTTCTTGTATTTTTCCATCAGATGGTGGTGCAATATATCAGTTAAATAGTTGAGTTTTTTTCCCTTTTGTGACTATAGAATTCTTGTGTATTTTGTCAGGTCTTTCAAAAGAGTGGTCTTGGTCCCAAAAATGGGGAACACTATGTTGATCCTTTTGGGGAAGAGAATTGGAAAGAAGATGCCTCTAAAGAAGTTGGGGTACTATCTTCTTTAGAATGAGTCAATACTCCACTTGATCCAAGCAATTATCCACAATGGCCAACCCATATGCGAGTCTCTCATTATTCTTCAGTACTTTGATGAGACCTAGAACTAAAATTCATTATTCTTCATATAGATACATATTTCCTATAACATAATCATATAATGTCAAACTATGTCAAAATCTTGCTCCTAAAATAAACTCAACTATCACAAAAAATATGATCATTCATACTTTTTATTTTTAGTGCAGAATCATATTTTCTATCAAGAATATTGATGGATGCTAATATTTGATTAGCTTGCATTGTATAATTGTGTCAAAGAACTGTGCATTTGTAGGCATGTCATTCCTACGATTGTAATGTGTCAATTAAGATGCATTTCTAAAGTCCACACATCCTTTAAACGCTTTTCCATTTTTTTATTTTTTTTGTTGGTTTTGAAATCAATTTTGTTTTTCAAGCTCGAGCATGGAGAAAGGATAGAACAAATCCCATGCTTTTCTCTAGTTGAATTTCTAACTGTGATTTGAACCTGTGCAACTTGTTCGACTATTGTATTGTCCTTTGGGATGTACACACTGGACCTCAATGTTGAAGACATAAACGGACCTTATTGCACATAAACAAATTATGTAGGTATTAGTAGTCTTCTATTGCACATTCTTTGCCCCTATACTAAACCCTTCCACAACCTTGTATAGTCCTGTTAGTCAATAGGCTTCCTTGTGAACTTGAAAAATTGTTGAATAACATTTATATATGATACAATAATTATTTGCACAAATCAAAATTCATATTTTAAATCAAAATGCATATAAATTTATATTGTTATATAGCTAAATAATTATGTGATATTAAAATACATTTTAATTTTACCTTTAATTTCCTATTGGCATAGCTCTTGAACCTCCTATAGGTGCAAGTGCTAGTATATAATGAAGGAAAACTTAGATATGTGTTGTATGATGATAGTAATGCATTTAAAAGGACTCGTGTACATGAGATGATTATAATATCATTATTCTAGTGCTTTCTTGATGTGCATGGTACTTCGTTCTCATAAGTTGCATTGTTGCATATTGTTAGTGATCCAAATTTGCACCCTTTATGCCATCTATGAAAGAACTCAGCAGGTTTGGATGTAACATGGGTCTGCTTTCAGTTTGTGGGTGTCCTATTTGAAAGCAGACCTCCAGATTATGGGTCGACTCCCCTTTTAATGCCACCTAACTAACGATTTATGAAGAAAATGGGTAGAAGATGCATAAAAATGAACATTTAACTGAAACTACCTAAGGTGATACCAAAAATTGACTAAGACTTGTAAACAGCCTATGACATTCAAAACAATGTCATAAAACTTTGTTCACACAACTCATTTTCACATGCATTTCACATAAGTAATTTATAAGGAGGTTTCTAAACAAGACTCTTAGAAGGAAAACAAAATATCACAACTAACAACATTTGGATTAACTAACACAACTTATAACCTGTAACAATGCATTTTCTACTAAATAGATGCTTAAACATGAGACAAGATTGCAAGGAAAGGTAAATTTCACAAACAATCTGATCAATCACTAATCAACACACCATAAAACATGAAATAAGAAGGTAAATGTTCTATTTAATTGATTCAAAGTACTCACTATATCACAAGTCCATCTGAGTTACAATACTGCTCCTACTGAAAAATAACTCCAAAACCAAGCTATCACTTTGTTGGAAAGAAAGAACTAACTCCAAAACACTGTTTGAAGTTACTTAAGCAAAAAACAACAAACTCCTCTCACACATGTCCATCTAGAAGGTTCTGGTCGGATGCAACACTGAGGCCAAAAAATAAGCTTCTAAAATCACTATAAAAATTCTTCCAAATGGTCCAAGGTCAAGCCAAGACCATAGTCACATTTCTCCCCAAAACAATCAAAGGCACAATTCACACACTCTCCTCATGTCTGACAGTCATAATTTTGTCTCCTACAGCTTTGACCCATTCTACATGTGTGTTTTGAAAACACAAGACTCTATTTTGCATTTAAAACAATAATTTGGTTAAGTGATTCATATTACATCACTTAATCAAATTATTTTACATTTTAATGACAAATACAAAAAAGGCCCCACCACCATCCTTGGATTACATTTACATTTGCATTAAATAAACATCATTAAAATAAAAGTGATTTACAAATCACTTACATAATGACTTACAATTGACAAAATGCAAACTAAATGATATATCTAAATGCTTCTAAAAGCATTAAGCCAAAATCAAATTCTTCCAAGGCATTTGATCAATTCTATTTACCTTCATTCTACACTTCAAGGCCAAAAAGACATGATTATGACTTAGTCAACTACCCTGATTTTCAAAGGCAAATAAAAGGCCCAATATTTTGGCCTATATCATCATAAAGGGCTCCACACTTCTTGGAAGGCACAACTTAAAGTCTTCAAGGCATATATGTCTCAAAGGTCACATGCTTCAAATTTGGAGGACTTAGCATCTTTTTAGAACACAAGGCATATGTGTTCAATATGAAAATATAAGGCAAAAGGAATGCCTAAGTCACAACTTACCTTAAAGACCCACACAACACATTAAAATGTGTTCATTTTAAAAAAAAAATGGGAAAAAATCCCATCAGCCTCCAAAGGGTTCAAATCCTAAACAACAAAACATGGGGAAATGCAAAAAAGCATTCATTTTGAGCATCGAGCTTTCTGGAGAATTTCAGCCGCCATGAGGGTTTCATTGAAGCACAAAAAAATGGTGTTCTGTGGTCGAATCCTGACTGGTTTTTGGATGAAAATTATGAAATCTACAGAGAAAAAATAGGTAATGCATTTTTTGAACAAAAAATCTGTCTTATCACTTTTTTGAAGGCCATTTTGAGCCCAACAACCACGACCATAACATGTTTCTAACCACTTTTGTTTCACTTTTCTTTTTTTGTGGTTACTCATCTTGTTTCAGCTGACATGAGGGTTTTTCCCAAGTTCGAATGAAGGCTCTATGTAAAACAAAATGCTTGAATATTGCAAAAGAAAAGAGCCAAAATTTTAGGTAAGTCTTCAATCGACCCATATCATTTGATTTTTGAGCAAAAAATAGCTCGTTTCGAGCCTCCAATCTTGAAAATAAAGCAACAATGTTTATTTTTTTCTGCATTTGAAGTTAAATGAAGAAACCCCAATGTATTCATTGTTTTGTGAGAAAAAATTGTTCCTTTGGCCGTGGCTGTAGAAGATGAAATAGGGTTTCCCCATTTGTCATTTCTGTCTTTTTGTAGAATGTTTCCATAAAAGACTTCGTTCATCTCCTCTGTATTTGAAATTTTTCTCAAACCCCAAGTGGGTTTCTTCATTTTGAGGAAAAAAGAATGGCTCTTTTTCCACAACCATGAAAGATTAACTGGGTTCTCTACATTTTTTGATTTACTTCAAAACTTAGTGATAGCTTTTAAAATGGCACTATATTTGCAATTTTTTACTTACCCAGATCTTTTCTGTTGTTTTTGTGAAGAAAATAATGCTATTTTGGCCGCGGCCATGAGAATGAAATAGGGTTTCCATATTCTTTTGTTTTGCTTCAAAACTTAACGGTAACTTTTATATAGCCTTGTATTTGCAATTTTCCTCAAACCCCAAATGGGTTCTTTAACCTAATTTTGAAATGGCATTTTCAGGCTACCATGACACATTGCCTGAATATTATCATGAAAGTTCTCCTTTAAAGCTTCTACATTTGCAACTTTTAACACAACCCAAATGGGTTCTTTAATTTGTGAAAAAAAACCCAGATTTTATTGGCACAAAGATAATGTTGGCCCCAAAGGTTTGGTTGTAAAATGATTCAAAGCCATTGCATAGTGTGGGTATAATTTAAAAGCTACACTTCTTTTCCATTCTGCAATTCTTGAGAATCATGAAGGCTTTGTTTGTTTTGATTCTTTGCATTCTTGAGTCTCTCATTCCCTTTTTTAAGTTCTTTTGACAACTTATTTTATTGTTCTTGTCATTGACTAAATGAATGTTGACAATTTTAAGAAAAGTATTAAAATTAAATACCTGGGAAGTTTCATCGAGAATTTTCATACCAAGATTTTGTTCTACATCTTGCTTTCCTCTTGCACAAGAGCCATTTTTATTTGCAGGTCCCTTTCCCTTTTTTTAGCAGACTCATACAATTTCAAACTTTGTTGATATTGAAAAATCATAGTGTCATTTTTTGTTTGTGATTTTAGAAGAGCCTGATGCAATTTCTGGATTTTATCATTGGCATTTTCGAATTGTTGAACACTCGTCATGACTTGCATCCTAGGATTATGATTCTCATGATGTAACTTAAACATTTCATCTTGTAAATTTGCAAAATCCTTCCCATCATTTCCATGACCAGGATTTGAACATTCATGTTTTACTTCAGTTTGGATAGTTTGTCTCTTTGCATTGTTCAACTTTATTTCCAAACTTTTTATTTCCATGATAAGTTTCTTCTTCTCTTGAGTTTCAGACTGTAGCTTATGACTTAAGGCCTATGCTTCCTCTACATGCTCACTACTTTGTTTCTTAAGCATGGACATTTGCTCCTCAAGTTCATTGATATGTGCCACATGTGATGATGAATTTTCAATAAGCTTGTGACTCTCTTCCTGAACACAATGTAGCTCTTCTTGCATTTGCAAGAGTTGTTCCTCCACAACTCTGAATTCTTGAACTCCCTTTTCACATTCCCTTTTCAATATTTCCTTCTGATGATGATGTAAGATCACACACTAAAGGTAACTCAACATTCACTTGGACCAATGATAGCTAGCTTTTCGCCTTTTTCAATCAAAAGGTTTGCTTTCTTAAGCAAGACCTTGCCACCATACCCTCGTACACTAAACCTCTATTGTATTCACCTGTAGGCATGTAGTGGTTTTAAGCTCAATGTATGGACTGTCTTCTTATGAATATAACTTGCACCCTTTAAAGACTGTCGCATACTTCCCTCATTATTAGTTGTCCTCCATACTTTCTTTGATGTTGTCTTGGTCTTTGAATGAAACATTTAGACTTATGTGAAAAACAACAACCTTATCTCCAATTGCTTGATTCTTTTTGTGTAGTCTCCATTGAATGTGAATGGCTGATCATTTTGTTGGAAATTTGTTAGCTCCATTGGAAGACCACCTTGCATCACTTGATTGTTGTTGATTTGTCCAAATTCTTTTAAATGTTCATATGTTGGCCTCATTTATGAAACACATTTTCTTTACATAGCCTTCTTTGATGATCATGTTTGGGGGTTGCTCCATTGTGTTCTGAAACTCTTTGTGATTGAAAGCATTCTGTTGTGCTTTCTTATGAACTATGGTTGTTGTCCCACTATGAAATGTAGCATAAATTCTCCTTTCTTTGACTGCCCCAATCTTCATGGTTTCCACAACAATTGCTTGTTGCCCCATATGTTTGTAACCTGATTTCCACAACATTTTAGTCCTTTTGATCATGTGCAACAAATAAACACTATCTCCTCACTTTAATCCTAGTGGGTAGACACATGTCACCTATGTTGGTGACCTGAAAACTCACCATCCTATGTGATGTGTGGCTGTCCAATAGGGTTGAGGTGAGAGGGACTTGACAGTACCTTGGATTGTTACTTCTTGCTACCCCATAAGCCTCATGATGGCTTCAGGCATGCCTTGATTCCCCTTCATTTTTTAAAGGGATGCATAATTGAATTTGATGCATCTATAATTGAACTTGATGCATCTCTGAAATCATTTACTTCTTTTAATAAAATGGATCATAGATCCACTTAAGACATGTCCAGCAAAATGTACCTTCCTTTTGACATGATGGCAGCCATATGACTAATTCATTATGAAAAGATGAAGCATGAACTCTTGACAACTCATATTATGTGTTGCATCTTTTGAATCTGATAATGAAAGTTGATCAATTGGTGTGATTCCATATTAATTTAATGCATTAATAGCATTTCTATCATTGATTTGATCAAGTTACTCAATTTCCTATCCCTCTTAAAACATCAGAGGGCAACACGCTGAGCTCTACCCTCGTGGGAGCCACATTTCCCCCACATGTTGTAATTAGCTGAATCATAACAGTAACAAGACTTGTCCTAAATCTGCACAAGGAACAAACAGTTAGATAAACAAAGCATATCATAGGTGTGTTTGATCACTCCTTTCTTGTTTTTAGGGACACTTATGGTATGTTGTTAGTTTAATGCTTGTAAACATTAGATCACACGTTTATGGATGTTTTGCATATAATTTTGATCAGGGATTTTTTCATTGCTCTAACAACACTGTTTTATCCAATGCATGAAACCTAGGAGCATCGAGGAGGGTGTCAAACAGAAGCAGAGCAGCAGAGCAAGATCGAGATGATGTGAGGCCAAGTCAACGAGATTCGTCATTTCACCAGGCAATGATAGGTCCCTTTTCATGTTATATGCAATTTACTTTTGTTATCCATATGCGTATGATTTTTTCTTTACTAGCATTAGGATAGCTAGTCCCTTGGCTTGTGAGAGACATTTATACTCTCATGATTATCAATAAAGATTACATTTGCAATACATATTGGTTCCTTTTCTTATTTTTATGTAATTGCAATATTGGAATAAAATGCAATATGTTCTTGACAATATCTTTTATGCATATTAATGAACTTAGCATAATATAATGTATCTTTTAATGTTTAAATGAAAACACAAAAAGAATAAACACTAAGTTATCTGATTTCAGCTAAAAGCCAAAAATAAAGTAACATATACATGCATGAAAGTGTTTAAATATATGTGAAGTTGACCTAGTAAATCATTTGGGAAGATGAATTAAGTCCCTAGATTGCATTATCCTTAGTATTTGTGTAAGAACCTATGTGGGTAAAGCCTTGTAGCATCTTGAGAAAGTTATATGGGTCAAGTGTGTTTGTTATGTTCTGCATTTGTGGCCATAGTTGGTATTAGTCTGTCTTACTTATTGAGCTATTGTGTGTTAAATAAGATCCTACATTGTGTAACCATTTATTGTGGACTATGATTTTGAGATGACCCTACCCCACTTAATGAAAGTAACTAAGATGAAATGTAAATTCTAAATCTTTAAGGTATCGTGTTGGTCGAGCTTAGTGCCATTGTTATATTTACCTTGGTAAGAATGTGTATATCATTGTATCAGGATTGTGATAGTGACTTGTGATGTAAGATTGTGTAAGTCCCTTGTGTGGATGATTCTTGCATAGTTGAAATATTAGTCGTTCCCTATAAAGTTAATGTAATGTTGTTTGGAAAACACAACACCCTTGCATGACCTTATCTTTTGAACATGTAATAGAAGTGATCATATGCAATAAGCCCTTGAGGTTATAATATTTCAAGTGAGTGTAATGTATTGAGAAAATCTAACTCATGCATATTATGTGAGAATTCCATTTTCATGTCTTCTTGTATTTCATTGAATTGAAAACATTTGCATATTGAAAAAGTGTATGGATGCATGTATTGATATTAGAATTAATGTATGAAAGTGATTTGATGTGTGGAATGTTTGGTAAGTTCTCTAGCACACCTTGGTTGAAAGGTGTCGTGTAGCCATTTACTCCCTCCGCGTGACTAGTGTTAGTCACTTAGTTATGTGAAGTGTTTTGAGTTGATGATTTATTTTGATTTATTGATGAAAATATTTCTTGTGTCATAAGGAACAACATTTGTATTTTTCTTAGGATCGGTTTAGTCACCAACTATTTTGACTATCGATTTTGCAACCCTTGGTCATACTTGATTTAATGTTCAAATTGTCGACATTTTTTTGACTTAGTGTTGAATTTAATGATTCTTCTCTCTTTTGAGTTTTGTTTTAAATCTCTTGGTGACTATTCTAAATATTTAACATTGTTGGTTCTATATTGTGATAAATGTTGTACCCTATCAAGGTCACAATGAATGATAATAGAATGTTCGAGGGAGTAGATTGTGGAGAATGTATCGATCTTGTATTAATATCATGATTGAATTTTGTCTTACTTTGTGATGAGTGGACCATGCATTGTGTGGATAATCATGAGAAGACTTAAATTTCTCTGTGATTGATATTAATGTATTCTTTCCATTCATGCAAGATGTGCTAAATTAAGGAAAGATTGTCTTCTTGAATATGCTTGATGTGCATGAGTGTGAGTGATGAAGTTTTTTACTTTTGGGACAAGTGTCGAATATGGAACAATAGAGGACTTCCCCTTTTTGGGAAGATTCCAATATTTTCAAGGGCTTTGGCTAAAGCCCAGATCATTGAAAAATATGATTTAGCCTAGCAAATTTTATATAATATAATTATCTACCACATCCCATAAATAAGACATTGCTATATCATAGATGTATATATGCATGTAGATGTTATTGGCATGCACCAAATTCCACCTACCCCAAAATATTTCGAGGTAGCTAGGCACTTCATATAGGGTTGGTAGATCTCTAGGTAGGAAGAACTTTGTGGAAGTATAACCCTCATGGTTGGGTGGAAAAACATCCAAACCATGTTTTCATCATTTGAATGGCCATGTGTGGATTGATGGTGGTCAAAAACTTCATAGATTATGTTCACATATCATTACTTGTTTATTACCTGTATTAAACACCATCATTAGTATAATTATTGTGCTTTTGTAAAATGTGTTAATACTTGAATTATGCACTTGCACATATGAAGATGTAAGAAGTATGCATATATTTCTCACTTTGTGATTATCTCTACTGAATTGATTATTGCTTACCTTTGACTCATGTACATTGGTGTTCATATATGATTGAGTTGTGATCTAGTTTAAAGCTATTTATAGTTAAGAGTTGCAATCTTTTCCTTGCAATATGTGATATTTCCATGAGTTACTAATATTTGAATGAGCTAGAAATAGCACAAGTGTGTATAAGGAAAGACATGAACATTGAAGAGAAATCACGAGCAACCTGACCAACTTATCAAACTACAAGGGTATGGTAAGCACAGGTATGCTCCTACATGAATATTGTTGGTTCTTTTTAATTCCCAACTAGATCTCATAAATAATCTATAGGATTGTCATTCCTAATGATCAATTATTTGGAGGGATTGACCAACGAACAAGTGAAAGTTTTGAAATAACTCTCCCTCTACACTTTGGGCTTTGCAAAAATTGGGAGGGTGGTCCCTTACAGTTTTCTTAAGATCTCTTGTGCCAAATCATCCTATACATTGTAATTAACAGATTTGTTCTCTACAAATTTGCTTGATGATTATGAAAATCTCAGGCTTTGACAAATCCCTTAAGCATTTAAACAATTTACAACAAGAGAACAAGAAGTTACATGAAACTTCTAGAAATACAATAACTCAAACAAAAATTTAAAATATTGTGAGTGTTATTTGATTGAATGACCCTGGAGTTGTAACTTAGACTCAAATTCAAAAGATCAGTGCCTTAACATAGGGCATGGAGTTAGAACAAAAGTAATTGAAGCTACTTAACAATATTTCACCCAAGCATTATAGAGATTTACAAAAATGCATTACATCCTTGCACTTGACAATTTATAACCAATTCTACTTCAAACTCCCTGCATTATCTTATACAAATCTATGTTCCTATCTAAGCATTTAACTCATTCCTCGAATAATAGCTAAAACAAGAACATACATCAAAGGAAAGACAATGATAATGAGATGAAAGATATTTGATCATTTTCATTCATAACTTGTATAAAATGTACATCAGGAGACAATTGGCCAGAAATTTATGCCATTGTATTTCAGAAAATGTTGGTACAATTAAGCAAAACTTGCAAATTACAAAAGACTTAAAATCTATTCTTTGTGTTTCGTATTACAAAATTTCTCCAAAAGATTCATGTAAATGGGCTTGAATTCCCTTTTTATAAGACAAGCAACAAGCTTCGGGCCAAGTACACATGTCATATTTTCATTTGACATCCAATTACAATTCAAAATATGAGCACACTTGCTTGTGGAGGGAATATTTTGAGGATAAATACAATTATATTTATTTGTTGTAGTCTTTGTCATTTCCAAAATTTCTTGTTGTTGATAGTTGTGATCTTTTCCGCTTCATTATTTATTCTTTGTTGATAAAGGCCGAGGAAAAGTGACCTGGCAAGTAGGACACAAATACTGGAGCACAAAAAGACAACTCCCTTTGTTGAAGTTGTTGTAGCTATTGGTGGCGTTGAGTGTGCACAAGAGACAAAAATGTTGATTCCACATCATCAAAAACCTCTACAATTATGCAATTTGATTATACTTCTGGTCCCATGCATCATATTCTTCCTCTAAAGGCCACTTGAAAGCCAAAAACTCATCCAATTTAGTTCTATACGTGTCATACTTTTTGACAACAGAATATGCTTAGATTTGTCATAATCCTCAAGGAACCTGCAAGTCTCCCAAATCTTGTTGATGCAACTCTTCATGAATTATGCATCAATTGGCTCCTTTTCACAAATTATTGAAGCCAAGGATACTATGATATTCTCTAATTGTGTTTTCTAGTCTTCATATGATTTCACTTTTCCATAAGCATCCCTAATATCAAGCAATATGCCTAATTCGCTATCATTAAATTCTTTTATTAGTTCCTTTACCCTAACTTCCATGGGATTGACCATACCCTAATATCCACTTGTTGATTTAACAATCTAATAGGTAGGGTTGACCTCTCCAGGCTTATTAGGGTCATGGGAAAATCCTTTGATCATGCCCATTAATAAACTTAACCTTGGTATCCATATGTTCATAAGAGGAATAACCTTTGTCTTATCTTTAGCAAACATATCAATGGAAGTTATCATCAAAGAATAATTAGTATGAACATTATTATCTCTCTTCAAAATATTTCCCATTAAATGACCCAAACTATAGAAATGATGTACAATTTGTCTTTATTTGTTGCAAGAGGTGGTGAAATCGAAGATCTTGGAACCTCATACTTTGGCTGCCATACAACCATTACTTGTGATGGAGGTGGTGGAGAAGGTGGGGATGAAGGAGCTGGTTGCACTTGTTGCTCTTGTTGCTTGACCTTTGGTTGTTTATTTTGTAACATCTCGACATGTAGCTCTAATTGAGCTTTCTTCATTTTATCTTTGTTGTACTCATTCAACAAATCTTGATACCTTTTAAAGGATTTCATGTTTTTCCTATAGATCTTTACTTGTTGCCTTGTTGAAGTTTACAACATTAACAACCAATATGGTTATCTCCACTATAGATGTATTTGATACTCTTTTAATTATTAGCCCTCCTCTTAAGTCACCGACAAGCTCAACAACTATTGACTTGTTTGTATTTGGGGAAATAGACCAAATAGCCAGTGTGTACCATTTTGGACTAAAAGTAGACCTAGTTAGAGCAGATAGTGCTTCTTCTATTGAAAATACTTGCGCATCATTTTTCTTCATAGTATCCAGTGCAATTGCAAATGCTATATCCCATTCTAGCAAGAGGAGGATACCACTTTCTCTTACAAGTTCTCTGTCTTTCTCTGGTGTCATCTCCTTTTGTTGAGCTCTCATCTCTACCACTATCCCATCAGATATTTATTGCCTTGTCTGGTTTGGAAACTTACTCTCCTAATATTCTTTTGAAATCATCTTTCTTGCTTCTCCACAAAAATTCCTTAAACACCCCTCTTAACAAAAGTATAATCATCCGTGAACTTTTGGAAAGCTTCACTTCTGACATCATCAGTATTATCAATTCCTCCCAGAGCTTCCTTAGTAATCACATTCCCAAGAGGTGGAAGATCATCCTCTCTTTGAGGAGATGACATGTGTTGCATGATGCCATCTGAAGTCACAACCACTTCTTCATCCTCAGAGTCTAGTGGATAGTCAACAAGTCCTGCCTATTCAACTCTTCTCCTTTTTGGTGAAGATTCCCTTGGTGGCAAATATATATCAATAACATTATGTGGTGGAGAAGAGGGGGCTTGATATATTGGTGTTGAAGCTCTTGACTCAACTGATGGAGAGGGAGAAGCCCTTGTTTTCTTCTTCCTTACAATTCCCTTAGTCCTTCTTGTAAAAAGAATATGGTTTCCTTGGTGGAGGCTGATAGGTTGGTATTTCCTCAACTGTAGGGGCCTTCCTCTTATCTGTTTTGTGCTCTTGGGTCTTTGGTTCCTCACCCACAATCTTGTCAAAATTTTGTAGAATGGCCTGAATCCTCAAAGACCAATTCATCAATATCTATCAATGTTCCCTTGAATGAAGGGTCCTTCTTAGCATCCTCAAATTTTCTGAATGATGTCCATTTAGCCTTTCTATCTTGGACCTCTTTCTCATCAAGATAGTTTTTGATGACATCCTCTGCATAATCAATGCCATGATAAAACTTTGATCTATTGACCTTGATCCTCAACTCATTTATAAACGCTTCTAGATCATAGCTTCTAGCCCTTGATGGCTTCATCGTATATGGATTGAGTAAATCAAGAATTTGTTCCCACCCATCCTTGTTCATTGAAAAGTCTGAAAATACAGTAAGAAAGGGAAAGAATGAGCCTTTCTTCTAATCTTTATATGCATTTATCATTTTCCTATGAGAATATAGTATTCCTCATAATTCTTGGATATAGTTAATTTAAAGGTAGATCATTTGCAAGGAGAAAAAGAGATTTTCATGAACATAAGCATTAATAATTAGTCATGTTTCTTTCAAAGAAAAAAATTCATGCTACTAATCATATAGTAAATATCCAAAAAATATTAAGCAACGGGTGAGTTATCCTTTCCAGGCTTGCTCCCCAAACAGTTTATTTAGGTGATGGCCACCCATTATAAGTAGGTTTTTTTACACCCAATAGATTTAGAGGATACTTGAAGCTCAAAAAATAATGTTAGATAAAGTAACATTTAATATTAGAAAAATGTATAATAGTCAATAGATTCATTGAAATTTTATGCAATTCCATATTGTTTATAGATGTGTAAGAGTTGGAAACTTTTTACCCTTACCTTTTTTATTCACCTTTCCATCACTGTCTTAGCAAAAAGATAATGAATCTGAATGAGATGCTACATAAACATGTATGTGTCTTGTGATGGGTTTGTTGCAATCCTCATCATTTAACTTATCAATTCAAGGCGGTGTCCATGGCTGTATGCAAAAAGAGAATAAAGAAAACTTGTCTGATAGTCTATTCTACAATCAAACTTGCAGAAATCAAACCTATTCTGGAGCACACTTGCATAAAAAGAAAGTTGCATGAAAGGAAACTAATATAAGGCACACTTGCATGAATTGAAAATGCTAAACTACTTCACACTTTGCTGGAAATGAAAAGTTTGAATTCAAATTTACTCTAAAAATTTTGGAAATACATTGCTTGAAATGAAACTAGAAATTATCTTATTTCCTCGAGCCAAAACAAACCTTTCTAATCCCCCCTCAATTCCTTGATTACAATGCATTTATAGAATTAAAAGATGTGTCTCATAGTTGTGCAATAACTTGCTAGAAAATATGAACATGTGTGGAGAATGAAAGGATAAGTCT
Organism: Sequoia sempervirens; assembly: GCA_007258455.2. NCBI lineage: Eukaryota > Viridiplantae > Streptophyta > Pinopsida > Cupressales > Cupressaceae > Sequoia > Sequoia sempervirens. Next base: position 11,339,358 of record VDFB02000020.1, on the reverse strand, counting down.
TCACTCCATTTTGTTGTGTCAATCTCTTTTGGTTGTCCAAAATAATAATCCCTACTTTTTAGCCCTTTAGACTACTCCAAAAAGGTGTTAGAGTGTTGAAGAAGTTTTCCTTTGACCTCTTCTATCATTAAAACTCTTAAATATGCTCTTATACAGTCTCAATTGCTCATAAACTAGGTTGAACACCCCCCTAGATATTTGCATATGCCCCTATATTCTTTCAACTTATGTCTAAGTCACTCCAATTCCCTTTAATTCTTTCAAATATTGTCCCTTAATTGATCATCCTCTTCATAAATGCTATCATACTTAGTTCTGAAAATTTCAGAGCATGGAGGCAAACAAATTTACAAATTTCAGAAATTTTGGAGCATGGAAACAAAGTTCTAGAGCATCAGACTGGTTAAGTTTTCTCTCAAACTACAAACTAAGATTTTATGAAATTTAATGGGTTTTTTCGTCTTCTTGTCTCCGAATTTTTGTCCAAAAATCTCAAGGACCCAGATCGTAATTTTCAAGATATGATGAAATATTTGACTATTGCAACTGAAAATCTCTTACGTTCTTCATCATGTTTAGTCTTGATAAACTTCATAATTAAGCAAAATACATGTTTTTATTTAGTTAATAGATGAGAATTTTTTTTGTCTCATCATCTCCCGACACCTAAAACGTTGCAGGTCCCTTTGCAACTCATAATGAGCCTTCAAATTCACTTTTTTTTAGTAGTTGCTCTGGATAGCTCCTGATAGCTCCTAATTTTATCTTAGTTTTTCATGCAACCATCATGTATGAGTTGTAGTTCATTTTCTCCATGCTACATGCAAAGAATTTCTTCAAATTTTGAGATTTGCAACTTGATCTTTTACATTGAATTTACCAACTCAAATTGCTTCATCATTAGTTTTGCTGCACTATAATGCCAAAATATCTGCTACAAGTTTTTAGAGCAACTTGTATAGAAAAGTACATTCTTACAACCTTAGAGAAGAGGAAATAGCATGTACAAAACACTTATTTGCAAAAATCAAACCTACCCTAACCTACTCTACTTAATGATGTAGAGAGATTACACATAACCATTAACTGGTTTTGAAAAATATGTTCCCTTTCTCAAAGTATGTTTCCATGCGTTTAATTTTTTGAGAGAATAGAATGAAAAGTAGACAAATTTTTTGAAACTCAATGCTTCACCTTCCTTTGAAGTGAAAACCTTCTCAATGATTTCTGATTCTACCAAATACATGGGTTGATTAAAGAGATTTTCCAATCCTTCTTTCTGATATGTTGCATGCATGACTGGAAACAACTCCTTGTTCTTCAAATCTCTGATTGGGCAACCCTCCTTTGAATTCAAAAATCTGATTGGGAAACCATTCTTGGACTTTAAAGGTCTCCAAATAAGTCTCTTTTTTGCAATCTTTTGTAATGAAGATAAGATCTCTTCATTGTATTATGCACCTCTTGTAAACAATAACCCATCAATTATTTCCTTAAAGAAATATCTTTTGCTAGGACTTGGAGTGATGGTCCTCCAACTAAGGATATTTTGAAATAGATAGGGGGTTTCTCTTTAGAGCTAGTATTTTGGGGTGGGGAGGAGGGCGGTTTGAGAGACAAATCTTTCTTGAGGAACTTTTAAGTCTAAAAGACTACCAAACTAATTTTCTCCCTTCCCTAATGACACCTATCCCCGGCAACAACGTCAAAAATGATGGTTTTGTTGCAATGCTCATCATTTAACTTATCAATCCAAGGCGGTGTCCATGGCTGTATGCAAAAGAGAATGGAGAAAACTTGTTTGACAGTCTATTCTACAATCAAACTTGCAGAAATCAAACCTATTCTGAAGCACACTTGCATAAAAAAAAAGTTGCATGAAAGGAAACTAATATAAGGAACACTTGCATGAATTGAAAATGCTAAACTATTTCACACTTTGCTAGAAATGAAAAGTTTGAATTCAAATTTACTCTAAAAATTATGGAAATACATTGCTTGAAATGAAACTAGAAACTATCCTATTTCGTTAGGCCAAAACAAGTATTTTTAATCCCCTCTTGATTCCTTGATTACAATACATTTATAGAATTAAAAGACGAGTCTCATGGTTGTGCAACAACTTGCTAGAAAATAGGAACATGTGTGAAGAAAGAAAGGACAAATCTTCACTCCATTTTGCTGAGTCAATCTCTTTTGGTCGTCCAAAACAATAATCTTTGCTTTTCAGCTCTTTAAACTACTCCAAAAAGTTGTCAGAGTGCTGAAAAAACCTTCCTTTAACCTCTTCTATCATGAAAACTCTTAAATCCGCTCCTATACGCTCTCAACTGCTCATAAACTGGGTTGAACAACCCCCTAGATAGTTGCAACTGCCCCTATATTCTCTCAACTTCTATCCAAGTCACTCCAATTTCTTTTAATGCTTGCAACTATTGTCCCTCAACTACTCAACCTCTTCATAAATGCTATCATACTTAGTTCCGAAAATTCAAGAGCATGGAAGCAAACGAATGGACAAATTCCAAAAATTTCGGAGTATGGAAGCAAAGTTCCGGAGCATCAAATTGGTGAATTTTTATCTCAAATTGCAAGTTGGATTTTCATGAAATTTAATGGGTTTTTTTTCCTTCTTATCTCCGAATTTCTATCCAAAAATCTCAAAAACCCAAATCGTAATTTTCAAGATATAATGAAATCTGACTACTGCAACTAGAAATCTCTTACTTTCCTCATTATGCTTAGTATTGATAAACTTCATAATTAAATAAAATACATGTTTTTATTTGGCTAATAGATTAGACATTTTTTTGTCTCATCATCTTGCATCATCTATCTTATTTCCTTTTCCATCTGTAATATGAGAAGTAGGCATCAACTTGGGCCATTCTTTTTCATTACTTAATATGGTCAATTGTCACAAAACATTCTTCTCCTTTAGGTGTTTCCTCTCAGAGTATTATATCCCCACAAAGAAGGCTATGACTAGAAAGAATGAATACACTATAGGATATGACAAAATGGATAAAGGTGGGGGAAAGCACTTATTTACACATGAAATCCTAATAAAAATTAGGTTAAGAACTAACATGGAAGAGTCTAAAAGGCCCACACTAATTTTGAGGTATGCCACTTATATTTGTAACCCTATGGACCCATTAGGGTGTAATTACAAAACACTTCATAAAAGGCCTAGAGAAACGTGGAATTTCTTCAAGACTCTTCCCCTAGGAAAATTTACTTGTCACCTCCACCCATTATCAATTCCTAAAATCTTGAGGAAGTTCAATCAAGAAAACTTGGCTTCAAATTTTAGTAATTTGATATTCAATTCTCTCCATGAAACTTAAATTTCACAACATGAATTCTTAGATTTTGTGGGAATTTTCATAGTTGTATTTCTAAGTTATTCATGCAAAAAAAATAAAAATGATTCCAGCTATACAATTACAAGGGTCTTTCTTCCATGTCTAATGATGTGATTAAAAGAATTTGTGTGCTTATGTTTTCAAGGAGAAGACAAATAATGGAAGAAACACGGAGATTGATTTCATTTTTCTCTTTCAAACTATGGATAAGAATATTGGCCTTGATTTTTACTCTTTAAGTGATACCTCCTCTATATTCATGCTTTATCTCGGCTTAAACAAGCAGTGGATAGATTGTATATTAATTTAGACAGAGTAATCAAGATGTTTGTGGTACAAGGAAAAAATTTGGATTGTTTGTAAACCTTTCTCGTATTTCCATTTGCTTCTCTATGTAGATTAACTCTTTATAGTTGTCATTTTTACTGAGATTAACTCTGTATCTTTTGCCAACAAATTTAAATCTGATGGAGAATTGTGAGATAGATATCTAGACAATTAACTCTCTTAGTTGTATTCTATTCTACGTAAGCAAACTGTAGCATGCATCTATCGTAGAGTTTAGACAGTCATGTTTTTGATGAAGTGACATGTAGAGGGATATTTTATTTTTTGTGATTGTATGTAGAGGGATTTTTTTATGTTGGTAATGTGTGAACTATAATATTTCTAATAATATCAATAATCATGAATTATTTCTAATGATTGTAGGACTATGTAATTGTGATCTTTTAATTTCTTCTATAAATCAATTTATCAAGAATTTTGTTAAATTATCTCTAATAATTATCTTTCTATGGAGAGGAAGGATGGTCATATAAAAAAAATTTGATGAAAATTGTGTGTGGTTATTTTGTATGGAAAAAGTGATTATTATTATTATAAGAATATTGTATAATATGTATGGTGCATCTTTTACAATAGAATATGTCTATAAATATCATGGAGTGTTTTTTATTGTTTATATAAAAAATTTGTAATGCATTTTATATCATAAATAAGTCAAGATTCTTGAAATATTTTGATTTTTCTTATAACAGTATCAAATTTCTATCATAATAAAATAATTTTAAATTAATTAAATTAAGCAATTTAATACTAAAAAAAAATACATTACCTAATAATCAAATAGTTGGCAATCACAATCCTATGGTATGTGATTTTTTTAAAAAAAATATGAAAAGTTCTTGAAGATATCACCAAATATATTACACAAATGGTCTTGCATATGTGTTGATTGAGTATAAGGAGGTTTTCCATCAAGTTATCCATATCTTCCAGTATAACTTGTAAAAATGATTAGTATATCCTAATAGGCTCTGATACCATGTTAGAATTTAGGATCTTAGGATACCAATAATTATAAACAAGATATAAAATAAATAAAATGATAACCATACAAGCATAGATTTTACACATTACACAAGATATACATGAGGAAAAACCCTTGTTGGTGAAAAACCCCATAAAACATCATTTTATAAAAACACTTACAATAATGATCTATTAGAACATATAGACCGAACTTGGGGTTCATACTTCTCCATACTTCCACATGGCCAATAATACCTCATGTGCATAGTGATATAAATCACTATAAAATCTCCGAATTCTACATCTCTCAAATGAGAGAGAACCTCCTTAAATATATGAGGATGGGTGACATAATACTTGAAAGGTATTCGTCACACCTATTCAACAACCCCCATTCATAAATAATCAACAATCTAATTATTTAGACTATAATTATTTCAAATGGGATATGCTTAATAAGCATATAATATATAAGGTTTTATAATCTTATATTAGAATAATATATAAATGTTATAAGGGTATGACCCCTAATAGCATTATGTTCTAACAAATCATGATCATCATCTAAGCTATCACTAATATTATATGAATCACTTTCCTCTCGTGCGTATAAACTCTTCTTCTTCTTTGAAAAGTTCTTCTTGGGGAAGTAGGGTTTCTTCTTTTTGTACTATGATATTCTTGCTTAGAGCTATCCTTTTTACTATAGGGACATTTAGCAGAAAAATATCCTATTTTATCGTAATTAAAACATTTAAAGGGTAGCTTACCTATGTATTTTCTAGAGCATATCCTTAATCTTCTGATAAAGTTTGTTTATTCTTCATCAGCCTCCTCAGATCCGGAAGTAGATGCTTCTACCTTTTCATTTTTGGCTGTTTTGAATGCAGCTTCTCTCTTGGATGTATCTACATCTGCCATTCTCATCTCATAGGTAGTGAAGGTGCCATGCAACTCATCAACAATGAGTTTATCTAGATCTCTTGCTTCCTCTATTGCAAAAAAATTAGAATATACCTAGATGGCAAGGATCTTAGGACCTTATTGATAATGATTGATTCTTTCATCTCTTCTCCAAGGCCTCTAGGATTACATTGAATATTTCATCTACCCCTTAGGAGGTAGTCTGCAATCTTCAATTCTTCACTCATCTTGAGACTTTCAAATTTTCCTTTGTAAGTTTGTATCTTGGCATGCTTTACTTTGTCATCACCTTCATAGATGGTATTTAACTTACCCCAAATATCATGGGCTTTTTGAGAGTGCATGCCTTTGACAAACTCCAAATTGGACAACCCTTAAAGAATACCATTCTTTTCCCTAACATTATTCTCATATGCTTTCTTACCAACTTGATCAGTAAGAGTTGTAGCAAGAATTATGTATCCATTTACAATGGACATCCATACATCAAACCCTAATGAAGATAAATATGCTTCCATTCTAATGCTCCATAATGCATAGTTTGATCCATGAAAGAGAAGTGCTTTATTTCAGGAGGAACCTTCTTGACTAGCCATCTTGTGTTCACTATCCAAGATATACCTGAGTTGATTAAGAGTCTCTAAAGGGACTAGGGATTTGATACCAATTGTTGGAACAAAACTATCTACTAAGAAGGGGGTGAATCAGTAGATCAATTAAAACTTATCTTTTAACACTATTAAAGCATATTGAAAGATCATGCAGAGAGATAAACACACACATGCACACATAACACCAAATATACGTGGAAAACCCAATATAGGAAAAGCCATAGTGAGAAATGCTGCTAGGATCTACTATCCTAATCTAGCTTCACAATAGAACCTCAATGGTTACAATGTTTAAGGGCACCAACCCTAAGGAGACACCAATCCCTTGATTTAAGAGCACCAACTCTAAGGAGGCATCCACTCACTAATCTGAGCACCAACTCAAATTTCTGATCGCACCAACTAATCAAATTCATAATGAAATTGTCGAGCAACAATTCTTGATTTCAAATGGTTCAAATAAATCCAATTTTCTATCACAAACCTATTTTACAATTGCTCATTCTCTGCTTTGTCTCTCTGCAAACACTCTCTACCTCTGATGTTGTTAAACCTTAGCAACTCATCTCTCCCGTCTTCTTCTCCCCTTTTCTTTTCTCTAACTCATTTCATTGCATTCAATGTACATACCCTAAATGGTGTTTTTTGTAAATCAATCTAGGTCTACCTTCACAAAGCATACATACACTATTTTATTCTTCAACACACATCATCTATTAGACTCATTCTTCACCGACAAGACTTATGTACCTCAAGCCAAAAACCACCAACCTCGTTCAATTAATTTGCTAACTTTAGCATATGCAATCTTAGGGTTTCATTAACATTTAATGTCATACACACATGATTTGATCTCTTCCAGATTTCATAGTCGACTGTGCATTAATGAAGTCATCCATTTTGTCCAATCCTCAACAAGAATATAGTTAGAGCACTTACAACCATCAATTTCATTTTTTGTGCCACAATCTCATTCGCCTAATTGGGAGTTTCATAGTTTTTCCACCTAGTTGTTTGACAAAATCAAATCTTCAAACACTAGCCATTCGTCTTTGTTTTCATGCCATGATTAGAAATTTATCACTCAGCTGCCTCAACCATAAAAGCTTGACCGTTTGATGTGATCACTTTAAATGAGGGTTGTAGATTCAGAGCATTACGACTTGTTTTTGTTGCATCTAAATTTTTTGAGTGTAACTACCTTCAATTTCTCATCCAAGGCTAGTCTTTCTTTATTTTAGAAAAAATAGTGGCCACATAAGACCCCTTTTTGGACCCCATATTTGTGCATCCACCCTCTTCTTCCATGGAGAAAGAATTCAAACATCAAGCTAATTTGAAAGGGAGAGGAAGAAATAACTTTGGAAGAAACTCTAGAGGTAGAGGAAGAACTAAATCTAGAAGAAGCAACTCTAAAAGAACAAATAGCTAAGAGGGAGCAAGAAACTCACACCCAAAATCAAAATAAGAAAAATAGTAGTAGCTCAAATTAATGTTCAATTTTATTATTTCCAAAAGTCATAATTTTATATTTGAATGTAGAAAAAGGTAGCATGAACAATATAAAAAAAGGTGCATATGTGGCTAATGATAAGGAGATTAAACTTGAGTAGTCAATATTTTTAATTATGTGTAACATTATTGAGCAGGGAAACACTAAATTTTTATAGCTGGACAATGGATTCAATGACCACATGAGTGGAAATGTAAAATTATTTGCATTCATTGATAAGAATTCTAGAGTAAGATCAAAATGGGGAACAATGAAATAATTTTGACTATGAATACAAGGTTTATTATGACCTACACCAAGCATGATGACAAAAAAAGAAGTAAAGGGTATTTATTATTCTCTAGGATAAAATATAACTCTTGGGTGTTTGACAATTGATTTAAAAATGCTATAGAGTGTTGATAGAAAATGAATAGTGCAAACATTAAAAAATGGGAAGAAGAATAAGGTTCAAGTAGTCCAAATGACAAAGAATTAGATTTTTCCTCTATGAATGCAAACTAATTTCTTAGCACAATTTGTAGCTACTCCTCCCAAGCACATAAAGAGTACAATAGCACCATAATAGGCAACCTTTGAGATGGTCATCAAAGAACGGGCTTCAGAATCTAACATTTAATGTATGTATAATTAAGTTATTCTATACTCAATTTTTTGTCCAAGAAGAATATGGTTAATAGGGGATTACCAATCATAGTAGATCTTGGTAGAAAATTTGAAGCTTACATTTTAGGAAAATAGCATAGACAAACCTTTTAATCCATGAAGTTTAGAAAGGAAAAATAACCATTGGAGTTGGTGAGTAAGACTTATGTGGCCCCATACAAAATATCACCCTATGAAAAAATTAATATTTTATGACCTTCGTTGACAAATACAACAGAAATATATAGGTCTACTTTCTCAAGAAAAAATGAACATTTGAGAAATTCAAATATTTTTGCGCTCTACCTTAGAAGCAATATAGACACTTTATCAAGGTCCTTAGGTCAAATAGAGGAGGAGAGTATAACTCCGTATAATTTCTAAATTTATTTAGATAATAAAGGAATTAAGAGAGAGTTTACAACTAGCTATACTCCATAACAAAATGGATTTGTAGAAACAAAGAATAAGATCAAAGTGGAGATGGCTAGAAGCATGTTGAGGGCCAAGGGGTTTCTAAATAAATATTAGGGTGAGGTTGTTTTAATATTAGTATATATAATAAATAGATGTCCCACAAAGGTTGTGCATGGCAAAATTCTACAAAAGACATGGAAAAATGCAAATGGAGCATGAAGCACCTAATTTTTTTGGGCGCCTTACATATGCATTTGTATCAAAGGAGAAAAGAAAAAAATTTGATGATAGAGTAGAAAAGTGCATCTTCATAGGCTCTAGTGAAGAGTTTCATTCATATAATTTATATAGCCCTATTACCAAGCAACTTGTAATCACCAAATGTCATTTAATTTTGGAGGTTTGATTTTTGATGCCCAAATTTGGGTAATTTTAAACTTGACAAATATTTTTTGGGAGAAATTAATTGCTACTAGTTGGAAACCGAAAAAGGTAGAAAAAAAGGAAAAAATAGAGATGTAGTTGTAGCACATCAAAGAAGAGAAAAAATATAGTGGCAATAACTATAGGGAAGAACACAATAATAGCTCTAAAATCTATACATAGAGTAGCAATAATAGCCCCAAAAGCCATATGTAGAGTATAAAAAATAGCTCCAGAAAGATCATATACACATCTCCTTAGTGAACACACACAAAAAATCCAAAAAGCGTTGCAACATCTCTAGAGAGAACATACATGACAACAAATGATAGAACTTTAATCGATACTTTGTAATATGTTTATAAATATGTTTATATAATTTTATGATATAAATAGAATATATTTTCTCTAATTTTGAAATTTGTCTCCTCTCATGGTCTCCATTGTCTTGTTTGTTTGCTGTTTTTTCCAACAAATATATCACCCATAAATTGATGATTAAATAGAGACATCAGTAAACACTTTGAGACTTGTTTATGTTGCTTTGCTTTATACCAACATACTCAATAGGCTAAATGGTTACTCCTTAAAAAATGGAAGTATGACACTTTATACCATTCTTCCACCAAGATGACACCTAGTAAGGTTGTGCATGGCCAACCTCCACCATCCGTCACCACTTACTTGATTGTTCCAAAGTGGAACTTGTTGAATCCACTCTTGACAATGAGAGTCTCTTCTTTGAGCTCTTAATGAAGACTTGGATTTGGTTTAGAATTGTATGAAATACTAGGATGATCAATATCATTTGGAGTATAGATTCATTGTTGAGAATGTGGTCTTCTTACATATTCAATCATATGACAAAGTTTACATCCCTCAAAATTTTGGTATATAGAAGTGAGTGCCCAAATTCTATGAACTCTCCCATATATTATAGTAGACAGGTGGTCTATGACCTACAAGTTAGATCTTCCTCAACCCTCTAGGATGTATCATGTTTTTCATGTCTCGTGTCTAAAGAAGGTACTTGGACATGTTTAGATTATATTTACACTTTCCAAATTGGATGAAGAAGGATTTGTCATCCTCAAACCATAGGATATTTTTCTATAAATAATCACACTAAAGTATCCAGAACCACACTATCACATAAATCTTAATTTAGTGGTGAGGATTACAACTAGAAGACACCATTTGGGAACTTCTCCACTAGATTAAAAAAAAGTGTCCTAGTCTGACCCTTGAAGACAAGGCTTTTGGAAGGGAATGACATGTTAGGACTCTCATGTCCTAACTATTTTGAGCATTATAATAGTCATAATTTAGCGATTTAGTTAATATTAAATTATTCATATTTATCGCATAAAGGTTGTACCTCGTAAGTCACTCTTTGTGAGGACTATATTGATGTTGTATTAAAACAAATATAATCTAGAAATAATATATTGTAATAGAGATTTTCTATCGAGGAGGTTGCTCCCTCAAAGAACCTTGCGGTTTTTGTTTATCAATATAAACGTAAATACAACTGTTTTTTTAGCATTGTGTTCTTTTTTTTTGAAAATATTATATAGGTACTTGAATTTTTGTCATTTTTTTTAAGTTTCTTTATTTGAATGTGTCCACCTTAAACCAATGACACATTGTGATCAAAGTACCAATTATTTACATAGTAATTTAGACCCCCACATAAACATAATTTACATAAGAACTTAGATCCCCACATATTGAATCAACATGTAAAATTATTTGTGTGAGAACATAAATCTTTACCAAACATCCAACATGTACCAATTATTTACATAAAAACTAAAATTCTCACATAAACTTTGCAACTTATTAAGCACAACATACATACGAACAACTTAAACATAAACTCTTGCATTTGAAGTTCTATATATCTTTCACCCACTCACAATGGTAATGACAATGTATGACGTGCATAATTGAAGTCCGTGCCATTACAACAACTTATTCAATCGACTCCAACCCTGCGTGTGTTGCAGATCCCTTCACCAAAGAAACTCTTTTATATCCTTATTATTATCATTTGTAGGAGCAAGGCAGGTGTCCTACTGTACAGTGCTAATTATTTTTGGGTGATAGGTGACTGTGATTTGATAATTGAGCACAGATTTAAGTACTGCAGAATCCTTCTTCTCATTGTATTATGATATCCTTAAATCATAGTAAAATCCTTCGCCCATTGTGCTCAAGTACTTAAATCTGTGCAGCTATCACCCAATGGTACGGCTAGCTCGGCCAAATCTCTTACCTTTTTATCAATATGTCATTGTCTTTATCTTTATAGACGTTCAGTCTGGGTGTGGAAAGAGGTTGAAAGAGGTGATGAACCAGGCTCTTTCACCCATCATAATTCCTATCGCTTAGTTGAGGGAGGGTTGTATCGTTCCATCTTAGAGGGAGGCTTACGGAAGGAAGGCTGCCATTTCCTTTGCTCAGTCGTGGGAGCATAGTTTTTGCAGAATGGATGTTTATATCAAGTCTATTTTGGAAGGAACGGGCGGTGACATGAGTAACAGTTGGAGTTGGAAGGAGGGGGAAGAGGAGGTGATGGTGGAGGTGGTGGAGCCTGTTGGGCAACAAGAGTGGGGAAATAGTGAGCAATGTGAAACACTGGAGAGCGTGGTTGCAGGGGTGATCAAGAATGGTCCAAAAGGGGGCGTTGAGGCTCCTCAGACAATCGCAGCTCGTGTGAGGAGGAGAAGCATCAGCGACAAAATGAAGGAGCTGGAGAGCTTAATTCCGAGCGGAGGGGGGAGCAAAAGGAGGGTTGAGACAGTGAAAATGTTGGAGGAGGCCATAAAGTATGTCACATATCTCAAGGCGCAACTGGAGGTTCTGGAATCTCCCTGCCACTCTGCCGCCTTGGAGGTTCCATTCACACCAAAGGACCGCGAGCGCAGGCTTGCGCTTCTGCTCGTGTCTCCTGCAATCCAAAGAAACTTGTACAAACAACAATGCTGCCTTTGCATTGCTAACTACGCTCCTTAACCTCTTCTCATTTCTCCTCTCCTGTTTTGTATCTTTGCTCTGTGTTCTGTGAAAGAAAAATCCACGTAAGAATAGAATAGAATGGAATGTGAATATGTAGTGTACAGTCACTGAAAATGGAATACTAGTATATGCTTTTCTCTCCGAAAATGGTAATTCCTTTTTATGCTTTACCAATTCTTTATTTAATTTATATATAAAAATATATGTGGATTTTTATTTTTGTTTTGAAAACCATGCACTAGTAAATTCTGTTATATACATTATAAAATTTTAGAAAGAAAATGGTAAATTCCTTTTTAGAGTTTTATCAAATTTTTATTTAATTTATTTATAAAAATACTAAATATGTGCATGCACTGAAATTTTAGAAAGATATTTTATGAAATTGAATTAATTTTCGATTTTAGTTACATTGAAAAGAATTTATTATTGTTTGAATTATTTTTATTTTTGTTTTAGTTATTAACATTATTTAAAAAGTTATTTTTTATTTTGAAATTTTTAAGTTAAATATTAAAATATAATTTCAATAATTTCTATAAATAAGCATGTTATTTACTTTTATTAAATATTAGCTATTTGTTTTATAAAACATTATCAATTAAAGTTTTTAGTATGTTGTATATATAAATGTAGAATTATTTGAAATGATATGGTTTCATTGGATTATAATTCTGTATAACATAACAAATTTCAATTTAAAGATTTTTTCTTTATTAGTTGTCATAAGTGTTTGGAACTTCTAATTCCCTCTCTTGGGAAATAGTTAAAACATTACTTTCAAAATTATGGTTGCTTGAACTCATTGGAAGTAATACTTATTTAATCTTATTCATATTTTAAAACAAATCATAAACCACATTTCAATCTAGTCATGAAAACACTTAAAATGAATAAATAGGATTTATATACCTCTTCATATGGCACTATGAAGTTAAAATAAAAAATTAGTAAAGTGTAATGCATTGTGCATACAATATTTAATGAAATGCTTTATACAACACTTAAAAAGACAAATAAGGGCCACAAGATCATTGTTTTTTTAATAAATAATAACTAAAGTGAAACAATTTGATTTCTTGAATACAATGCAAAAAAAATTAAATATTAATATAAATTTAAAATAAAATTTATAATAATAATTACGAGGGGTAATATTTTAAGGGTAAGATACCCAAATATGAGAAACCAATAACAAAATGGTCTCTTCCCCATCCCTCGAGAATCTATGGAAAGTCAATTTGAATAAGTGTTGAAGGGGTGATCTAGGGTTGTGGGGGTGTGATACCTCATTTAAATATGAAATTTATCTCATTGTGCTTCCACAATACGTATCCCCTTTGGAACCAATAAGAAGGTAAAGGCCTTGGATTTGATTAAGTATCTCAAGATGGTATCTTCCTAAATATACTAGTAATTTAGGTATAGGATATATTCTTGTAGTTACCAATGCCACAATGAAAGGGAAGACAACTTAATTGAAATTGGAGAATTTACAAAAGAGGTGAGAAGACTAACATTAAACCTCAATGCAATTAGATTAATTAATAAATTATATTAGATCTACATGAATAGATCTACAAAGTTTCAAGAAGAAATAGAGGTACTCATGGTTCATTTCTCTTCTCTATCTTTGTTAAGGAAGATTTACCTGATCTATGTCAACTTCTCCTAGATGACAATCTAGGGTTTTTATAAAGAGTGCTTAATGATCATAAAACCATTCTAACTATTACTAAATAAGTTTCTCAATATCACAAATTCATTATTTATGTATGGAGATGCTTAAATAAAATGAAATCTTCTAAATTGATCTATCCTCTCTCTTTGAGATCACCCTTATCTAGTGATAACTTAATAGTTCAAAGTTAGTTAACTCTAGGTATCATGATTCCTTTAGTTTAAAGTTTGTTTTCCTAAGGTTAATAATGGGACCAATGAGCACAAAACAAGAAATGAAGTAGAAAATATCATTCAATAAACTATTATATTCAAAGAGGTTAGGAATGATACTTGTTGTGGTGGAAAAATATGACTCAACTTATTAGAGAAATTATTCACAAGAAGAAATGAGCATTTACGTCAAGGTCTTGAGCTACTAAATTCTAGTGATGTAGAATCTTATATTTGAACATGACTAATAAAATCATTGATTGATAAATTTTGTGTAAATATATAGTAGATTTCTTGCTATAGGAAAGGCCCATGAAAGGTAGGTCTCCATGAATAGGGTGACTTGTTAATAATTTGGAAGAAATTACAAGGCCCTTCCAAATATAATGAATCTACATTGATGGAGAAGGATTTGGTGGCAACAACCATGCCCAAATTAGAATTTAGGATCGTTAAGGTTCTTGTGGCTAGGTTTAAAATAATATAATGATGGTTAAAAAAATCTAAGAATTCATTATTCAACATTGATGGAGTTTGAAGAAACTAGGAGGGTGGAGTTATAAATTAATATGATAGTCATCTCTTGGTCAATAATAATCAAACTCTAATCTTTAGAAAAAACTATCATCCTAGGACAATGATCTACCTCTTTAAAGGACCAATATGGGTGTGAGAAACACTTCACTTCTAGAGGAAGAAAAACATTTAGGCATTTTGAAGTTTCTCCAAGATCTATTTAGGCCCTTTATATATCTAGGGAGGATAGGGCTTCATAGAAATATCTTATTTAAGATTTAAGTTAGTCAAAATCCAACTACTCATAACCCTATGCATACTCTATGATTAAGGGCATAGAAATTATTAAAAGTGAAATTATCTTAGATAAACACAACTAAGGAATATAACTAACAAAGAAGGATTAACATGACATGTTGATTCAAAGCACAACATAGATATTTACCTAGTTAAATCTATTGTAGCATCAAAAATTACATAGTTAAATCTATTGTAGCATCAAAAATTACATACTTGCACAATTTCACACTTAAAGTTTGAACCCGATTAGATTTGTAAAAAATAATGATAAATGTTATAAGTTGATATTCATATATTTTGACTCGTAAATAATAAGCATGAAGCATTACCAACTTGCAGTTTGAAAATCAAAAAATTCTCTTGGATTACAATGCCACACGGTATTGCTAGTGTCCAACAATTTTCTGTGATTCAAAAGCAATTTTCTACATAGACCATTTGTAATGTGTTTCATAGCACTCAAATGAAAAATTAACACCTCTTCCCACCCATCCAAGAAAAAAAAATTCTTTCACATTTGATATATTACACACTCACTCTCTCAAGCAAGCAAGCAACTCTCTCTCCATAACAAAACTCTATCTAATTTTCTACAACAAAAGAACAAAAAAAAATTGTGTTATCTGTCTCTTTGTAGTAGTTAAGGCTTTCTCATTGAGCTTCCATTATTGAATCCATTGAAAATATTTCAAGAAAAGGACCTTGGTTGCTACAAGTTTCTCTATTGTTTTCTTTTTAATGTTTTACATCATTTGCATAAATATTTAAGTCACTTTATTTATTTCATTATTCAAAAAATTTATCAAACCACATGGTATTTTTTCCTATACACCATGGTTGACACCATATAATTCATTTTATCATTTATCTGTCAGTAAATCTCAACTTTTAATTCCTAATATCGCTAGGATTTAAAAGTTATCTATTTATCATTTTCTCTCTAGTTGTCCATGGAGGTCGAAAGACCAAAAAGGGGGTTTGACTGAGGCAAACCCCTAAACAACCCCCAAAATTTTTCCCATCTCAATGTATGTGTAGGTTAGAGTGATCCTATTTCTTGAAGTGGACATTTTGAAAGTTTCGAGGCCGACTCTAAGAAGATGACGATATGGCACACAAACATCCACACTATGCACTAGCGTCTTGGACCAAGAGTCTTCACATTTGATGTTAGGTTCCTCTCCATCTGTATTTCCATTTTTAATTAGAAATAAATTTTATCTATCTCTATAATTAGTGAAAAAAACAACTTTCTTCCCTACTTTGTCATTAAAATTCTCTTCTTTCAACATAGGTTATTTTATTTTCTTCCTTTGGAAAGTTTTTTCATTTCTATCATAAACTTGTAATATAACTTATGCTATATTGAGATAATATTTATTTTTTACTTAAATCAACATCTTTCCTTAAGTTTCAAATTTTATAAATTGTATCTATTATTGGTGAAAAATATAGAAGAGATAAAATCCCCTCATGTCACTATCTTGAAATACTATTACAAAATTACTTGCATCTTAGGGTAGGTTCATGAGCATATTATAATATTAATTGACACATCCACATACATATAACAATGAAACCCACTAATCTCAAACCCTCCAATTATACTAACTCATTTGGAACTCCTAAAATTATCTCAAATGATATTTATAGCCTAATAACATGAATAAGAACTTTATAAATTATAAGGGGATTTTT
The DNA here is from genome assembly GCA_007258455.2 of Sequoia sempervirens. Classification (NCBI taxonomy): domain Eukaryota; kingdom Viridiplantae; phylum Streptophyta; class Pinopsida; order Cupressales; family Cupressaceae; genus Sequoia; species Sequoia sempervirens. Next base: position 11,322,715 of record VDFB02000020.1, on the reverse strand, counting down.
ATTACTTGTTAAATTAGTTACACAAGAATCTTAATGAAGATCTAAATATTTAATAGTTATATAATTAAAAATAAATTTCACCTCCCCTATTCTTGGCCACTCCATGCATCTTTTGAATATATGTGACATGTTTAAGGGTAGTTAAACATGTCACCTACAAAATATTTGACGCTAATATATTCAACTAAAATTGAATTATATGATTTATAGAAATTTAAAATTATTGGGATGTCACCTTCGGTGTCTATACAACTATTTCACCTATATATTCTTTAACAATGCATTTTCTTTCTATTCCTTCTAAGGTAAGTCTTATCTGAATCATGTGTAATATGTTGGGAAGTGTCTCTAGGAAGTGGCATAATGAGATTGTTGCCAGTCCTCCAAACCAACATAAATATCCATTTTGGATTGTTCTGTATTTATGCTCCACACAAACTTCTTCTTTAGTTGTAAATAGTATCTTTTTAGTGCTATCTATTTATAAACTATTTTATTATTATGATACTATGTGTCTAGAATTTATTTCCACTTGAATTTCATGGGTGGGTGATGCAAGCCGAGGTTCAAGCTTTTGATTATAGATATTTGTAATAGTCACCATATTTGTAACCTAAATTCTTTTCATTATAACAAGATAAAATAAATATTGCATACAAATGAATTTATTGAGACCAACTTATAATAATTTTCATTAACTTTCATTATAATATATGCTTAATAATTTCATCCAAAGATCATTTCCAATGATATAACAAAATTATGAACACATAATCTAATAATACATTAGGTCATAGATACAACACATCAAATGTCCATGATATACAAATAGAAATATATAAATGCAACATGCCTAAACCATTGTATAAATAGTAGTATATAGTAGAATATATAAAATGATCTAATTCCAAGGTAAATGTTCACCAATTAAAAAAAAAACTCCCACCAAGGTTCTAGGTGTATGGGGAAGGCACTTTAAATCCACACGTCAAAGGAACCCCTTTCCTCCCCAACTATCAACTTGGAACAAAGTGATAAATGATAACCCAACAACCATGAAGTAACTAAAATTGTTTATCATGTTTATCTTATTTAGATTATTTTCATGTTCTTTCTTAGATACATACATAAGCATAATTAATGTAAATTGCCCATGTAGACACCTAAAAATGATTAATGCATTTTGTTTCATCTATCATCATTTCTCATCAATTCCTCTATCAATATTAATTAAATAATTTTAATTATTTAACTAAGCTATCACCATTCACATCAATTCCTTCCATCAATATTAACTAAATAATTATTTAATTATTTAATTAATTTATCAGTTTCCATCAGCAATAATTAAATAATTTTTAATTATTTAATTAATTCATCATTTTATCATCAACATTAATTAAATATTTTTTAATTGTTTAATTAATTCATCATTTTCTATTATCGACATTAATTAAATAAAATTTAATTATTTAATTAATTCATTTATTAATTCTTCTCATCCACTATAATTAAATAAATTTAATTATTCAATTAGCTAATATGTCCTCTACAATTAAATAAATTAATTTAGTTGTTTTTTCTATCTTTAATTCTTCTAAAAATAAATAAAATTAATTTTATTATTTCATAAATATATCTTCCTCTCATGCACATGAACTAAATAAATTTATTTAATTCTATTTATATTCTTATAAGAGGCAAACTAAAAAAATGACTTTTGTTCACTCATCCTTTAAATTATCCTCCCCTACTGATCAATATCAAATGAAAGGCTATAAATCAATCATCATTCCAAGCTATCAAACCCCCTACAATTATATTTTGAGCTCCACAGTTATATGAGAATTCATGCGCTATCATTACATCAATTTTTCTATCAAGCTTATGTTTGAGTAGAAGATAAATCCACATATCATATCATATTATTACCACAATTTTTGACATCCCCTAAAAACCTACTCACCCTTGCAAAGTTTACCTTACCTAAGAATCTCAATTCATCCTTTTGTTTTTGGAACCTTGTTGGGTCTCGCTTTTGTTGCCACAACTATGCTTTTATTTGACAACTTATAATTAAGCCTAAGTCTACCTTGTGGTCAGTTTATTTGTGAGTTTCCAAAATCCTTTTGGCGCCTAAAGTAGTTCTCACAACCTTACGAAACACCGATGGATGAAAACAAATGTTGAATCCTTAGTCAAGTTGCCTCAATTTTGAAACTTAGTATAGGTTTCAAAACCTTTGTCGATTTTTGATGAGGTTCTCAAAACCCCTCTTTTCTCCAACAATATGTGATTTCAAGCTTTATTTCTCTTTCGAATAGCGATAGGACAAATATTGCATGATAGAAAGGGTATTTTGGAGTTGTACATAGATTTTGAAACCTTCATTAGCCTCTGACGAGGTTGTTGAAACCATTGGAATTACTGAAGTCTTTCACATTGGAGAGGATTAAACTTTCAAAAGAATGCCTTTTTTTCACTTTGAAGAATAGGTTTCAAAACCCGTATCAATTTTTGACAAGGTTGTCGAAACCAACCAATTCACCGAAAGGGTTTTTGATAGTCGTTCTTTTCTAAATTTTCAAAAAAAGTGTCAGAACAAAGTGTGAGATTGGAAATCCCACACATTCCAACCTTTAAGGGTGTCATTAATGGCTATATACCACTCATAAGCATTAATTTTGGGTGTTTATAGACAAATTTGTTGAACAAATAGAATACTGAGAGGGGGGATGAATCAGTATTCTATATGACCAATTACTCACAAACCATCCAATTAACAAAGTATATCTAACTACAACAATAAATGAAAGCATGAAAGGAATCATAAGATCACATAACACATGAAAACTAAGATTTTTACGTGGAAAACCTAAGAGGGAAAAACCACAATGAGGATTAGCTCACAAAATATTGTAACCGGTTATAAAATATTACAAGGGCTCACTGCTAGGACACACCAGGTCCTTATAAGGCTCATAGCTAGAGATAGATACATTTACACAAAATTGCTTCACAACTGGAGTTTGAATTGATACAAAGTGCACCTTCCTTGTGCTAAATTCAATTCTATTGAAGCTCTGAACACAAAGCACTGCTAAGCTTTGTAGTTGCTCAATATTCACAACAATTCTACACTTATTCTAATCTCACACATCTAAATTCGCATATTCGCACAATATCAGATCTCTTGCATATCATATCATATCATCATATGTCATCTAATATTCTACCACTCAAAAAAATATCACATATATATACCCAATTGCATCTGCATATATCAATTACGTCGGCCTAATTAGATGCAACCCTATTTTAATTCAAACTAGCTTTGACGGCTCCATACACGATTCAAAAACATCTTCACGCTCATCCCAAGAATGCAATGCTTAATTCAAGTCGGAAAGGACCTAAAATAGGTCCTACAAACATTCGTAATACATACTTATCCTTTATAACATGTAACATGTATTAGGTCGGCCAAGAATTAGACCTAGTAACAAAATAAACCAACTAATCACACACTAACGATTCAAATGTTCATATAAGTAGAAGGCATCTAGAATATATATTAATGACACTTGTGTGTAATCTCCCAAAATTTCTAAGAGTGATTCTCAACACCAGAGAAATGTGGACCAGATTATATTTGTCCAATTGCACTATATAAGCCAAAAACTGACTATCGAACTTCTATCATTTGTAACTTTCAACTTGCTCAACCAAAATAGTTGAAATGTTGATCATAGATGATCTAATAGTAAGGAATAAAATATTATAACCTCTTGATCTGATCTTGTTGCACGAGAAATTTTAGACCAAAATGTTAGATTAAAATGTACCAATTTTGTTTACCATATTAGACAAAATTGTCAACAATAAATGTTGACATCAATGAAAACACATTAAGGGGTTTCTTCTTCATTCTTTCAACAATCACCCCCTTTTTCATTGATGGAAACATGTGTCAAAAATGAGTCTCCAACATTCTTCTCCATTCTTTTCAGAATTTCTCCAAACTTCTCCAACCTTCTCAAAACTTCTCCCCCTTTGACATCAAGGACAAAGGGTGTGCCAGTAAAATACTTGTAGACTTCAAAAATTATTGCATATGTACATAAAAAAATTTCAAATGTACCAACTCCCCCTTAGGGAGTTATCCCAAAAATTTGATTCAACCATATGTACATTGGAAAATTGAAAATTAATTGAAATAATGAAATAAATATTCATAGGAAATGTTCATCCAGAGGAGGAGGCACCTTCTAGCTCTTTAATGATTGCTTTCCAAGCAGGTTTTCCTTCAATCCAAATCTTTCTAGCTATAGCAAGTGAGTTGTACAATGATTCCAACTTTATTATGTTCTCCTCACCCTCTTCAAGAGTACTTGAGTTTGGGTTTATCTTTGCAAGTTTTTCAACTTCAGCAAGAGCACTTGATATTTGTATACGCTTGCACTTCACGAAGTCTCCAAGCTGTCCAAACCACCTTATAACATCTTCTTTATGCCTTTGTAAGGTGAAAATTTTACTTTGTAGATCTTTGATGGCAGTCCAAGAGGCATAGTCTCTATCCTTAGCGGGTTCATAAGCTCTGGAGGCATTAGATATTTGTGTCTCTATGGAGTCCAACATGTACTTAATGTTGCGAGTGGCATCCAACCACCTCAATCAATACAAGAATAATATCTTGGCCTCATCTTCACATTCCTTTACATCTTTCAGACATTTAATCACCTTGCTATGTGCAATAGAACATCTGTCTTGTAACTCAAGTAATTTCCTTTCAACAAACCTTAACTCAACTTCTTTTTTAGTCCAATCCTTCAAATTGGAGGTATATTCCCTCAATGAATCAACCAAAAATTTTTAATTCTCAATAGGATTCAAAGAGTTAACGGAAATGGCATCGAGGGTAACATCCTGTATAGACTTGATGGCTTCATTAATCAACTTTGTTCCCTTTTGATCAGTCTCTAAGATTACTTTTCTTTTGAAGGCATGGAAGACATCTTCGAGCTCCAATATTTGAACTGGTGAGATATTTTCAAGATCCACACTACCTTGGTACATCGAGAGATGTAGAAATTTTTTTGGTATAGCTAGTTGAATGCTTAGTTGTCTTGTCAAAAGACCCTTAAGTGTATTACCGAAGGATTCTTCTTCATTTCTTTCAACTTCAATTTCTTCTTTCTCTTCTTCATCTTCTTTTTCGGAGGGGTTTTCCTTCTGCTTATCCTTGCCTTCATCCTTCTTCTCCTCATCATCTTTCTTATTTTTCTCTTCCCTTTTTTCTTTTCCTTCTTCTCCATTTTGATTGTTTTCATTATTGTCTTCATCATGTTTTCCAGCATTATTATCATTTTCTTGCTCTTCCTTTATATTATGACTTACATTGTTAGTGCCTGAGGTAATGTCAGTGTCTTCCGGAGGAGGATTTGTGTAATCAACCACATTCCCTAAAACATCAAAATATGGAGTTTCTTCTATAGTATAATCATTCACTTCTTCTACAACATTGTTAAAAATAGGAAAATTAGTAGTCAGAGTAATATTTTCCTCTGCATTAGTAAACTTTTCTTTGTCAAGATCCTTGTCTTGAGCTGTTCTGAATGATGAAGTTGCAATCATCCCAAATTTCTCTGCTATGTCTCTTATAGTGTTCCTTGTTTCTTGTTTTAGTCGTTCAGTACTATCCTTATGTCTACTCATTAGAATGGTGACCCTTTGCTTCACTCTGAATTCCTTTGTATATACTTCAACCATTGTGGCTTTGTCATTCTCGGATAAGGAGGGGCTAATTTCCTCTAGAGCATTAGCTTTCATCTTGTCATCTACTTCAATTGCTTCTCGCCTTCTTTCCACTGAGGCTTTCGATACCACACTTGGTACCTTCTTCCTAATGTTATTTATGTCTGCTTCTAGCATAATGATGTACTTTATGGTAGCTTCAATTATTGTTTTCTTGTCTTTGTCATCTACTTCATCATACAATTTTGCAATTGCTTCTAATATACCATCATGTTCTATCATATTATTAACCAAAGTATCCAACTTTATTGGGGAGTGAGCTCTTACTAGAGGATTTTTCATCTTCTTTTTAGGTTTCTTGTGGATATGAACACTAAATGCTTCTTTCTCCTTTTCTATCTCTTCTTCTTCAGAAGTTTCCATGATGTTAATCTTAAACCTCTTTGTTCTGGTGTTTGCATCCTATGAAGCACCATCACCATTTGTATTGGAACTACTTCTCTTTCTTGTCAACTATGTTGGAAGTGGATTCACTCTGAGAGAGGGGGGTGAATCAAAGTGATACAAATTTTAACTCTAAAAGCACAAGTTAAACTTTTGACCTTTAACTCAATGCAACTTTGTTTATGTGAGTGCAACTTGAGACTTGACTTAACATTTAACACATATTAAAAGCATCATATGATATGTTCAATTAAGCTTTATGAACAATCTTGTTGTGCTTTTCAAAATAGAACTTAAAGACTCCAAAAAATATAACATTGCTTTACTTTTGACATACTTTTAAACATTCACACATGGAGTATAAAATGCAGATTTCAATTTGCTTTATGAAATACTTTTAATGATAAGATTTGCACAATTTACTTTGTATTACAGATTTGAACAAATTGACATTAATCTTTTGAACAAACTCAATGTATCAGAGCATTGACCAACTGAGTGAGCACATTAACATGAAACTAAATGAGAGACAAAAACACATCACATAACACAAAGATTTCCTGAGTGGAAAAACCCTCTCGGGGTATAAAAAACCACTCGAAAACTGATCTTTTTATTCATTCAAAAGAGCACCAACTCTATTAAAATTTGGAGCACCAACTCCATTACAATGTGGAGCACCAACTCCAATAACTTTTCTGAAGCACCAACTTCATCAAAAACTCAAGGTATTGCAACCTATTAGAACCTTATAACTGCAATGACTATCTACAATTACAAAATTACAATAGGATACAAAAAATGATTTTGCAATAATATCCGAGAGATGAAAACAATGTGAGCCCACTTTTCCTCTTTACAGAATGATATTACAATGAACCATACTTTGTTCAGACTATTTCATCTCATCACCATGTCATGTGTTTCTGCCAAGTATATATATAGTGTTTACAAATAGTTATCCATCCTTGTTAAAAACCTGTATTCAATAACCAAGGTTTTACAAGCTGATAAAACAATGTTATTTAATCATGATACCCATCAAGGGTTTTTGAATAAACAAAAAAAAATCAACAATATGTCGATAAAATGCCACTATAAAATGAAACCTTGATTGTTAACTAGCCTCTTCAAACAAATTCCTTAACAAATTATTCACAAAATCCACAACATTAAACTCCTCTTTAACAAAAACCGCATTAACAAAAACTTGGAAACCAAAATAATGGAAGAAACTGAATGAGTAACTAACCCAACATTGTGTTACCTAATTCATAGAGGATAAAAACCAAAGACTAACCAAAGAGATCGTTTAGCCATAACTGCCCAGTTGCATACTTCATTGATTGTCTCTCACTCCCTTTAGTCGACTATGTTGTAAATCCAACTCTCCACACTATTCTTCAAAGCTCAAACTAACCATTTTCCATGTCGACCAAACAAAGAAATAGATCTGCAAGTATTCTAATGGCGGCTAGGGTTTCACCCTCACAGAAAATGATAACCACAAACTTGTTTTACCCTAAACTCAAGTGCATAATGATTTCGAATCCAAATGAGCTTTGAAATCTGAAGACTAATGATTAACAACATCATAATGTGTTTGAAGTGCGCAAACAAACATTTTACCATGGATGCCGACAACATAATCACCTCTAAATATTGCAGATAAACTGTCGACATACTGTCCACATGACCTGTCCTCATAATTCTCTTTGACTGAGAAATCATCAAGTGCAAATGCCACATAAGAATCAAAGAACCCGTTATCTCAAAAACAATCAAGTGAAACACAATAAGCCCAATACAAAGTCACTTTAATCATTGTTGCCAATGTGATATCCGATGATCTTTTTATAAATACTTAAATCAATGAATAAGACCAACAATCAAATAATAATTATGATGATAAGACCAATACTATATGTCATGTGCTATATGATATGGTAAGCTCGATAGCAATCAAAGTTCATATGTAATATGGTAACCTAATGTTATATGCCTTAGGTTTTCTTTTTCTTTCTTTAGAGCCCGATTTCCTTTGTTTTTCAAAAAACATATCACTTTAGTGCCCAACACCATGTATGGTGTCAAGTATAAATAATTTAGTATTCTCATCAGCCTTGAAGCCCTTAAAAAATATACCAAAGTAGTGTAATGGCATACTATGTTTCAGCCAAGGTGATTGCTAATAGAGCAATGTAAACACTAGAATCTAGATTTCATGATAATTCACAAAGACACCATCTATTGCAAAGAGACTTGGTATCAAAGTGATCTCTTTTCCATCTTAATAAATATCAATGAAGCCAAGACCTAAAGCATAAAGATCTTGAGACCTGTCAAGATAATAATAAACATATATATATATATATATATATATATATATATATATATATATATATATATATATATATATATATATATATATATATATCTAAAGCAAGGGCATACCATGTCAAAAGTCAGTACCAACAGATGAAGAACTGAAACATGCCATAAACCAAGTGTGAATACATCATCAAAATCTTGAATCACCATAAACATGAATACCAAGAACAAGACCTCTAATTGATTATTTAAAATACCAATGCCAAAGAACCTGTATGAGATATATAGCCTCTGCACATGAATCCACCATGATCAGTATCACAAGAAAAAATTGAAAGTAATTCACTGTCCATAATGATAACCAAATGCACCAATCCAAATCACTCAATTGTACCATAATGCCAATGCCAATGAAAATGAACCAAATCAAAACTATAAGAGCACAATTGCAAATTTGTGATGAACCAAATGATGCCAATTGGAATGCCAATAACAACAACCAATGTAACCAAACTGATTGATCAATATAACCAAACCATTTTGACATGTTTTGACATCAAGGAAAAACACCACAAAGAGAAAGTCAACAAACTCCCCCTTTGTCCTTGATGGAAAAAACTTAGCCATCGGAACCAACCACTGTATCATCACTTTCTCCCCCTTTTTGTCACAAGGAAAAAGGAAGAAACCTATAATATGTCATGAAATACAACAGTCAACCAATACAGTAACCGGTTGCATAAACAATGTTCACCAAGTAACTGTGCTCCCCCTAAACCATAGCACTAAAATGTCACTGAGCCATGTACATAATCTGCCCAATAAATACTAACATGATTAGTAGAAGTAAGATTAAGCATGAAAATCTAAGAGAAAGTCACAATATGCACTGTCATTGATGGACCAAATAAACTCCTCCATTCAACTGCCACTAACCAAGAAACCTTTCAAAGAGTCATATTCAAAAAACTCAAATCAAAGTTAACTATCCTTGTGCACCAATACTAGAAAAATATCTTGCCCTTTGACACAAAGATATTACTTCTCCTTTTTAGAAGCAAACAACGTTGATGCATGTATCTCCTTGTGTTAAGCACATGGATAAATAGAATATCATTGCATGCACAACAAACAAAGACCTTGTCAATTACAACATGAAGCTCCCCCTAATTCTTTGCAAATGAAATGCCAAAAGAGGGACTTGTCAAAGAAAGAATGCAACACTATGGAACTATGTTACCATGATACTGCAACATTAATCTTCACCTTATGATCCATGACAACAAAGAAAACTTGTGCAATTCTCCATCAATCTTAGAATGGTAAAAAACTTCTATAGATAGTACCAACTTATCCTATTGCTAGCCTCACACCTGGAGCAGAGAACAAGCATCTAAAAAAATTTATTGTCACCAACATCAAAGTTTCATTGTCATCTACTGACTCTCCCAATGAGATGAGAATGACATCAATACCCTGCTCATTGCACAGTCTAAACAAGTGACAAGTAAATGATATAGCACACTATTTCAAACTGTCAAACATCATTGCATATTTTCTAATCATAAACATTTTCCAACCAACTATGTAAGAAACCCTTCTCCTCCTATGACAACAAAGTCAATAAAGTAGTAGAATCAGCCAAAACCAATAGTAGCTTGAAAACCGTTGTCTTGCACTGATAAGATACTATCCTTCTATCATGCATACACCAATCCTTAAAAGCATCACTTACCATTGTATTGTCAGTGCATCTATGCATTGGAACTATCCATTGAGAGAGGACTGCTACACTATGAAAAACTACCATCAGGAGCATGAGACATACATTAAGCCATGGTAGCAAAGGTTGCAAGAACATTATCTATAAACAACTACTGCCACCAAGTCAAACTATTAATATAACCAAGGTTATTTGCTATCAACAAGCACTAAATCACTGATATACTTATCTGTCACAAGACCATATTGACAACTGTTGTCAAAACAATGACCTCAACTACTTCCACTTCAACTACCAGTGATCACTACAATTACATTACCATTGCAACACTTTGTTAAAGAAAACACTACCCTTTGATCATGAAAGCACCTTGAAAGAACACCATTAAGATTGTCAAAACTTTGTCAAACCTGTGTGACAGAGATGCCAAGATAGTCTTATATGAAAATTGTCATCAACAATTATGTCCTGGTCTGAAAATTCTGCTTTGTCACTACAACATCATAAAGATCTGCACCACGCCACAGTTAACAAGAATGAATTGTCATTATAGATGACACCAATATCACTGTGTCAACCAAACATCTTGAATGACCTAACATATGATAAATATGAACCAAGACTTAGAAATAAACCAATACACCAACACTTCTTTAAATAACATTGTTGCATGTACAATAATCAAAGATTCTGTCAATGTCTTAATAAGCTGGCATGCATGCTGCCATATCTCATTATTGACTTCATAGGGGTAAAATGTGTTACCATAATAGACTCCCCCTGAGTCTTTTCTTCTTCTCAAGACCTGGATGGTATCAACTATGCACAGTGTACTTTCATGGATTCACCTTTATTACCATATTGATTATGCTTTCTTCTCCAAATCATACATGATCCTTTTTCTTTCTTGTCATCTTGATTGATCTTTCTTCTCCACACTTGTATAGGCTTTTTCTTCTCCTTACTCAAGGTTTTCTTTTCCTTTTGTTTGAACATGTAGTCCCTAGAAGGATTTTTAGTACTTTTCTTACACCATTGTGCTTTGTGACCAAACCTATTACACCTATAACATATAATGGTGTTTTATAGACCAAAGAGAGGATAATTTCTTCTAAACACGTTGTATGAACCTCTCTTGAAATTCTTCACATGATTATGACTTTTATTCACCCAACAATTTCTTGTACAGTTACTTTCTCTATGTCCATAAGCATTACAACAATAGCAATATCCATGAAACTAAGAGTGATTATACTTGATAAATGGAGATCTAGATGGTCTTTTTGTCCTTTCATCAAACCACTTATCTTCTATCTGAGCAGCAACAATATGGTAATCTAGATCAACCTTCATTCTTGGTGTTTGCTTGGCTGTAAACTTCTTTCCATCTGCAGTAGCAAACACTGTCTCATGCTTAGATCCTCCTGCAGAGCTTTGTCCAACCTCATAACCCACTCCTGTAGGATTTTTAGAATGCTTTTTTTTGCCAATCATCTCATTCAATAAATTAGTGATATGATCCAATTTATGACTTTTATCTAGTTGACCCTTGACATTTTCAAGCTCTTTTCTTAATGTAACTACTTCTCCTTCAAGTTTTAGACATTCAATCTTTTTAACCTCCAAATCAGACCTTACAACATCTATTATTCTCTTACATTCTTCAATTTCAATTTTCTGACTTATAATCATATCATCTTTAAAAGTTAGTTCTTTTAACAAGGAATCATTATCTGAACATTTCCTTAAAGAAGCAATCTCATTTTCTAGTTTAATACAAAAATCATCCTCGTCTTTTAACTTGGCTTCCAATCCTTCTTCAGTCTTTTTCTTATCAACCATTTGGCCTTTCAGAAATTCAATAATCTTTTTATCATCGTTATGATCTTGTATTACAGTTTTGTTAACATTGACACTTTCTTGTAGGCGTACCTTAAGATCCTGATTTTCTTTTCTAAGCCTTTTAATTTCATCTAAGGCAGCAAGCAGTTCTTCCTCCAAATCAACCTCTAATTCATCACCTTCATATTCTTTTTCACTTACCAAGTGAATTTCTTCTTCTCCAACTACAGGATCACATTTAGAATTAACTGGCAGACGTATTGCTTGAGACAAAACTTCACTAGACTTTACACTAGTGTTTTTCTTCTGACTTTTGTTTCTTTTGCACTTACCCATAGTACTCCTCTTAAAAAGAACTTGGTTGAACTTAATCTGGTTAGGTTTATGCAAAAGTCTAGCTCTTTACACCAACATCAATCGAAATCAAATATGCTTTTATAAAACATATAGACAGTACAGACAAAAATACCTTCTCAAACTTGTGACATATTGACTTCCAAGACCAGAATCAATCCTAGGTATGAAACCTAATGCAAGACCCTACGCTCTGATACCACTTGTTAGAAGTGGATTCACTCTGAGAGGGGGGCTGAATCAGAGTGATACAAATTTTAACTCTTAAAGCACAAGTTAAACTTTTTACCTTTAACTCAATGCAACTTTGTTTATGCGAGTGCAACTTGAGACTTGACTTAACATTTAACACATATTAAAAGCATCATATGATATGTTCAATTAAGCTTTATGAACAATATTGTTGTGCTTTTCAGAACAGAACTTAAAGACTCCACAAAATATAACATTTCTTTACTTTTGACATACTTTTAAACATTCACACATGGAGTATAAAATGCAGATTTCAATTTTCTTTATGAAATAATTTTAATGATTAGATTTGTACAATTTACTTTGTATTACAAACTTGAAAAAATTGACATTAATCTTTTGAACAAAATCAATGTATCAGAGCATTGACCAACTGAGTGAGCACATTAACATGAAACTAAATGAGAGACAAAAACACATCACATAACACAAAGATTTCCTGAGTGGAAAAACCCTCTTGGGGTATAAAAAACCACTCACAAATTGATCTTTTTATTCATTCAAAAGAGCACCAACTCTGTTAAAATGTGGAGCACCAACTCCGTTACAATGTGGAGCACCAACTCCAATAACTTTTCTGAAGCACCAACTTCATCAAAAAATCAAGGTATTGCAACCTATTAGAACCTTATAACCGCAATGACTATCTGCAGTTACAAAATTACAATAGGATACAAAAAATAATTTTACAATAATCTCCCAGAGATGAAAACAATGTGAGCCCACTTTTCCTCTTTACAGAATGATATTACAGTGAACCATACTCTGTTCAAACTATTTCATCTCATCACCATGTCATCTGTTTCTTCCAAGTATATATATAGTGTTTACAAATAGTTATCCATCCTTGTCAAAAACCCGTATTCAATAACCAAGGTTTTACAAGCTGATAAAACAATGTTATTTAATCATGATACCCATCAAGGGTTTTTGAATAAACACAAAAAAATCAACAATATGTCAATAAAATGCCACTGTAAAATGAAACCCTAATTGTTAACCAGCCTCTTCAAATAAATTCCTTAACAAATTATTCACAAAATCCACAACATTAAACTCCTCTTTAACAAAACCCGCATTAACAAAAACTTGGAAACCAAAATAATGGAAGAAACTAAATGAGTAACTAACCCAGCATTGTGTTACCTGATTCACAGAGGATAAAAACCAAAGACTAACCAAAGAGATCGTTTAGCCATAACTTCCCAACTGCATACTTTATTGACTATCTCTCACGCCCTTTAGTTGACTATGTTGTAAATCCAGCTCTCCACACTGTTCTTCAAAGCTCAAACTAACTATTTTCCATGTCAACCAAACAAAGAGACAGATCTGCAAGTATTCTAAGGTGGCTAGAGTTTCACCCTCACAAAAAATGATAACCACAAACTTTTTTTACCCTAAACTCAAGTGCATAATGATTTCCAATCCAAATGAGCTTTGAAATCTGAAGAATAATGATTAACAACATCATAATGTGTTTGAAGTCCGTAAACAAACATTTTACCATGGAGGCCGACAACATAATCACCTCTAAATATTGCATATACATTGTCGACATACTGTCCACGTGACCTATCTTCATAATGCTCTTTGACTGACAGATCATCAAGTGCAAATGCCACATAAGAATCAAAGAACCCGTTATCTCAAAAACAATCAAGTGAAACACAATAAGCCCGATACAAAGTCACTTTAATCATTGTTGCCAATGTGATATCCGATGATCTTTTTATAAATACTTAAATCAATGAATAAGACCGACAATCAAATAATAAGTCTGATGATAAGACCGATACTATATGTCATGTGCTATATGATATGGCAAGCCCGATAACAATCAAAGTTCATATGTAATATGGTAACCTAATGTTATATGCCTTAGGTTTTCTTTTTCTTTCTTTAGAGCCCGATTTCCTTTGTTTTTCAAAAAACATATCACTTTAGTGCCCAGCACCATGTATGGTGTCAAGTATAAATAATTTAGTATTCTCATCAGCCTTGAAGCCCTTAAAAATATACCAAAGTAGTGTAATGGCATACTGTGTTTCATCCAAGGTGATTGCTAATAGAGCAATGTAAACACTAGAATCTAGATTTCATGATAATTCACAAAGACACCATCTATTGCAAAGAGACCCAGTATCAAAGTGATCTCTTTTCCATCTTAATAAATATCAATGAAGCCAAGACCTGAAGCATAAAGATCTTGAGACCTGTCAAGATAATAATAAACATATATATATATATATATATATATATATATATATCTGAAGCAAGGGCATACCATGTCAAAATTCAGTACCAACAAATGAAGAACTAAAACATGCCATAAACCAAGTGCCAATACATCATCAAAATCTTGAATCACCATAAACATGAATACCAAGAACAAGACCTCTAATTGAGTATCTAAAATACCAATGCCAAAGAACCTGTATGAGATATATACCCTCTGCACATGAATCCACCATAATTAGTATCAGAAGAAAAAACTGAAAGTAAATCACTGTCCATAATGATAACCAAATGCACCAATCCAAATCACTCAATTGTACCATAATGCCAATGCCAATGAAAATGAACCAAATAAAAACTATAAGAGCACAATTGCAAATCTATGATGAACCAAATGATGCCAATTGGAATGCCAATAACAACAACCAATGTAACCAAATCGATTGATCAATATAACCAAACCATTCTGACATGTTTTGACATCAAGGACAAATGCCACAAAGAGAAAGTCAACAAACTCATGTTCTTTTTCAATTCCAAATTCAATTCTTCCTCTACAATGGCACTCAAGTTTCTTTCCCCGTATGCTTTTTGTTTCTTGCTCCTTTTAGAGGTAGCAAGGGGTGAGCTACCATAGGCATATTCTTCCTTTTTGTGGTCTAGGTGTTGGGTCCAAAGGGTGTAGTTGCAAGTTTTGTTACTGGGGCACTAGGTTCCACTTTCTTTCCTTTGATGGCAGCAAATGATTTTGGTAGTGCAGAGGAAAGGGTGGAAGTTTTTCTTCCTAATATTCATGGTCCAAAGCACTCACCAGCTATACCAGCTGCTTTAGCATCCCTTTCAACAGAAATTTCCCTTAACATGTCTACTTCTTGCTTTGAAAGACCATGCAATTCAAAGTATTGCTCTACCTTTTTGTTTACTCTTTTGTTCCTTGCAGGAGTTGATGTCTCCAAGTGTAATTCAAATGATTTTTCCTCAAATGTACCACATTTAGGCAAGGAGAGGTCCTTAGGACTGTTTAGTAGTAATTCAATGTATCCTTCAGTATCTTTCTTAATAACCTCATATCTGACAGGCTCGATCCATATTATCTTGGGTTCAACAACCTCTATTATGCACTTTTCTGTAGAAACAAGAAAAGTGACCTCATTTGCATACTTTTCTACAAGATTATGGGGAATCCTTTCTCTTTCATGTATATTGTTTTGAAATACTACAAAGAATGCAACCAACACATTATCTTGAGCCTTGTAATCACCAATGTTGTGCATATAATAAAAAATATGACTTTTTGTTGGTTTGCTTCAAACAATGTCTCTTCTTCGAGCTAGATCCCTTAAAAAGTAAAACAGTAAGCACACAATTAGACTTCCAAATTTGAAAGCATGCTTCTTTTCCTAGGTTTGTTTTAGATTTTCCAAAACTTGTTGCCAGAGAAACTCGCATAGATCATAGTCCTTCCCATTCACCACCATATCATAAGCAACATAGATTATAGTTGGAAACACAGAATTATCCCTATTTATGAAATAAATTTTGTTTCCTATCATGATTGATGCATACTTCACAGCAGGATTAGTGATAGGATTTGTAGTAAGTTCTCTTCTGTCAAATGTAGAACTGGTCAAATCCATAACTACTATATTCTTCACAGAATTTAGTATTAGTGCAAGTCTGGAGTCACACAATCTTCTAACTCAATGGGTAAAACCCTAGAAAGAATTTTTGAAAAAGCAACTTTGGGGCTGTTTTCAAAGACTTTCCATGAATATCTTCTAAACTTAGGTCTAGGTCTTTCCATAATGTTTTCTATAGTCAGTGTTGCCATTATATCTTCAATTGATCTCAAATTATTATAAAATTACTTGTATTCCAAACTCACAAAGCACAAATAACTATAAGTACCTTTTATACACACAATGAAATATGGGAACCACTTTGCTTTGATTCACCTTCAACTCTTCTTGAATTCGCTCGACTTTCCTCCAAATGAGTAAAAACAATTAGAATCGACTTAGAATTTCACTTCATACCTTTCCGATCTACCCTAATTTCACATTTATTGCTTCAATTTCAAAAATTTGTTACACTTCACTAATACACTGTAAACCCTAAAAATCTCTGCATTTATTCATATTTGCATATTTTCTATTGCTTTCTTTTATAGAAGCTTAAACTTGCCATTTTACACTAGATATATTTGTCACTCCTTAACACTTCATATTTATATGGGGTTGTTATATTTTTTTGTCATTGATCCCCCTAAGCCCATGCCTAGGTTTATTTTCTAAGGGAATTATCTGTACCGAAGGGAAGTACAAATGCATTTGATTCATCTTTGTTCTTAGGTTCCTCTTTCTTTCTCCAACTTTTGTCCATTTCCTTCTTTACTTCAATAGGATCAATTTTCTTTACATTCTCATTCCTTTGTCTCGGATTAGTCTTCCTTCCATTCTTACTTCTGCAAAATATTGAAATGTGTCCAAGTTTGTTGCAATTGTAGCATAGAACATTTTTCTAACCAAACTAACTTTTATTCAATATTGATCTGCATTGGTTAGCCTTATTTCCAAATACATTGCATGTATAACAGTGGCAATGGAAATATTGAAGCATTCTACTAGTATTGAATCTTTATCATCTAACTTCTACATTCAACAACTCTATATCCAAATTTCTTGCAAGCAAAACATTGTCCAAAAAAGGATCTAACATTCTGATTCATTCTACTTCTACATTCTAATGCCTTATGTACAATTTTATTGCATGAAAAAAAATACCATTAAAAGATGCTTACCTTTGTGCATTAGTTTGTCTGATAGGAGGTCTTCCAGCATTACCTCTTTGATTTATGAATTATTTTTCATTGCCTTGAGTCTTCCTTTTATTTTTAGCCTTGTTAGGTGTCTGATTTTCCTTTGAGCTTTCTCCTTCTTCAAGTCCCAAACCACCTTCCGTAGAATATTTTTGTCCAACAATTAGATCATCAAGCATTGCAATACTTGTTTTGAATTTGTCCTCATGAGCTCTTTCTTTCTCCAAATTTGGTCTTAGGATTACCTCTTCTTGTTCAATTCGTGTGCATTCATCAGTCTTGCTTTGCACAGATGCATTAAGAAAGTCTTCAATTTTTCTTTTCTTTTTTCCACTTGCACTTTCAATCCAGTGATATCTTGATTTTCCTTCTTCAATTGTTCGTTGACTTCTCTATGTCCTTCTCTAAACTTCTTGATTTTTTCTCTCATTTTTTTGATACATTCATTTGCTTCCTCTAGGATTTCCTTCAAGCTTCTATTTCACCTTCAACTCTATAAAGATCTTCAATAGCAGCTTTGAGTTCTTCTTTGTCAAACATGCAATCATCTTCCACATATTCAATTGTAGGAATTTCTTACGGAGGAATAGGACACCTTTTATTGGCCATGTATTCAAATTCCAAGATCTTCCTCAAAATGTTAAGATTCTTAGAAGGAACCAATCTCTAATATCAATTTTTGAACATCCATAATACTAAGAGGGGGGGTGAATCAGTATTCTCTATGACCAATTACTCACAAACCATCCAATTAACAAAGTATATCTAACTACAACAATAAATGAAAGCATGAAAGGAATCATAAGATTACATAACACATGAACACCAAAATTTTTATGTGGAAAACCCAAAGAGGGAAAAAACATCATGAGGATCAGCTCACAATATATTATAACCAATTATAAGATATTACAAGGGCTCACTACCAGGACACACTATCCTTATAAGGCTAATAGCTAGAGATGGATAAATAAATAAAATTGGCTTCACAATTATAGTTTAAAATGATACAAAGTGCACCTTCCTTGTGTTGAATTTAGTTCCATTGAAGCTCTGAACACAAAGCACTACCCAGCTTAGCAGTCGCTCAATATTCACAACAATTATGCACTTATTCTGATCTCACACATCTAAATTTGCATGTTCGCACAATATCAAATCTCTTACATATCATATCATATCATCATATGTCATCTATATATTCTACCACTCAAAAATACCTCACATATATATACCCAATTACATCCACATACATCAATTAGGTCAGCCTAATTAGATGCAACCCTATTTTAATTCAAAATAGATTTGTTAGATCCAACACGATTCAAAAAAAATCTCCGTGCTCATCCCAAGTGTGCAATGCTTGATTCAAGTCGGCAAGGACCTAAAATATGACCTACAAACATCCGCAGTACATACTTATCCTTTATAACATTTAACACGTATTAGGTTGGCCAAGAATTATTAGGTTGGCCAGGAATTAGACCTAGTCACAAAATAAACGAACTAATCACACACTAATGATTCAAATTTTCATATAAGTACACACCGTTTAGAATATATATATTAGTGACACCTGTGAGTAATCCAAAATTGCTAAGACTAATTCTCACCACTAGAGAAATGTGGACCAGATATATTTGTCCAATCACACTGTATAAACCAAAAATTGAATGTTGAACTTCTATCATTTGTAACTTTCAACTTGCTTAACCAAAATAGCTAAAATATTGATCATAGATGAATCTAATAGTAAGGATTAACATATTATATCCTCTTGAGCCAATCTTGTTGCACGAGCAATTTTAGACCAAAATGTCAGATTAAAATGTACCAATTTTGTTTACCATATTAGACAAAACTGAAAACAATAAATATTGGCATCAATGACAACACGTTAAGGGGTTTCTTCTTCATTCATTCAAAAAAATTGAGCTAATGAAAGAGCTCATTTCAATAAGTATTCAGAGAAGATTTCTATGAAATATGAAGGGGGGGAAATTGAAGAAATCTTGGTTGGTAATTTGTGCAGTCCTTGAGCATAATTCAGAGGTATTGTACTCTTAATATTAGCTGTAAATTGCTACTTGAGAATATTTTTAAACTATCATAGCGCATTTGGAGGAATTTGTATGTTATTTATTCTTAATTATACAAGAAAATCTAGCTGCATTTCGTTACAATTCACTTTTGCATTTTGGATTCTTGTTCACCATGAATTTTAAGTATTTGGGTTATGAACATTTGTCTGGTTTCTCTAGTACTATGCCCAAAATTGATGATACGAAGTTAGGGCATATAAACTTAAATGAATTTTGGGAGAGAATTGAAAAACTAGACCAACCACCAATTACCCAAAGATTGATTGAGAGCATATTATTGCAAGCTATAGTGTTTCCAATGGTGGTTCAATGTATTGATTTGGTTTTGGAGGACATATAAACCATTATAATCCATATACAAGGGAGTTTAGGATGAACAATAACCGATTGGTTGTGAAGATTGAAAGAGATGTGCATTTGCTTCTTGTTTGAAAATTCTAGAAAGAGAAGTGTATGCCCAATTTGACTTCCCATCTTCATATCAATACTTTTAGGAAAAGAAGGGGAAATGTAGAAATGTTATCACTCATGAATGGTTCACCACTCCTAAGAAGGGTAAGTCTCAATTTCCCAAGAAGTTATGTAGAGAAACCATTTTGTAGATGAAATCTTCCATATAATTGTGCTTTTTCATGGATTAAAGGGTAATGATAGAGCTCATGATTTTAAGGACTAGATGTATTTCTTCATTCAAATAATTATTGCAGGAGATCAATATTTGCACTAGGCTCAACTTATATGCAATCAGTTGCATTTGATGATTATCCACTTCCCTATCAATAAGTTTTTTATGTCCTCTTATTTGTTCTATGCTATTGCTTGTAAAAGACACTAGCCAGGTCTTAGACCAATTATAGTTAAAGATCAAGATGTCCAGATTTATGATTATTATGATAATATACAATTGGATAAGAGTTACAAGCATTTTAGATGGGTAAATGATGCCTTCACCATGAGAATGGTCAGAGAAATCCAAGGTGATATAGGCATGAGGATCTACCTTGAAGCTATACAATTAATTGGAACCTATGGTAGTCATTTTATTCAATTTCAAAGATTCTATTATATCAGAGTTGGAGGCTTCGATGGAATCCCATACAAGCTACCCAAGTATGTGGAAGACACGTTTTTCTTGACAGAGGTGTGTAGGTGTAAGTATATGAAATCAATTGATCAAATAGCAATGAAGTAAAAGCAATTAAACAAAAAAATTGATGAATTAAAGACACCACTCCAATGAAACTAGCCTACAATATTAAGAAAGATTTAATTTCAAAGCATTAAACATCAAATTCAAAGCAATGAACCTAACTAATGGTGCAAACCCGCAATCCCATTGTGGATTGAGTGCAAATGGAGTGGTATTGGATTTGGATTTCTCAATTTTCCTAATCCATGGTTGATTCCAAAAGCTTGATGAAGATTGATGATGGTGGATAATTCACAAAAGGCTCTCAAAGCTAAAAGGGTGAGTAATGAATTTAGTAGAGTAAGTTTGCTTTCAATGGTTGTGAATCCCATTTCATTAAAAATGAGAGGTATTTATATAATTTGGAATGAATCAAATAAGTTTGTATTATTTAATCAAAAAGGAAGAAAATTGGCATGAAGGTGATGAATTAACCAAATAAAATTCATTATTCAATTAATAGGGGAAAAAAGTGAATTTAACTAAATAATTGAACATTATTTAATTAAATAGATGACTTAGGTAAATTAGGAGAGAAATGGTGTTAATAAGCAAAATCGGGATGTGTGATATACTCAAGACATTTTTAAGTTTCTACATTTTTCCCCTCTTTGAAGTCAGGTACATGTTACATTTCTTCAAAGAACTGATACTGCTCAGACAAAAAAATGAAATTTTTTTGATGTCCCATTGTGCCCGAGTGAATGAAGGAATGTTGGTGTGTTGCCCCCTCGAGAGTTCAAGCAAAAAAAATGATTTTTGGATTGAGATTGCAACAAAGTCATGGAAGTAGTTTCGTTGCATAGAGGATGAAAAATAAGTCCTAGGACCTTGATGAAGTGATTGAAATGGAATGCGAAGTGAGAAAATTGAGTTACAAGGCTAAAACCCTAGGTTTGGCAATGCATATATGTTACTTTGGGTGAATTTAAAGCTCATTTGCACACTTTTCTTCATGATATTAGAGAGATTTTGAGATTCCTTCCATACCATTAAAAGCACCTAAGATGATGACCACATAGTTCATGCCACACACCACACAAATCAGGTCTATGAGTTCCAATGACCAACCAATGCAGGACCCCCGATATGTACCTCGATAAACTTCTTTTGCATGTATTTCGAGATAGCTAAAGGTAGGATAGAACTAGGACAAAAAAAGGTGTTGTAATTAGGGTGATGCTTCTATAACCCAATGTGATGCCTTTGCAAAACACAACAATGTCTGTGCAATGAGGCATCACAACTCTACATATGTGCATGGATTTTGAAATTTCATGACTCTATTGCAATATGGTGACACGTTTGCAAAAAATATAGTGACACTTGTTCCAGATTCAGTGAGGCTTTTTAGAGGCTCAATTTTGCACTAGGGTGATGCTTTTGCAATATGGAAAATCCTTTGTAATATGCCAACACTATTACAAAATAGTGATGCTTTTGTAGGATTGCCACACTTTTTCTTGGTAGACAGTGAGCCACTTTTATAAAACAGGCTCAATTTTTCTTTTTTATCTAGTTTGATTTGGATTTTTTCAATTTTTTATCAAATTGATGTTGTGCGCGTTATGCATGCAGGCTACCTTTCATCCTCTTATTTATCGAGAGCATCAACCACAAATCCTAGTGTGTATTACTGCATTGGGAGAGCTTGGTATTTCTTTCTTAGGAGTGGTTGGATTACATCCTATTGCATACATGCTAGAGGTTAGAACTCACTTATCCCTCATGACTGCTTGGTAGAGAACTGGTACTCTAAGACTTCTTCATCCCACCTTCCAATAGACAAGGCCACTGTTACCCTTCAAGATGTTTGGAGGATCCTGAGGGTACCCATCCACAAAGAGTGAGTTATCTACGATGCTAACCTCGATTGTGAGGCCATGTTCTTAGTCTTGGGTGTGGATGAATTGGAGCTTGAGGGTGGACAGATAGACCTTCAACAATATGTTGGTATCATTGGTGACATTGCTCTAGTTATTGTGGGACTCATCATGGGAGTCCTTATTCCTAATAGGCAATCTCAAATATTTATCCCAGGATGGGGTATTGTTCTTGAGAAGATAATGGAGAATGCTTGTGTTTATGCCTAGGACACATGCATACTAGCCCATCTTTATCATGACATGCACCAGGTGATGTACCAAGCAGGAGCCAACATATCCGCAGGGGTTACTATTCTTCACATATGGGCATGGGAGCACATTGTTGTGCTCAGGCCAGTAGTCACATACAAGGATATGGATGGTGAGGATTCGATAGCATACAAATATGATGACATGATTACTCTTCATCACATCTGTGATGTAGCTTATTGAAAGTGGCTCATTGATGATATGGCCAAGTTTACTTGGAGGTCATGGTTGCAAATTAGACCATGGGATGGTGATGATTGATATATGGTTTCTTTAAAATATGGTGATGTAGGTGAGAAATTTCAACTATCCAAGGCCTCCCAAGTATTTAAGATACAAAATAAGACTACCACCTAGTTTCAGATGTCTTTATAAATATTCTTGACCAAAGAATCATTGTTTGGAACCATTCTAGACAAGGCTTTTATTATTTTCCTTGCTAGATCTTATCTCTAGGAATATTAAAGACTATGGATAGTGATAGGATATAGCAAATAAAGCATTGTTATCAAGTCAAAAGATAATAATTAAAATAAATGGTTTTTGAATATTGTATGATAGAGTTTTATGAAAATCATAAAGGGTAGTCATGAGTATGTGATGTTTCATTAATGATTCATAGAGGTTTCCTATAGTAAATAGTTAGTGAAGGGTGGTCTAAAGTGTAGAAGTCAATCATTCTCCTTATATATTGATCTCCTTAAGGATTATCATTTTGCTAGCCTTACCAAATTTTAAATTGTTGGTTGTCATTTCCTTGGGCATACTATCACTATGTTTGAATGCCCATGAGATATATCATTCAACCCAAGAAACTACTAAGTACTATCATGAAGTGCATATCTTGTAGAAGGTTGTCACCATAGTTAAGAACAACATTGTTAAGTGATTATTCAATGGTTGGCTTGATCCTAGGGATGTCATAACCCCTTATAGGTACAAGCTTAAAAAAAATCATCTACCATCCTAGCAAGCAACCTTAACAGTCCACAAGCTAGGAGTCATAATAGTGAACTAGTGTATGCCAATTCATGGATAATGTTGATAGAGTGTAGTTCTCAAAGGTACAAATTCCACTTTCATCTAAAGGACAACAAGGAAGGATTTATAATTTTTTTGTCAAGCTAAATACATGAATAATCCTAGAGCTACTTTTAAGGTTCATTCATATAAACTTGGAACCACAAAACTATTTGATGTTAGTTGTATAAAAAATATTGCCACTCATTTAATCTTATGAGGAATTGGTCAAATACATCAGAGGGTAGTATAAGATATTATCAAAGAGTGGGGCATATCAAAGGACAATGAACAAGGTAGTTTTCAAGAGAGCACAAATTAGTTTTTTCCAAGAGAAGACCTTATACCAGTCCGAGACAAAATTTGAGGAGTATAGACACTTTGAAAGATTCCAAGAAGATTCAAAACATTTAAGGCCTTTTCCTACACCACAAGGAGTTATCTCCATCTGTATTTCTATTTTTAACTAGAAATAAATTTTATCTACTCTATAATTAGTGAAAAAAATAACTTTATTCCCTAGTTTGTCATTAAAATTCTCTTCTTTCAACATAAGTTATTTTATTTTCTTCCTTTGGAAAGTTTCTTCATTTCTATCATAAACTTGTAATATAACTTATGCTATCTTGAGGTAATATATATTTTTACTTAAATCAACATCTTTCCTTAAGTTTCAAATTTTATAAATTGTATCTATTATGGGTGAAAAATATAGAAGAGAGATAAAAATCCCCTCATGTCACTATATTGAAATACTATTACAAAATTACTCGTATCTTAGGGTAGGTTCATGAGCATATCATAATATTAATTGACACATCCACATACATATAACAATGAAACCCACTAATCTCAAACTTTCCAATTATACTTAACTCATTTGGAACTCCCAAAATTATCTCAAATTATATTTATAGCCTAATAACATGAAT
Source organism: Sequoia sempervirens (assembly GCA_007258455.2). Taxonomy (NCBI): domain Eukaryota; kingdom Viridiplantae; phylum Streptophyta; class Pinopsida; order Cupressales; family Cupressaceae; genus Sequoia; species Sequoia sempervirens. The sequence goes on along the minus strand of VDFB02000020.1, from coordinate 11,297,581 downwards.
AAGAATTTTATAAATTATAAGGGAATTTTTATTACTTGTTAAATTAGTTACGCAATAATCTTAACGAAGATCTAAATATTTAATAGTTATATAATTAAAAATAAATTCCACCTCCCCTTTCTTGGCCACTTCATGCATCTTTTGAATATATTTAACTAAAATTGAATTATATGATTTATAGAAATTTAAAATTATTGGGATGTCACCTTCAGTGTCTATACAACTATTCCGCCTATATATTCTTTAACAATGCATTTTCTTTCTATTCCTTCTAAGGTAAGTCTTACCTTCATGTGTAATATGTTGGTAAGGGTCTCTAGGAAGTGGCATAATGAGATTGTTATGAGTCCTCCAAACCAACATAAATATCCATTTTGGATTGTAAATAGTATCTTTTTAGTGCTATCTATTTATGTCTAGAATTTATTTCCACTTGCATTTCATGGGTGGGTGATGCAAACCAAGGTTCAAGCTTTTTGATTATAGATATTTGTAATAGCCACCAAATTTGTAACCTAAATTCTTTTTAGTATAACAAGAAAAAATAAATAATGCATACAAATGAATGTATTGAGACCAACTTATAATAATTTTCATTAACTTTCATTATAATATATGCTTAATAATTTCATCCAAAGATCATTTCCAATGATATAACAAAATTATGAACACATAATTTAATAATACATTAGGTCATAGATACAACACATCAAATGTCCATGATATACAAATAGAAATATATAAATGCAACATGCCTAAACCATCGTATAAATAGTAGTATATAGTAAAATATATAAAACGATCTAATTCCAAGGTAAATGTTTACCAATTAAAAAAAAACTCCCACCAAGGTTCTAGGTGTATGGGGAAGGCACTTTAAATCCACACGTCAAAGGAACCCCTTTCCTCCCCAACTATCAACTTGGAACAAAGTGATAAATGATAACCCAACAACCATGAAGTAACTAAAATTGTTTATCATGTTTATCTTATTTAGATTATTTTCATGTTCTTTCTTAGATACATACATAAGCATAATTAATGTAAATTGCCCATGTAGACACCTAAAAATGATTAATGCATTTTGTTTCATCTATCATCATTTCTCATCAATTCCTCTATCAATATTAATTAAATAATTTTAATTATTTAACTAAGCTATCACCATTCACATCAATTCCTTCCATCAATATTAACTAAATAATTATTTAATTATTTAATTAATTTATCAGTTTCCATCAGCAATAATTAAATAATTTTTAATTATTTAATTAATTCATCATTTTATCATCAACATTAATTAAATATTTTTTAATTGTTTAATTAATTCATCATTTTCTATTATCGACATTAATTAAATAAAATTTAATTATTTAATTAATTCATTTATTAATTCTTCTCATCCACTATAATTAAATAAATTTAATTATTCAATTAGCTAATATGTCCTCTACAATTAAATAAATTAATTTAGTTGTTTTTTCTATCTTTAATTCTTCTAAAAATAAATAAAATTAATTTTATTATTTCATAAATATATCTTCCTCTCATGCACATGAACTAAATAAATTTATTTAATTCTATTTATATTCTTATAAGAGGCAAACTAAAAAAATGACTTTTGTTCACTCATCCTTTAAATTATCCTCCCCTACTGATCAATATCAAATGAAAGGCTATAAATCAATCATCATTCCAAGCTATCAAACCCCTTATAATTATATTTTGAGCTCCACAGTTATATGAGAATTCATGCGCTATCATTACATCAATTTTTCTATCAAGCTTATGTTTGAGTAGAAGATAAATCCACATATAATATCATATTATTACCACAATTTTTGGCATCCCCTAAAAACTTGCTCACCCTTGCAAAGTTTACCTTACCTAAGAATCTCAATTCATCCTTTTTGTTTTTGGAACCTTGTTGGGTCTCACTTTTGTTGCCACAACTATGCTTTTATCTGACAACTTATAATTAAGCCTAAGTCTACCTTGTGGTCAGTTTATTTGTGAGTTTCCAAAACCCTTTTGATGCCTAAAGCAATTCTCACAACCTTACGAAACACCGATGGATGAAAACAAATGTTGAATCCTTAGTCAAGTTGCCTCAATTTTGAAACTTAGTATAGGTTTCAAAACCTTTGTCGATTTTTGATGAGGTTCTCAAAACCCCTCTTTTCTCCAACAATATGTGATTTCAAGCTTTATTTCTCTTTCGAATAGTGGTAGGACAAATATTGCATGATAGAAAGGGTATTTTGGAGTTGTACATAGATTTTGAAAACTTCATTAGCCTCTGATGAGGTTGTTGAAACCATTGGAATTACTGAAGTCTTTCACATTGGAGAGGATTAAACTTTCAAAAGAATGCCTTTTTTTCACTTTGAAGAATAGGTTTTGAAACCCCTATCAATTTTTGACGAGGTTGTCGAAACCAACCAATTCACCGAAAGGGTTTTTGATAGTCGTTCTTTTCTAAATTTTCAAAAAAGTGTCAGAACGAAGTGTGAGATTGGAAATCCCACACATGCCAACCTTTAAGGGTGTCATTAATGACTATATACCACTGGTAAGCATTAATTTTGGGCGTTTATAGACAAATTTGTTGAACACATAGAATACTAAGAAGGGGGATGAATCAATATTCTATATGACCAATTACTCACAAACCATCCAATTAACAAAGTATATCTAACTAGAACAGTAAATGAAAGCATGCAAGGAATCATAAGATCACATAACACATGAAAACCAAGATTTTTACATGGAAAACCCAAGAGGGAAAAACCACAATGAGGATTAGCTCACAAAATATTATAACCGGTTATAAAATATTACAAGGGCTCACTGCTAGGACACACCAGGTCCTTATAAGGCTCACAGCTAGAGATAGATACATTTAAACAAAATTGGTTTTACAATCAGAGTATGAATTGATACAAAGTGCACCTTCCTTGTGCTAAATTCAGTTTCGTTGAAGCTCTTAACACAAAGCACTGCTCAACTTTGTAGTCACTCAATATTCACAAGAATTGTGCACTTATTCTAATCTCACACATCTAAATTCTCATATTCACACAATATCAGATCTCTTGCATATCATATCATATTATCATATGTCATCTATATATTCTACCACTCAGAAAAAAAAATATCACATATATATGCCCAATTACATCTACATATATCAATTAGGTCGACCTAACTAGATGCAGACCTATTTTAATTCAAATGATTCAAAAACATCTTCGTGCTCATCCCAAGCATGCAATGCTTGATTCAAGTTAGTAGGGACCTAAAATAGGTCCTACAAACATCTGCAATACATACTTATCCTTTATAACATGTAACATGTTTAGGTCTGCCAAGAATTAGACCTAGTCACAAAATAAACCAACTGATCACACACTAACGATTCAAATGTTCATATAAGTAGAAGCCATCTAGAATATATATTAATGACACTTGTGAGTAATCTCCCAAAATTTCTAAGAGTGATTCTCAACACCAGAGAAATGTGGACCAGATTATATTTGTCCAATCGCACTATATAAGCCAAAAATTGACTGTCGAACTTCTTTCATTTGTAACTTTCAACTTGGTCAACCAAAATAGCTGAAATCTTAATCATAGATGAATCTAATAGTAAGGAATAACATATTATAACATCTTGAGCTGATCTTGTTGCACGATAAGTTTCAGACCAAAATTTTGGATTAAAATGTACCAATTATGTTTACCATATTAGACAAAACTGTCAACAATAAATGTTGGCATCAATGACAACACATTAAGGGGTTTCTTCTTCATTCTTTAAAAAATCAACCCCTTTTTCATTGATGGAAACATGTGCTGAAAATGAGTCTCCAACATTCTTCTCCATTCTTTTCAGAATTTCTCCAAACTTCTCCAAACTTCAAAACTTCTCCCCCTTTGACATCAAGGACAAAGGGTGTGCCAGTAACATACTTGTAGACTTCAAAAATTATTGCATATGTTTAGAAAACAATTTGAAATGTACCAACTCCCCCTTATGGAGTTATCCCAAAAAATTGATTCAACCATATGTACATTGGAAAACTTAAAATAATTGAAATAATGAAATAAATATTCATAGGAAATGTTCATCCAGAGGAGGAGGAACCTTCGAGCTCTTTAATGATTGCTTTCCAGGAAAGTTTTCCTTCAATCCAAATCTTTATGGCTATAGCGAGTTATACAATGATTCCAACTTTACTATGTTCTCCTCGCCCTCTCCAAGAGTACTTGGGTTTGGGTTTATCTTTGCAAGTTTTTCAACTTCATCAAGAGCACTTGATATTTGTATATGCTTGCACTTCACAAAGTTTCCAAGTTGTCCAAACCGCCTTATAACATCTTCTTTATGCCTTTGTACGGTGAAAAATTTACTTTGTAGATCTTTGATGGCAGTCCAAGAAGCATAGTCTCTATCTTGAGCGGGTTCATAAGCTATGGAGGCATTAGATATTGTGTCTCTATAGAGTCCAACAAGTCTTTAATGTCGTGAGTGGCATCTGTCCACCTCAATCAATACACGAAAAATATCTTGGCCTCATCTTCACATTCCTTTACATCTTTCATACATTTAATCACCTTGCTATGTATAGTTGCACATTTGTCTTGTAACTCAAGTAATTTCCTTTCAGCAAACCTTAACTCAACTTCTTTTTCAGTCTGATCCTTCAAACTGGAGGTATATTCCCTCAATGAATCAACTAAAAATTTTAAATTCTCAATAGGATTCAAAGAGTTAACAGAAATGGCATTGGGGGTAACATCCTATATAGATTTGACGGCTTCATTAATCAACTATATTCCCTTTTGATGAGTCTCTAAGATTACTTTTCTTCTAAAGGCATGGAAGACATCTTCGAGCTCCAATCTTTGAACTAGTGAGATCTTTTCAAGATCCACACTACCTTGGTAAATTGAGAGATGTAGAAACTACCGTGGTATAGCCGGTTGAATGTTTATTTGTCTTGTTAGAAGACCCTTAAGTGTATTACCAAAGGATTCTTCTTCATTTCTTTCAACTTCAATTTCTTCTTTATTCTCTTCTTTCTCTTCATCATATTCTTTTTCGGAGGGGTTTTCCTTCTACTTATCCTTGCCTTCATCCTTCTTCTCCTCATCATCTTTCTTATTGTTCTCTTCCCTTTTTTCTTGTCCTTCTTTTCCATTTTGATTGTTTTCATTATTGTCTTCATCCTGTTTGCCAACATTATTATCATTTTCTTGCTCTTTCTTTATATTATGACTTCCATTGTTAGTACCTATGGTAATTTTAGTGTCTTCCAGAGGAGCATTTGAGTAATCAACCACATTCCCTAAAACATCAAAAGATGGAGTTTCTTCTACAGTATAATCATTCACTTCTTCTACAACATCATTAAAAATAGGAAAATTAGTAGTCAAAGTAATATTTTCCTCTGCATCAGTAACTTTTCCTTTGTCAGGATCCTTTTCTTGAGCTGTTCTGAATGATGAATTTGCAATCATCCCAAATTTATTTGGTATGTCTCTTACAGTGTTCCTTGTTTCTTGTTTTAGTTGTTTAGTACTATCTTTTTCTCTGCTCATTAGAATGGTGACCCTTTTCTTCACTCTGAATTCCTTTGTATATACTTCAACCAATGTGGCTTTGTCATTCTCGGATAAGGAGGATCCAATTTCCTCTAGAGCATCAGCTTTCATCTTGTTGTCTACTTCAATTGCTTCTCACCTTCTTTCCACTAAGGCTTCCTATACCACACTTGGTACCTTCTTCCTAATGGTATTCATGTTTGCTTCTAGCATAATGATGTACTTTATTGTAGCTTCAATTATTGTTTTCTTGTCTTTGTCATCTACTTCATCATACAATTTTGCAGTTGCTTCTAATATGCCATCATGTTCTATCATATTATTAACCAAAGTATCCAACTTTATTGGGGAGTGAGCTCTTACTAGAGGAGTTGTTGTCTTCTTCTTTTTAGGCTTCTTGTGGATATGAACATTGAATGCCTCTTTCTCCTTTTCTATCTCTTCTTCTTCAGAAGTGTCCATGATGTTAATCTTAAACCTCTTTTTTCTGGTGTTTGCATCCTATGAAGCACCTTCACCTCTTGTATTGGCACTACTTCTCTTTCTTGTCAACTATTGTTCTTCAATTCCCAATTCAATCTCTTCCTCTACAATGGCACTCAAGTTTCTTTCCCTCTATGCTTTTTGTTTCTTTCTCCTTTTAGAGGTAGCAAGGGGTGAGCTACCGTAGGCATATTCTTCCTTTTTGTGGTCCGGGTGTTGGGTCCAGAGGGTGTAGTTGCAACTTTTGTTATTGGGGCACTAGGTTCCACTTTCTTTCCTTTGATGGCAACAGATGATTTTGGTAGTGCAGAGACAAGGGTGGAAGTTTTTCTTCTTGATCTTCATGATCCAAAGGACTCACCAGCTGTACCAGTTGCTTTAGCATCCCTTTCTACAACAATTTTCCTTAACATGTCTACTTCTTGCTTTGAAAGACCATGCAATCCAAAGTATTGCTCTACCTTTTTGTTTACTCTTTTGTTCCTTGCAAGAGTTTATGTCTCCAAGTGTAATTCAAATGATTTTTACTCAAATGTACCGCATTTAGGCAAGGAGAGGTCCTTAGGACTATTCAGTAGTAATTCAATGTATCCTTCAGCATCTTTCTTAATAACCTCATATCTGACAGGCTCGATCCATATTATCCTGGGTTCAACAGCCTCTATTATGCACTTTTCGGTAGAAACAAGACAAGTGACCTCATTTGCATACTTGTCTACAAGATTATGGGGAATCCTTTCTCTATCATGTATATTGTTTTGAAATACTACAAAGAATGCAGCCAACACATTATCTTGAGCCTTGTAATCACCAATGTTGTGCATATAATCAAAAATTTGATGTCTTGTTGGTTTGCTTCAAACAATGTCTCTTCTTCGAGGTAGATCCCTTAAAAAGTAAAATAGTAAGCACACAATTAGACTTCCAAATTTGAAAGCATGCTTCTTTTCCTTGGTTTGTTTTAGATTTTCCAATGTTTCCAGAGAAACTCACATAGATCATAGTCCTTCCCATTCACCACCATATCATAAGCGACATAGATTACAGTTGGAAACACAGAATTATCCCTATTTGTAAAATAAATCGTGTTTCCTATCATGATTGATGCATACTTCATAGTAGGATTACTGATAGGTTTTGTAGTAAGTGCTCTTCTATCAAATGTGGAACTGGTCAACTCCATAACTACTATATTCTTCACAAACTTTAGTATCATTGTAGGTTTGGAGTCACACAATCTAGTTACAGCTTTGATTTACTTCCTTAGATCTGAGTCTGAACCACACAAATTTATCATGCATTGTGCTCAATGTAATCCTCACATATTTTGCATCCAAACTACTACTGTGGTTGAGAAACCAATTCCAAATATCCAATTTCTTCTGTACTAAGTTAGAATATTCTGGTTTTACCAAGAAATCATCTCTAGAAAACTCCTTAGTCCATCGATCCTTGATCTTCTAGTGATCGTATTCATCCAATTTTCCATGAATTTAAACCCTTGTGTCCTCAATGGGTAATTTACCCCAGAAGGAATTTTTGAAAAAGCACCTTCGGGGTCATTTTCAAAGACTTTCCATGAATATCTTCTAAACTTAGGTATAGGTCTTTCCATAATGTTGTCTACAGTCAGTGTTGCCATTATATCTTCAATTGATCTCAAATTCTTATAAATCGCTTATATTCCAAACTCACAAAGCACAAATAGCTATAAGTACCTTTTATATGCATGATGAAATTTGGGAACCGCTTTTCTTCAAATTGCCTTCAACTCTTCTTGAATTCACTCTATTTTCTTCCAAATGCGTAAAAACGATTAGAATCGATTTAGAATTTCACTTTACACCTTTCCGATCTACCCTAATTTCACATTTATTGCTTCAATTTCAAAAAGTAGTTACACCTCACTAATACACTAGAAACCCTAAAAATCTCTGCATTTCTTCATATTTGCATATTTTCTACCGGTTTCTTTTATAGAAGCTTAAGCTTGCCATTTTACACCATATATATTCGTGTCACTCCTTAACACTTCATATTTCTAGGGGGTTGTTATATTTTTTTTCATTGCTCCCCCTAAGCCCATGCCTAGGTTTATTTTCCAAGGGAATTATCTGTACCAGAGGGAAGTACAGATGCATTTGATTCATCTTTGTTCTTAGGTTCCTCTTTCTTTCTCCAATTTTTCTCCATTTCTTTATTTACTTTAGTAGGATCAATTTTCTTTACATTCTCATTCCTCTATCCCAGATTAGTCTGTCTTCCATTCTTACTTCTGCAAAATCTCAAAATGTGTCCAGGTTTGTTGCAATTGTAGCATACAACATTTTTCTGACCAAACTAACTTTTATTCAATATTGATCTGCATTGTTCAACCTTATGTCCAAATACAGTGCATGTATAGCAGTGGCCATGGAAATATTGAAGCATTATACTAGTATTTGTAGAAGTTGAGAAAGCCAACTTCACAGACCCCGAAGATCACCTGCATGCAAATAACCTGTCACAGAAAGAAGAAATGGAGACAAACAAACAAGGGTGCTCTGAAAGCTGAAAAATGTATTCATCCGAGAGAGAGATAAATTACAATGATGAATCCTTATAAAAGGGTATTGTGCAACCCTGAAAGAAACCCTAATAGGTAGACATTTAATAATTAATATAATTATTAAATGTCACAAAATGCAAACTAAAGTGAAATCTTAAGAGAGGAATAAAGGTAATTTAATCAACATGATTAAATTAAAACCTTTACTCTAACACCCCCCCTTAAGATGAGCAAAAGTGCAGCTACAAACATATGCAAGAAAGCAAAGGTAACTACAATGCAAGAAAGTAAACTTGGGTCCCGGCAACAAGGCCGATAAGGTACCCAATTACAACCAAATCTCTATAAAGTGGAGAAATAGAGAAAACCTCATGGGAAAAACTCTACTCCAAAAAGAGATGAAAGAAATAAATGCACTAATAACAGAAGGATAGGAGGTGGATAACATAAGACCCCCCATAGACAACTTCTATCATATAAGTACATGTACAATGGTCTCCATAGGAGAAAAAGAAAGAGACTAGAAGGCCCCCCCACAATGAAGAAACTCCTGTCGCACATATGGATGCCTGAGGTAGAATCCAGAAAGAGATCCTGAAGCGGCATATAATATTCCTCCCCTTGGGAAGAAACAGATCCAAAGGACAATGTCGAAGAAACCCTGTGAAAAGAGATGAACCAATCTGTCTCAAGATGTGTGCCATGATAGGATGCTGAAGAATCTCTCTGTCTGAACTGAAACTAAAGATGTCAAATCCAAATTGAACTGAAGACTCAAAAACTGCAACCTCTGAATGCACGGATGATGGTGGGCTAACAGCTGGAATATGGCTGTCAACAAAGAGGAGCTGAAAATCCTCAAAGTAATCCTCCAGATCTGCAATATAGGACTCTACAAACAAAGACGAAATGCCTGCAAGATAAGAATCCCAAGTAGCCATGTCTGAAAGATGTATGATGTCCTGCTTAGTTGAATCAATAGGAGCCAAAGAAGAGGCAATATCAAACTAATCAAGAGCAACAAGAGAAGATGTTGATACAAGTATAATCTCAGTCTGAAGAGTAGGAACTGTGAGACAATCCTCTGATTCATCGGAATATGTAAGGGTGTCTAAATACTGAAGTTCCTTTAAAGTATCATGATCAAAAGGTGTGTTATCTCTCCAAGCAATGGGTACAAGACAATCTGAAGCAGGATCCTCTGGGAATGGAGAAAGGTTGGGGTCTCCATAGATCTCCCAAAGATGTGTCCAAAGTGAGTGAGGACAATCAATGCCCGATATAGCCCACATAGTGTCAGAATCAACACTAGACAAAATAACTCCTACTATGTGATTTCTAATGATATCCCAAGCTAGTTTTCCCTCTGAAGTTGCTGGTTCAGGTATGAGATCATACAAATAAGGCAAAATATTAAGCCACCTACAATGTGTAAGTATACCCTTTGCCCATGACTCATAATTACCCCGTTCCAAAAAAACAATTAAAGGGTGAGTAGAAAAACCCATGATAACTCTTCAAATTAAAAAATATGAGACTAACTGACCTCAATACTGATAAATCAGATCAAATAAAGCCATCCCACGCAAACAGATCATTTCCAGGTGCCAAAATGTCCAAGTAATTGACAGATGTGTAAAAACACAAAAAATTGAATAAAAAGTACCTGGGGTAGATTCTAGAAAAATAAATGACAGATCTGGAAAGGTCACAGAAACACCTTTCCAACGCCTATTTGTTTGCGAAAAACGGAGTTCGGACGCAAAAGATACGCCCCCAGGAGTGAAAAACACAAGTTCTGACTTTGACTGGCAAAAAAGGCTACAAAACGGCAAAATCAGAAAAAAAGACCAGCATCAATGAGATCGGGCTCGGAACCAGCTTTCCAATGCCTATTTCCATTCGAAAAACGGAGAAAAAGTGCCCAAGTTACACCCGATTTACTGAAAGTCTCCTGAAAATGCACAATTAGACCCCCCAGAGCCCTCAGGGGCTAAAAAACAGGGCCCCTGGTCGCATGTAGGACCAGGGGGCTGGCGGACAGAGTCAGGGCGCGGAGCTCCTGGTCACATCTGTGACCACCGGCGGGGGCTAAGGTCTGATCCGGGGCTGGAGCGCGGGCTCCTGGTCCTCCAAAGGACCGCGGCCTGGAGCTAAGGAGCCGAAGGGGCTGTGGGAGCGGCGGACCGGCGGTAGAGCTGGTGGCGGATGGGAGTAGGTGGCGCGGCGGAGGCCGCCCGGTGGCTATATTTTTTTTTACACTGGCCGCGCCCAAAACCTAGTAGAAAAATTGATTTTTTTATTGATTTTCGTGCAAAAATTGCATCGAAAAACGTGCCTGTGGCCGTACGGCCCTAAGGCTAAATTTTTTTTGCCTCCCTGATCAACAGTAGCCAAACTGGGCAAACCATATATGAAAATATGGGTTTTTGGCCGCTCTGAATCCAACCGTGAGGTCCGTTTGGGCCCAAAATGCACCCAAAAAATGGAGTTACCCAGATCCACTCAAAATCAACCGGAAAACTTCTGAAAGCCCTATCAAACCCTCGAAGCTCCAAATTCTTCAGAAATCAAACAGGAAGCAACAGGTCTGGTGCTCTGATACCATGTAGAAGTTGAGAAATCCAACTTCACAGACCCCGAAGATCACCTGCATGCAAATAACCTGTCACAGAAAGAAGAAATGGAGACAAACAAGCAAGGGTGCTCTGAAAGCTGAAAAATGTATTCATCCGAGAGAGAGATAAATTACAATGATGAATCCTTATAAAAGGATATTGTGCAACCCTAAAAGAAACCCTAATAGGTAGACATTTAATAATTAATATAATTATTAAATGTCACAAAATGCAAACTAAAGTGAAATCTTAAGAGAGGAATAAAGGTAATTTAATCAACATGATTAAATTAAAACCTTTACTCTAACAGTATTGAATCTATTTATCAGTTGACTTCTACATTCAACAACTCTATATCCAAATTTCTTGCATGAAAAATAGTCCAAAAAAGGATCTAACATTTTGATTCATTCTACTTCTACATTCTAATGTCTTGTGTACAATTTTATCGCATGAAAAAAAAATACCATTAAAAGATGTGTACCTTTGTGCATTGGGTTGTCTAATAGGAGGGCTGATGCAAGAAGTTGGGTACACAAAAAGCTCAAAAAGTGGAAATATTTTTGCTGTTTTTCAGAATTTGTCACACTTGGACTGAAAATTTGAGGCACTTACACAATGAATTTTTAAAAAAGTCAGTAATATGAAATATAGAATTTTGAATCTAGTTTCCAAATATGTAAATTATTAAAATACCCAGATTATATAAATTAAATTTTGATAGGGATCTATAAAAACCACTTTTTAAAAGTCCCTTTTTTTTACCATACCAAGCAGGTGTACGGACAACACTTTTTGACCCAAATAAAATTATTTTGCTAATTCATTTTTGGAAAAGAGAGCTAACAACATGAAGTTTGATGTGGATTTTTTTTTTATAAATTTTTGGTTGAATATTTTTTTTTTTATTAAATTTTTATTGGCCTTAATTGATGTTTTTAAAAATCAACGTATACGGACAACATAATTGGACCTAAACAAAACATTTTTGGACTCTTTTTTTTTCATTTTATAGAGAATTGTCTGAAGTTTAATGCCATATAATTTTTTTTACAAGAAACTTAACCAATAAAAAGTTATTAAAAAACCAAAAAAACCTGATATTTCAAGTTTAAGGACTAGTTTGCTTAGAAATTAATTAAAAAATAGAAAAAATAATCCAATCTTAACAAAAGTTATATATTTAGAAAGTAGACATTGTTTTCTCTAATGGGTTTTAATTTTATAGATTCATTCAGAAAAAAAGTCCATCAGCTATGTTGTCAAAGTTGGACATTCTTCTTCAATCTACCTTAGTTTTTTAGTTGCAGGTCAAAGGCTAAGGCTTAGATTTCCAAGCCTTTCCCAAACCTAAAACCAAGGCTGGATGTGGTGTGGAAATTCAAATTTTAAATAACGCGTACACGTTACAGAAACGCGTACGCGTTATTCAAATGAAACGCGTACGTGTTTCATAACGCATATGCGTTACCCATTGACCCGTTGGGAAAACGCAATGCATACGCGTTATGGAATGCCTATGCATTTTTTGAACATAACGCGTACGCATTTTTAATATAGTCGTTTTTCCCTAATTTAGAAAATATTGGTAAAACACGATTTTCCTACAACATTCCTTTTCTGTAGTACGGTCCAAAAGTGTCATTTTCTGCATTTTTTATTGCAAATTTGTCTTGTGCAGGGCATATTCTATTCAAATTGTTGGAAGAGACAAAGTGCAGGTTGAATTTTCTGAAGTGGAATCAAGTGCAAGAACTTTTTACAAGAAGATTTGGAAAAAGTGAATTTTTGGATGTACTCATAATGTTTTTGTACTTCAGAGTTTATAGAAAAAATGATCTTCATAGTACATAGTTTAATTTGAATATTTGAAGGAGCTGGAAATTTGAAAATAGGTTTCTTGAATTATTGTTTTTGTCATCAAAGAGGGTTTGGTAACTATGGGTGATAAGCAAAGACAAAAAAAAAGATGTAGAAAGTTAATGACACCTAAAGAAATTCAAACAAATAAAGATAAGAGGCAAAAAACAAAGGGAAAGGAGAGAAATGATTCATCAAATGAAAGATTTGGAAGCATCTAGTTCCAATAATGTTGAAGAGGAAGCCATGAATGATGAAATGAATGTAGATGATGCAAATGTGGAGATGGTGAATATGGAAGAAAATGCAATTACGGAGACAAACCCAACTGTGCCTTCAACTTCAACTTTGAATGATATGCAAACAACTTCGGGTGTGTCTTCAAATCCACCTCCCAATGATATGGAAAATGCACCTATTCAAACAATCTATCCAGGTATGTGTTCAAACCCAAGTTTTCATAATATTGATATTGCTTGTTTAGATGAAGTTGGATACACCATCGATGAGATCAATATTATTAGGGTTGAAACAATGCAGAAACAAGAAAATGATGAAATTATATCTTATGAGAATGTAAATGAGAATGAAATCCCTAATATTGATGAAAATGAGTATGAAATCCCTTTTACATTTGAAAATGAAAATGAAACCCCTTGTGTGAATGAAAATGAAACTCTATCTATGGATGAAGGTGAAAATGTTTTTTTTACAATTGAAATAGATGTGCTAGATAACCTTTGTGGTAAAGTTTCTTCAAGACAAATTAGAAATTATGGAAATAAAATATATAAAAAAAAAATTATAGAAAGAAATTAGGATTCCAATGTCAACTCATGGTGCAATTGATGAGAATGTTGAAAATGAGAAAAGTGATGAAAAAATTAGGTGCTTTTGTAAAACCAAAAAAGAAAGATGATTCAATAGAACAAGTCATATCTAGTGTTGCTAATGCTATTGATGTTATTGGTAAGAAAAGTCGATCAAAAGATAAGAATGCGGCTCGTCATGCAATAACAACTGCTCTAGTTGATAAAGTAGCTTCAAATAAAAGAATGTTAAGTAAGATTAGTAAATGTATAAACTTAAATCCTAGAACTTTGATAAGAGCTGCTAAAAGAAGAGAAAGTATTGAAAAGGATCCTATTAATCAATGTTGGAGTTTTAGTGGTAGACTCCCAAGATCAGACATGAAATTAACTAATGAAATTAAATCTTTAATCGAAAATTTTGGCATGATAATACAAGAGTATCACCTAACATTAGAGATGTCTTAAAATTAAGGGTGGGTTCCAAAATTCGTGAACCTCATCCAAAGCATCTCTTAGATATGACTCAAACTGAATTATATAAAAAAAAATTAGATGCTTCAATCTTACCATTGAATATTAGCATAAGTCAAAGATCATTCGAAAAGTGTAAACCTTTTTATGTTAGAATTAATAAGCAACAAATTTCTTGTTGTGGTAAGACTCATGTACAATTTCATTATTATTATGATATATTTCGATATATACGATGCACTTTGCATGCTAACCAAATTATGAAGGACATTTGTGGTATTAATATGCCACCTGAAAGAATCAAAGATTTTATAGCAGGTTTGTTTTGTAATCCCTCTTTAAATGGAAACTCATTTTTTTTTAAAGCATGCATTTCTGAAGAATGTGATAGATGCGGTAACTTTTCATTATTAGGAGAATGTATCCATGAAAGTAGTTCAGATGAATTTGGAAAACAATTAGTGGATGTAAAAAAATTTAAAAATATTGAGTATTCTTTAAAAGATGGAAAAATTGGAAAACGTGTTGAGCTAATTGTGGAAAAAGTTAGTGTGCATGCTTTTATTACTGAATTTAAAGATAAGTTTGTACCTAAATATGTTCAACACTCTCAGAATGCTCATTGGCTTGATAATCAATTTTGTTTATGTAAAAACACATTCCCAATTGGAACTCTATTGTCAGTTGTTGATTTTGTTGAAAATTATACTCTTGCTCCACAAGAAGAAATTCAATCACAGTATTATAATTCAGTGCAAGTAGCTATATTTGTTCACATTGTTTATAGACATCCTAAAGATAGTACAAAAGATAATATAAATTTTTTGAGAGAGTACCATTTTTATGTAAGTGATAATCGATTACATTCATCTGAGTTTGTACAATATTGTTTTGATATATTTTATAAAAATTTAAAAGAGAGGAATTCAAATGCTAGAACATCTCATATAGTCAGATAATTGCACGGGTCAATTCAAAAATGCTAGAATGTTTTATTGGTTATGTAGAGTTCATAAAGAAAATAATATCCAACACATATGGAGTTTTTTTTAAGCTGGTCATGGTAAGGGAGAACACGATGGAGCAGGTGCATGTGTGAAAAGAGCTCCTACTAGAGAGCAACTAAAATTTGAGGATGCTGCGAAATTTAGAGATGCACGTACAATTGTAGATTGGTGCAATACCAAATTATCTACAAGAACAAGTGAGAGCTCAATAATTCAACGCTTCTTTTGGTTAGTTGAAGAAAATGATATTTTTTCTCGACAAGATTTTGAAACAATTAATGGAACTACAAAACAACATTCATTTAAGAGTTCGAATGCAAACACATGGACAATATGGACAAGGGAGTTGGCATGCTTTTGTCAATTTTGTATTGTAGGTGATTGGAAGGCATGTGAAAATATGGAATGGGTCGAACAATGGCAAAAAAGAGCTTTAACGCCTACATCGACACATGTTCAACATGGAACGACAATTGAAGATAATCAAGTGTTCGCATCAGATGATTATGATCGTATTTCGGATCTTGTACAAGAAGGTACATTATTTATTGAGTTGAATTTTGTATGTATGCATGTTTATATGTGAGTTAAATATAAGTCACTCTTTATTGAATTTTGTATTTATTTTGCAGGACATGTGTATGCTGTTGTTGCACCTCAAGGGAATGAAGAGCAGACAAAGTATTGGTTGGCTAGATATGTTGAGAGAAAACATAAGTTGGTACATACTAGAGTGGATGATGACAACTTTGAGTATCCAAATGGTTCAGTAGTTGTTGTTGGCACCTGGCTTCAAAAATATTTGATGAGAAAGAATGGCTTGCCTGCATTTGAAGATTATGAAAGACACAAGAAGATTATACATTATTCACATTTGATTTTGGCAACCAATATAAAACTAGTTAGATATCAAAGGAGGCCTGCTAATAAAGTTTTATGGACACTTTCAATGGATGATCATGAGACAATCATAGATGCATTACAAAAAAGAGAGGATGCAGATGGTACAATAGAGTAAATAAATATTGGTAAGTATATCTAGTTGTATATATATTTAATTGATATATATATATATATATTTGTCTTTAATCATTTCCTAATTAAAGTTTTATATCATTTTTTGTTTTAGGTCTCCCAAAATTAGATGCTTTACAAAAAAGAGAGGAGATGCACATATATTACGATGGAATTTGAATCTAGAGATAGGTAACTATATATAGTTCTAGATACATTTAATTGATACTTTATAATTGATTTCATATCCCCTTAAGCCATTCTCTTAAAACCCCTTAAGTCATCCTCTTATGTACCATTAATCCATCCTTTTGCAGCCCCTTAAGTCATTCTATCAACTACCATTAATCCATCCTCTTAGGACCCCGTAATCCATACCCTCATATATCTACCCTTAATTTGTCCACTTGCATCCACTTAAGTCACTCTCTCAACACCCCTTAATTCATCCTCTTAGGACCCCTCAATCAATATCCTCATATATCTACCCTTAATCCATCCACTTGCATCCCCTTAAGTCACTCTCTCAACACCCCTTGGGGTTTAAATTCATTCTCTCAACTCCCCTTAATCCACCCTCTTGCATCCCTTCAAGTCATTCTATCAACTCCCCTTAATCCACCCTCTTCCATCCCCTTAAGCCATCCTCTTAAAGGACCCTTAAGTCATATCCTCTTACATCTCCTTAATCCACAATCTTGCATCCCTTAAGTCACTCTCATAATTCCCCTTAAGCCATCCTCTTAGGGCCTATTAATCCATATCGTAAGGTTCATGACATGCATCCCCTTAATCCACCCTCTTCCATCCCCTTAATCCACTCTCTTACATCCCTTCAAGTCATTCTATCAACTCCCCTTAATCCACCCTCTTACATCCCTTCAAGTCATTCTATCAACTCCCCTTAATCCACCCTCTTGCATCCCCTTAATCCACTCTCTTACATCACTTTAAGTCATTTTATCAACTCCCCTTAATCCACCCTCTTACATCCCTTCAAGTCATTCTATCAACTCCCCTTAATCCACCCTCTTGCATCCCCTTAATCCACTTTCTTACATCACTTTAAGTCATTTTATCAACTCCCCTTAATCCACCCTCTTACATCCCTTCAACTCATTCTATCAACTCCCCTTAATCCACCCTCTTTCACCTCCTTAATCCACTCTCTTACATCACTTTAAGTCATTTTATCAACTCCCCTTAATCCACCCTCTTACATCCCTTCAACTCATTCTATCAACTCCCCTTAATCCACCCTCTTGCATCCCCTTAAGTCATCCTCTTAAAGGACCCTTAAGTCATATCCTCTTACATCTCCTTAATCCTCTTAGGACTCGTTAAGCCATATCCTAGGGTTCATGAGATGCATCCTCTTAACTCCCCTTAATACATTCTCTTAAGACCCCCCTTAAGCTATATATCCACTTAGGTCCCCTTAATCCATCCTATGGCTAACATCATTTGAATTTGTATGGAATTTACTATATACAGTTCTTTTCTTGCATGAATTTTTTACTTAAATGACTCATAAAAATTGTAGTTACTTACATTAATTATTTTTGCAAGTTCTCATCAAGTCGGTCTACGATGTGATTGTTGAACTGAAAAACTATTTTATCAAGAGACTATGTAAATATAAATTTTTGGTATTCACCTAAAATTTGATAAGCTTTAATTGTATCTACATGAACATATATGTTTCATCATGTTATATAGTTGTATTAAACATTTTGATGTACATTATATATGTTTGTTCGATGTCACTTTTTAAATATCTTGTTCCAATTTTATAGATTATACATGTTTCATGTCTTCTATTTACCACATTTTATATAATTATTCAATTGTATAGATTATACATTTTATACATACAAGGAGATAGTTTTTTGTTTATTGATTCAAATATTTGCTATGTAATTGGAAAATAGTTAAAATTACTTGCCCTTAATTTATTATGAATATGATTTAAGAAATTATTTAAGGAATGTTTTAATTTGTCACCTAACCATGTGATAAATTATATATATGAAATTTGATTCTAGATAAGAATTTATATAGTGCATGTATTACTTGAAAATTAGATAAAATATAAATATAGATATGTATGAATGCATATAATCATGAAAATGAACATAACACGATCTCATAATTGACTGCATATATAATCATCATATTAAAGTCAACTGATATAAATAAACACACATATGATAATAACATGTTCAAAATAAAACTAGAGATCTAGATAGTCCATAAAATTTATATGTCAGTCATATCAAGTCTCCTCTTTGTTCCATGTTGACTAGATGTACCCACATCATGCTGTAAAAGAGTACAAGAAACTTGAAATTAGATTTAAATTTATTTAGAAATTTTGATATAATTAAACATATTTAAAATTGAAAATATAAACTTTTAGATTAAAAAAAAAAACTAATTAAATATCGAGTAAATATAGTAAAAATGATTTCTAGTATGCATAAATTACCATATGGTCATGTGAATCAACTGGCACATTTTCTTCAACGGGTAGCATAACTGTCAGTTGAGAAGATGCAAATGCCTGATCTACTATATCTTGCATATTCATATAAAGCAAACAATATGTGAAAACCTCGAATATATAAATATATATAAAAGGTTCCTAAAAATTGTATAGGAGATTTAAAGTAAAGTTTACAACCTCGAATGATATGACCTCATGATATCACACCTGAGATTGCCCATGCATAAATGTCGATGATGTCTCAGGTGCGCGGCCCGCCATGGCTATCTCATCAAATCCCTGCATATAGATGTACAACAGTTCGTATAGATCATTCACACATGTGTATGTAAATGAAAAAATTAAATTAGATCTATGATGTGTATTTAATTTAAACTTAACAAACTTTTGAAAGCACTCACCTGAGATGATGATGTCTCAAGAGCGCTCACCACTGTAACTTGTGGTTGGTCAATATTAGGGATAGTATGACCTCCTTGCATCTAGATATAATATATCAATTCACACATGTGTACAAATTCAAATTAAATTAGATATATATATATATATATATCCACACAAATTATTTAATATATTTTGGTTCAAGTACCTGTCCAAAAGGTGATCCCAGATCTATAGCACTCGACATATACACACGATGATCATATTGAGTTTCAGGCATCACGTCATCATGTGTCTACACCAAACACAAACTTATTGAATTAATATTATATTATATATATAGTTTGATGTTATTATTTACATGATTTTTTTACATTTCAAACTTGAATTAAATTTAAGTTCAAAAGATGAACATACCTATGTAGGACGATCCTCAGAATATAGTAAATTTAGGTATGACCCCGTCCTAGATGCATGTGCCTCACCTGAAGTGGATGCCTGGGTATCCCTATAGCCCGAGCCTCCATGCTCTCTATTGGCCACTTCAGTGGCTGCGTATGTAGTTTGTTGAGTGAGATATCCTGAAAGTGAACTCAATGCTCCTAATGTTGATAACATGGTTTGTTGTTGAAATGCAATGGGAACACCAGGAGAAGGAGGAGGAGGAACAATAGGAGCAACTGGAGCACGTCACTGAGGATGGACACGTGCTCCTAGTCTATGTTGGGGCATGCCACGCCCAGCTCCCTGAAATGACCTCATATCAAAATAGTTGGGTTTTTTACCCAACTCAAACTCAGCCCATAACTTTCTCAAAAAGTATAAGGGCACCTCATTGTTTCCATGTGGTGGAGTATCAAACACCATCCAGCATCTCTCCCAAGAGCAACTATCTGCGGGTGCCTACACCATAAAATTGAAATTCGTTTTTTTGTGGGTGGTATTGGTTGGTTTGTTTGGGGGTTCACAAAATATTGGCATATGGCTTGTTTAGTAATTTTTAGGTCATTGATTTCTTTATATGACAATCCATCCACATAAAATTGTCTCATATCTTCTCTCCATCGATGGAACCTATCTAGGTCTGCATCGATAGATCGAACAGAATCGACAATAGTTTGCATCATAGATGCAAACCGTGCGAGATGTGGAGGGACTCTAGTCTCATTTTTTATGAGATCTATATTTCCGTGAATGACAATCAGGTTTGCTTGAATATTCTCTCTTAGTTGATCCTAGTCAACTAGAGGAGGGGGTGGGGGGTTAGGCGGTGGAGAATGTGCAGGTGTGCTAGGGTTTTGTTCATGTGGTGGACTAGGATGTACACCAGGATCTATAGGGATTTCTTGATCAGGCATGAAATCCTCTAAATTAAATAGTGGATCCATCTGAGCAATGATATGGCAATTGCATGTTAAACAATTAAAAAATATATATCAACAAACTAATTAAATAATGCACACAATTTGAAAGTTATTTAAAAATCACATTGAACATGCACAAATTCAAAATATATTCATTTGAAGACCATTCGATTTATAACATTAAAAAATCCATAACATTAAAAATTCATATAACATGTACACACATTAAATTGAGTCCAGTGTGGGGTTGTTAATATGAAGGGTAGAAATGAAATTAAGGGGTTTTATTAAAATTTATTTAATCTCATTCATTATTTTCAAATAATAATAAAGGTAAGAATGAAAAATTAATGGAAGACATTGAAAGGGACACATAGATATATATGCTAGTGACCTAATTGCAATGTACAAAATATATAAAAAAGATGAGTCAAGCTCTATTCACCAAATTTTGAGAACTTATTTGATCCCCTTAAGAAATGTCAAATTCCCCCTTAAGACATCAATTTACGATTTAGGGCGATAGGATGGCTTTTAAGGGGATCTATGTGTAG
The DNA here is from genome assembly GCA_007258455.2 of Sequoia sempervirens. Classification (NCBI taxonomy): domain Eukaryota; kingdom Viridiplantae; phylum Streptophyta; class Pinopsida; order Cupressales; family Cupressaceae; genus Sequoia; species Sequoia sempervirens. Next base: position 11,276,356 of record VDFB02000020.1, on the reverse strand, counting down.
TAAAGTCCTAGGAAAAAATGGTTCATGGCTTAAGGAATAAAATTTGGTGGAGTTGCCTAAGGCAACCAAATTTCATTCTAAGGTCCTACAACAAAATGAATAGATGTATTAGTCAAGTATGACATAGAATTTAATTAAACCCGATGACATAAATTGATTTATCTAAATTTTCAAATTTCATGATAAGAGACACAAGTTCTCTATAGTGGGACAAAGTAGTTAAGAAGAAATTATAAGTTTAACACTAACATTAAAATTTATAATCTCATTCATTTTTTTCAAAGACTACTAAAGATGAGAATGAAAATTTAATATAATGCATTTAAAGGGACACATAGATATATGCTAGTGACCTAATTGCAATGTACAAAATAAACAAAGATGAGCTTCAACTCTATTCACCAAATTTTGAGAACTTCTTTGATCCCCTTAAGAAATGTCATTATTAGGACCCCTTAAGACATTAATTTACGATTTAGGGTGATAGGATGGCTTAAGCAGATCTATGTCTAGTAAGGACCTAGGACAAAATGTTCGATGGCTTAAGGGAATAAAATTTTGTGGAGTTGCCTAAGGAAACCAAATTTCATTTTAAGGTCCTACAACAAAATGAATGCTTTTAGGGTTTAGGGTTTAGATTTCAATTATAACTAAGTTGTTGAGTTACGATGGATTTTGAACCTATTTGGACCTCTATGCACTCTTGGATGATTTAAAAAGGGAGAGGGGATCTAAAGTGATTTAGACCCAAATTTTTTTGTAATCATATATTTTTTGAAACTTTTCTATGGCATAGACTCTTCCTTCATATTTATATAAATTCTAGACACATGGGTTTTCAAAAAAGAACCTAACTGCCACTAAGTGAGGAATCAATTGATCAATGAACAATAAATTTAAATAAACTTAGAAAATAAACCTTTGGTTATAGAATTCACTTGCATTTACGAATCATCATCTATCAAGTTTGTCAAAAAAGTAATTTGAATTTTCCATTGAAATGTTCATGCTACAAGTTATCTTTGATACACTAGTTTAGAGAAAGTACAACATTTAGTTTTCCTAATCTAGAACAATGCCACTACACATGAGAGTTAAAATAGGAATTAGATTAAACACACAACCTATAGATCTTATGAATAATATCCTATAAATTAAGGTTTGAATATGATCATAATGCATCCTTACATTTAATTCACAAAGGATCTTGAATCCAAATAAGATTTGGGTAGAAATCATTCATGCTTCACATTTTAATTTTTATTTGATTTAATAACATTTATACAACTTGTCTAGCTCTATCCATATTGCACATAGTCTAGATCAACAAGTATGACTTGCATTTCTATGTTTTTTTAATAAATTTTTACAAGTAAATGAGAAACCCTACCACCTAAACTTAGTGCTTTGAATAAAATATGTGACATTCTAGGAATAGCTTCAATATATCAACAATTAGGAATAAATTAGATTTCAATTATAACTAAGTTGTTGAGTTACGATGGATTTTGCAACAATTAGGAATTTTAGATTTCAATTATATAACTAAGTTGTTAAGTTACGATGGATTTTGTTCACCTATTTGGACCTCTACGCACTCTTGGATGATTTAAAAAGGAAGAGGGGATCTAAAGTGATTTAGACCAAAAAAAATTTGTAATCATATATTTTTTGAAACTTTTCTATGGCATAGACTCTTCCTTCATATTTATATAAATTCTAGACACATGGGTTTTCGAAAAAGAACCTAACTACCACTAAGTGAGGAATCAATTGATCAATTCAATAAATTTAAATAAACTTAGAAAATAAACCTTTGGTTATAGAATTCACTTGCATTTATGAATCATCATATATCAAGTTTCTCAAAAAAGTAATTTGAATTTTCCATTGAAATGTTCATGCTACAAGTTATCTTTGATACACTAGTTTAGAGAAAATGTACAACATTTAGTTTTCCTAATCTAGAACAATGCCACTACACATGAGAGTTAAAAGGAATTAGATTACACACAACCTATAGATCTTATGAATAATATCCTATAAATTAAGGTTTGAATATGATCATAATGCATCCTTACATTTAATTCACAAAGGATCTCATCCAAATAAGATTTGGGTAGAAATCATTCATGCTTCACATTTTAATATTTATTTGATTTAATAACATTTGTGTCTAGCTCTATCCATATTGCACATAGTCTAGATCAACAAGTATGACTTGCATTTCTATGTTTTTTTAAGAGAATACATCATACACTATATAAGGTAATATAGCATTGATATAGAGTGATTACATGCTCATATCAACTAGCATCATGATATATACATTTATTAAATCAAGCACATAGTTTCGCATGAGGTACATTATTTTACTTCACTAGTACACTTTCTCAAGTTAAATTATACAATCATGAAGTTTTCTGAGATAAAATTAGCTATCAAATTTATATTATGTGAATATATATTATAATTAAATCAATAATTTGTTGGTTAATATATATCTATGCATCGATTGTTTGTACCTCCTTTATTAGTCAATTTTATGAATTTCATTGGTAGTTGTGTGGATCACCAACGACATACTACAGGTAGAACCTATGGACTATAAATTGTGATCCCTAATTTAGGGTTTTACGTAACTTACGTTTTAGGGTAAATAGTCTGTTTTAGGTTTACGTTTTAGGGTAAATGGGGTTTTAGGTTTACGTTTTAGGGTTTAGGACCAAGGATTAACCTATGTAAATTAGTTTTTAGGGACCTATGTAAATTTTGTAACCTATGGTTTTGATTTCTAAGTTAAATGTGTCCAATTTAGGTTTATTTTTTTATGGTTTTCAATTTACAATTTAACGTTATCTATTTCGTTGACGTTTTTGATTTTTTAAATGCAATTAAAAACTATAAAAAATTGAACTAAAACACACTAAAGAAACAAAAACTGAATACTAATTACAAAGAAAAAAAACAAGATACAAAGCAAAAAAAGGCAGAATTCAACCAACCTGGAGGTCACTAAGGTCAGGTGTGTTGACGGGAGGAGGTGGCAGTCGAAATTTTCACCAAGCACGAACTTCAAAACGCGTACGCAATCAAGAACCTCTCTTCTCTGACGCGGCTCGAAACAGTGAGTGAAAATGAAATGCAGCCGTTTATTTTTAAAAAATAAATACCTTCGCAAAACGCATATGTGTTTCATAAAGCGTACGCATTTTATAACGCATACGCGTTTCCAGTTTGCATACCCGTAGCTAAGCGCATACGCGTTCGGATTCCGGCTCGGGTACCCGATCCGTAACTCGTACGCGTTTTTTAGATAACGTGTATGCGTTTCCTTTGAAACTTTTTTTTTGGCCCGAAATTTCCCCTCTTCGTGTACTCAACTTCTTGCTTTTACCCAGGAGGTCTTCTAGCATTGCCTCTTTAATTTCTGAATTATTTTTCATTGCCTTGATTCTTCCTTTTATTTTCAACCTTGTTAGGTGTATAATTTTCCTTTGAGCTTTCTCCTTCTTCGAGTCCTGAACCACCTTTATCCTTAGAATATTGTTGTCCAACAATTAGTTCATCAAGTGTTGCAATACTTGTTTTGAATTTTTCCTCATGAGTTCTTGCTTTCTCTAAATCTAGTCTTAGGGTTACCTCTTCTTGTTCAAGTCTTGTGCATTCATTAGTCTTGATTTGCACATATGCATTAAGAAAGTCTTCAATTTTTCTTTTTTTCCACTTGCACTTTCAATCCAGTGATATCTTGATTTTCCTTCTTCAATTGTTCGTTGACTTCTCTATGTCCTTCTCTAAACTTCTTGATTTTTTCTCTAAACTTTTTGATACATTCATTTGCTTCCTCTAGGCTTTCCTTCAAACTTTTGTTTCACCTTCAACTCTATAAATATCTTCAATAGCAGCTTTGAGTTCTTCTTTTTCAAACATGCAGTCATCTTCCACATATTCAATTGTAGGAATTTCTTATGGAGGAATAGGACACCTTGTATTGGCCATGTATTCAAATTCCAAGATCTTCCTCAAACTGTTAAGATTCTTAGAAGGAACCAAGATCTAATACCAATTGTTGAACACCCATAATACTAAGAGGGGGGTGAATCAGTATTCTATATGACCAATTACTCACAAACCATCTAATTAACAAAGTATATCTAACTACAACAATAAATGAAAGCATGAAAGGAATCATAAGATTACATAACACATGAACACCAAGATTTTTACATGGAAAACCCAAAGAGGGAGAAACCATGGTGAGGATTAGCTCGCAATATAGTATAGCTATTTATAAGATATTACAAGGGCTCACCACCAGAACACACTTTCCTTATAAGGCTCATAGCCAGAGATGGATACATAAACAAAATTGGCTTCACTGCCAGAGTTTGAATTGATACAAAGTGCACCTTGAAACTCTGAACACAAAGCACTGCTCAACTTAGCAGTCACTCAATATTCACAACAATTTTGCACTTATTATGACCTCACACATCTAAATTTGCATGTTCGCACAATATCAAATCTCTTGCATATCATATCATATCATCATATGTCATCTATATATTCTACCACTCAAAAATACCTCACATATATATACCCAATTACATCTACATACATCAATTAGGTCGTCCTAATTAGATGCAACCCTATTTTAGTTCAAAAAATATTTGTTAGCTCCATACACGATTCAAAAACATATTCGCACTCATCCCAAGCATGCAATGCTTGATTCAAGTTGGTAGGGACCTAAAATATGTCCTACAAACATTCACAGTACATACTTATCCTTTATAACATGTAACATGTATTAGGTCAGCCAAGAATTATTAGGTCGGCCAGGAATTAGACCTAGTCACAAAATAAACCAACTGATCACACACTAACGATTCAAATGTTCATATAAGTACACACCGTTTGGAATATATATATTAATGACACCTATGAGTAATCCAAAATTGCTAAGACTGATTCTCACCACCAGAGAAATGTGGACCAGATTATATCTATCCAATCACACTGTATAAGCCAAAAATTGAATGTTGAACTTCTATCATTTGTAACTTTCAACTTGCTTAACCAAAATAGATAAAATCTTGATCATAGATGAATCTAATAGTAAGGATTAACATATTATAGTGTCTTGAGCTAATCTTGTTGCACAAGCAATTTCAGACCAAAATGTCGGATTAAAATATACCAATTTTGTTTACCATATTAGACAAAACTTAAAACAATAAATATTTGAACCAATGGCAACACGTTAAGGGGTTTCTTCTTCATTCTTTCAACAAAATTGAGCTAATGAAAGAGCTCATTTCAACAAGTATTCGGAGAAGATTTCTATGAAATATGAAGGGGGGGAATTGGAGAAAGCTTGGTTGGTAATTTGTGCAGTCCTTGGGCATAATTCAGAGGTATTGTACTCTTACTATTAGCTATAAATTTCTACTTGAGAATATTCTAAAACTATCATAGTGTGTTTGGAGGAATTTGTATGTTATTTATTCTTAATTATACAAGAAAATCTAGTTGCATTTCGTTACAATTCACTTCTACACTTTGGATTCTTGTTAACCATGAATCTTAAATATTTGGGTTATGAACATTTGTCTAGTTTATCTAATACTATGCCCAAAATTGGTGATACGAAGTTAGGGCATATAAACTTAAATGAATTTTGGGAGAGAATTGGAAAACTAGACCAAATACCAATTACCCAAAGATTGATTGAGAGCATATTATTACAAGCTACAGAGTTTCCAATGGTGATTCAATGTATTGATTTGTTTTTGGAGCACGTATAAACCATTATAATCCATAGACAAGGGAGTTTAGGACGAACAATAACCGATTGGTTGTGAATATTGAAGGAGATACATTTGCTTCTTGTTTGAAAATTCTAGAAAGAGAAGCGTATGCCAAATTTGACTTCACCTCTTCATATCAATACTTTTAGGAAAAGAAGGGGAAATACAAAAATGTTATCACTCATGAATGGTTCACCACTCCTAAGAAGGGTAAGTCTCAATTTCCCAAGAAGTTATGTAGAGAAACCATTTCGTAGATGAAATCTTCCATATAATTGTGCTTTTTCATAGATTAAAGGGTAATGATAGAGCTCATGATTTAAGGACTAGATGTATTTCTTCATTCAAATAATTATTGCAAGAGATCAATATTTGCACTAGGGTCAACTTATATGCAATCAGTTGCATTTGATGATTATCCACTTCCCCATCAATAAGTTCTTTTATATGTCCTCTTATTTGTTCTATGGTATTGCTTGTACAAGACACTGGCCAGGTCTTAGACCAATTGTAGTTCAAGATCAAGATGTTTAGATTTATGATTATTATGATAATATACAATTGGATAAGAGTTACAAGCATTTTAGATGGGTAAATGATGCCTTCACCATGAGAATGGTCAGAGAAATCCAAGGTGATATAGGCATGAGGATTTTCCTTGAAGCTATACAATTAATTGGCACCTATGGTAGTCATTTTATTCAATTTCAAAGATTCTATTATATCAGAGTTGGAGGCTTCGATGGAATCCCATACAAGCTACTGGAATCCCATACAAGCTACCCAAGTATGTGGAAGACAAGTTTTTCTTGACAGAGGTATACAGGTGTAAGTATATGAAATCAATTGATCAAATAACAATGAAGTAAAATAAATTAAACAAAAAAATTGATCAATTAAAGACACCACTCCAATGAAACTAGCCTACACTATTAAGAAAGATTTAATTTCAAAGCATTAAACATCAAGTTCAAAGCAATTAACCTAACTAATGGTGCAAACCTGCAATCCCATTGTGGATTGAGTGCAAATGGAGTGGTATTGGATGTGGATTGCTCAATTTGCCTAATCCATGGTTGATTCCAAAAGCTTGATGAAGATTGATGATAGTGGATGATTCAAAAAAGGCTATCAAAGCTAAAAGGGTGAGTAATGAATTTAGTAGAGTAAATTTTCTTTCAATGGTTGTGAATCCCATTTCCTGTAAAATGGGAGGTATTTATATATTTTGGAATGAATCAACGGTGAGGATTAAAAATGCTAATCAATGGAGGAAATTGAATTGAAGATGGAGACATAGATCAAGGAATGGATCAATGGTCCATAATTCATGAAGGCATGGATCAAATATTTTAATCAAGGGTGCATAACCCATGAGAGATTAACAAATCCCTAAATTTTAGGAAAGATGTTGGAGATATTCATGTGGAGGGAAGAATTTGAACTTGAAAATGGAATATTCCATGAGAATATTCTTTGAATGATTGGAAGAATATTAATCAATTAAACTATTTAGAAAATTATTTAATTGTGCAAGTTGAGGAATTAGGAACTTTAATTGAACAATTTAGAATTATTTAACCAAAGAGGGAAATGGCACTTAATTAAATAATTTTGTATTATTTAATCAAAAAGGAAGAAAAATAGCATGAAGGTGATGAATTAACCAAATAAAATTCATTATTCAATTAACAAGGGAAAAAAGTGAATTTAACTAAATAATTGAACATTATTTAATTAAATAGATGACTTAGGTAAATTAGGAGAGAAATGGTGTTAATAAGCAAAATCGAGATGTGTGATATACTCAAGACATTTTTAAGTTTCTACATTTTTCCCCTCTTTGAAGCGAGGTACTTGTTACGTTTGCTTCAAAGAACTATATTGCTCAGACAAAAAAATGAAATTTTTTTGATATCCCATTGTGCCTGAGCGAATGAAGGAATGTTGGTGTGTTGCCCCTTGAGAGATCGAGCAAAAAAATTGATTTTTGGATTGAGATTGTGACAAAGTCATGGAAGCAGTTTTGTTGCATAGAGGATGAAAAATAAGTCCTAAGACCTTGATGAAGTGATTGAAATGGAATGTGAAGCGAGAAAATTGAGTTACAAGGCTAAAACCCTAGGTTTGGCTATGCATATATGTTACTTTGGGTGAATTTCAAGCTCATTTGCACACTTTTCTTCATGATATTAGAGATATTTTGAGATTCCTTTCTTCCATACCATTCAAAGCACCTGAGATGATGGCCACATAGTTCACACCCCACACCACACAGATCAGGTATGCGAGTTCCAATGACCAGCCAATGCAGGACCCCTGATATGTACCTCGATAAACTTCTTTTGCATGTATTTTGAGATAGCTAAAGATAGGCTAGAACTAGAACAAAAAAAGGTGTCGCAATTAGGGTGACACTTCTATAACCCAACGTGACTCCTTTGCAATGCACAGCAATGCCTCTGCAATGAAGTGTCACAGCTCTGCATATGCGAATGGATTTTGAAATTTCGTGACTCTATTGCAATATGGTGACACGTTTGCAGAAAATATAGTGACACTTGTTCCAGATTCAGTGCCGCTTTTCAAATGCTCACTTTTGCACTAGGGTGATGCTAAATAGCAATGCTTTTGCAATATGCCAACACCTTTGTAATATGCCAACACTATTACAAAATAGTGATGCTTATGCAGGATTTCCACGCTTTTTCTTGGTAGATAGTGAGCCACTTTTGCAAAATAGGCTCACTTTTTCTTTTTTATCTAGTTTGACTTGGATTTTTTCAAATTTTTAGCAAATTGATGTTGTGCGCATTATGCATGCAGGCTACCTTTCATCCTCTTCTTTATTGAGAGCATCAACCACAAATCCTAAAGCGTATTACTGCCTTGGGAGAGATTGGTGTTCCTTTCTTAGGAGTGGTTGGATTACATCCTATTGCATACATGCTAGAGTTCAAAACTCACTTATCCCTCATGATTGCTTGGTAGAGCACTGGTACTCTAATACTTCTTCATTCCACCTTCCAATAGGCAAGGCCACTATTACCCTTCAGGATGTTTGGAGGATCCTGAGGGTACCCATCCATGAAGAGTGAGTTATCTATGTTTCTAACCTCGACTGTGAGGCTATGTTCTGAGTCTTGGGTGTGGATGAGTTGGAGCTTGAGGGTGGACAGATAGACCTTCGACAATATGTTGGTATCGTTGGTGACATTGCTCTAGTTATTGTGGGACTCATCATGGGAGTCCTTATTCCTAATAGGCGATCTCAACTATTTAGCCTAGGATAGGGTATTTTTCTTGAGCAGATAATGGAAGATGCTTGTGTCTATGTCTGGGGCCCATGCATACTAGCCCATCTTTATCATGACATGCACCAGGTGATGTACCAAGGAGGAGCCAACATATCCGCAGGGGTTACTATGCTTCACATATGGGCATGGGAGCACATTGTTGTGCTCAGGCTAGTAGTCACATACAAGGATATGGATGGTGAGGATTCGATAGCGTACAAATATGATGACATGATTACTCTTCATCACATATATGATGTAGCTTATTGAAAGCGGGTCATTGATGATATGACCGAGTTTATTTGGAAGTCGTGGTTGCAAATTGGACCATGGGATGGTGATGATTGATATTTGGTTTCTTTAAATTGTGGTGATGTAGGTGAGAAAGTTCAACTATCCAAGGCCTCCCAAGTATTTAAGATACAAAAGAGACTACCACCTAGTTTTAGAAGTCTTTATAAATATTCTTGACCTAAGAATCATTGTTTGGAACCATTCTAGACAATGTTTTTATTATTTTCCTTGCTAGATCTTATCTCTGTGAATAGTAAAAACTATGGATAGTGATAGGATCTTAGGCTCTGTTAAATCCTAGTACCTTTATCAAAATCTATAAAAGATTTCCATTGAAACACTATTAGAAGGATAGCAAAGAAAGCATTGTTATCAAGTCAAAAGCTAATAATTCAAGTAAATGGTTTTTGAATATTGTATGATAGAGTTGCATGAAAATCACAAAGGGTAGTCATGAGTATGTGATATTTCATTAATGATTCATAGAGGTTTCCTATAGTAAATAGCTAATAAATGGTGGTCTAAAGTGTAGAAGTCAATCATTCTCCTTATATATTGATCTCCTTAAGGATTATCATTTTGCTAGAATTACCAAATTTTACATGGTTGGTTGTCATTTCCTTGGGAATGCTATCACTATGTTTGAATGCCCATGAGATATATCATCCAACCCAAGAAACTACTAAGTACTATCATGAAGTGCATATCTTGTAGAAGGTTGTCACCATAGTTAAGAACAACATTGTTAAGTGATTATTCAATGGTTGGATTGATCCTAGGGATGTCATAACCCCTTATAGGTACAAGCTTTAAAAAATTCCTCTGCCATCCTAGCAAGCAACCTTAACAGTCCACAAGCTAGGAGTCATAATAGTGAACTAGTGTATGCCAATTCATGGATAATGTTGATAGAGTACAGTTCTCAAAGGTACAAATTCCACATTCATCAGAAGGACAACAAGGAAGGATTTATAATTTTTTTGTGAAGCTAAATACATGAAGAAGAATCCTAGAGCTACTTTTAAGGTTCATTCATATAAACTTGGAACCACAAAACTATTTGATGTTAGTTGTATCAAAAATATTTCCACTCATTTAATCTTATGAGGAATTGGTCAAATACATCAGAGGGTAGTATAAGAGATTATCAAAGAGCATGGAATATCAGAGGACGGTGAACAAGGTAGTTTGCAAGAGAGCACAAATTAGTCTTTTCCAAGAGAAGACCTTATACCAATCTGAGACAAAGTTTGAGGAGCATAGTCACTTTGAAAGATTCCAAGAAGATTCAAAACATTCAAGGCCTTTTCGTACACCACAAGGAGTCATATTCATTTCAAACTCATCAAAGCATGCCCTATTATCATGCAAGTGGCAATTGAGATAAGTGGGTACAATTATACTATTCATTTATTGCGCAATTTGAGAGGGTTTATGGTCATCAAGGATAGTTAAACTAGGTGGCATATCTTTCAATTGAATAGGTCAAGGAGATTATTCCATCAATACCTAGCTATATCTTTTCAAGGAGTCAAACAAGGAAATTAGTTTTCTAGGTGTCTAAGGAGGTTGACCAAGCAAGTCCATGGCAAGAATCTTCATTAATTATCAAACATGTGTGTCCTATTTTCTCTCTTGTTGGTTAGATAGGAAAGAATTTATGCCTAGTAAAGAAGGCAACATTGTATATGATATAACAACTTCATCAAGACAAAAGGAGGAACTATCAAGACTTGCTACTCAATTTTTTATGAGAGAATATTGTAAGAAAAACTTGTACTTGTTATAAAAATACCTCTTGATGAATAAAATCCATACTTCTTCCTTCTCATAAACTATTTTTTTGTGCATATTATGCATGATTGGTTCTATCTTTTGATATAAAGCATTTTATCCTTGATCTATGCCTTATTTCTCTTGCCTTTATCTAGTCGTACATAAATTTGCAAGTCATAGTTTGTGTTATTCTATTAAGTTTCATGTTAGAGTTTAGTTGTGAATGTTATACCTTCTCAAAACTATCATAAACTCAAAACCTCTCTATAAAAACTTATACAAACATATCAAGACTTGAGTTGCACATAGGCAATTAGCCTTAAAATTGCACTATGCATACTAAAGCAAGTGCAGGTCACTAAAACATTTGGTGTGTTAACCCCTACCACATATTAGAGTTTATTTTATCTTATTTTTTCCCCTTTTTCTTTCTAAATAGCAATAGAATATATTATTTTTAACTCCTCAAAGTTATGTCAAACAAAGAACCAACTCTATAATTGGAGGTTTGGCCCCAAATAGAAAGGTCCCACACCTTGAGGCCATCCCAATATTTCACCGAATAATTGAGCTAGGTTTAACAAGGGTGAACTTTCAAGTGATAATAATGCCAACATGCATAGGGACCATATGGATATTATACCTCACTCATACATCTCTACTACTATACATGTGAAGCCAATCATAAAATATATTTAGTCTTGTTACTTAGCAACACGTTGCTAACAATTACCATCAATACCAAGGGTACCTGACATACCCTCCCCATACAATCAATATCTAATGTCATCCCTTGGGCCAATAGTCATGCCCTCCTAATTTTTGTAGTGCTCCCTATGCACTACGATTTATAGGATGCGCCATACATCCTCCATTTTCATTGTCATCTCCCCTATCAAGAGATGGAATGTTGACATCTCTTAATTCCACTACTCCACTAAGGTCATCAACAGTACCCTACCTACCTTGATCTCAAGCATATATTCCAAGGCTCATAATCTAATCACCTCCATCAACCCCACTCAACCTCATCAAAGTTGTGCATCAACCCCACGACCACTAACTACCTCTCTCAGGTTGCTACCATGGGAGATATTTACATACATGCATGCACAACTTCATTAGTCTCACCTTTTCATCTCCTTACTCATTTCACACCTTGCTCTATCATCTCTTGTCTCATTTCTCACCTCATTCTATCATCTCCCTACCCATCTCCCAGCTCATTCTATCATTTCCCTACCTATTTCCCATCTTGTTCTAGCATGTCCCCTCCCATTCACCGCCTTGTTTTATTGTTTCCCCTCTCATTTCACACCTTTTTCTATCATCTCTCACCTCTTTCCACCATTCCTCATCTAATTTCCTACCTTGTTCTATCATTTCCCATCTTGTTTGATCCCTCATTCTTTTGCTTCCCCTTCCATTTCCCACCCTACTTTGTTGTTATACTACTCATTTTCCATCCCATCTACCAATTATCCTACTTATTTTTCATCTCATCTACATGTTATCCTACCCATTTCCCATCTTGTCTACCCATTATCATATTCATTTCCCATCCCATCTACACATACTTTAAAACACATTTCTCACCTTGTTGCATCATTTACCTATCCCATTTATCTTGTTTTTTCATTTCATTACCCTATCCACCTACTCATTTTCCTCCCCAACCTAGTCATTTTCCCCAATCACTTCACCCATATTCCTAATCCCCTATCTACCTTTTCACCTAAACCTTTTCCTAACTTATCGGGTCCCTAACATTACCATTCTTTTCCCAAACCCTAATCCCCTATGCTCATGTGTCACTCCCTCCATCTATGAGGTGCAAGCATTTATTCCATGTGCATAAGCACTACGTAGGCTAGTGTATTTTCTTGTGTGTTTCCAAAACATGTATGTGCATTCCCAAAAGTACAATTGAAACATGCACAAACCTCCCCTTTCACCCCTAATAAATGCACATACACAAATCAAAAATCTAAAAATAACTCAACTCACTTAGGAACAATGCGCTACTCACCACCAATACTCCTAAACCCATTCACTACAATGTTGATCAACAAGCACATGCTCCATTTATTCTTCTCTTCCCTCTCCACTACCCAAAGCTCCAATTATTGTATCCACCACAATCCAAATGACCTTTTTCACCCCTTTAACCCTTATTTATACACTTTACCTCCAAAAAAAAATGTTAGTTCTAATGTTACTCTCTTTTCCTTATTTTTCATCCTACATTGCCTATTTCTCCTATCAAGAGCCCATCCAAGTCCCATATCCCTACCTCATACCTATTCACCAAATCTTTTCTCAATGATTGAAGTGTCATGTTTTAAATTTTACTAATATTATTTCTGTGAAATGATGTTATAAAATGTTTTCTTAAAGAGGGGTAAAATGTAGTCGTTATCATATCAAGTCTACACCACAAACTCATCCCAAATGTTAATTAAATGAATATTTTATTTAAATTAACCCATTCCATCATTCTTATAATGTTACCTTAAATGTGTCTCGACTATTTAATTGACTAGTTCAATCCATTCCAAACATTAATTAAATATATTTCATTTATTTAATCAATCAACTCAACCATTTATCTTACATTAGTTAAATATATTCAACTATTTAACTAACCAATTTAATCCTTCTTCCCATTTCAAATAAATAGATTGCATCTATCCATTTAATTTATTGGTCAATTTAGCATATTTCCCTACTATTCCCACCTTAATTGAATAAATTATATTTATTCAATTAATTAAATCATTTCCTAAAAATTCTTCCATACAATATTTATTTAATTTCTATAAAATCTCTTGCATCATTAGTGGGATAAATAAATCAAGTTTATTTAACTAATTTATCATGTGCACATTCCTCCAAAGTCAACCTTGCACAAGGCTCCAAATTTGGCATGACTCCAAATTCAAAAAGCTCTAAAAAGAACCATTTCAATATCCACCCTCCATCCTTGTCTTAATATGTGCACCAATCACATGATCACTTATTTTGCTTGTTCATAATCCTATGTGAGGATCAACCCTAACCATCCATCTCTAGAGATCTAATCTTAACAATTCATCCAACTAAGCCAAAATTTATAAATCCAACGTCTTCCAAGCCATTTTTTAGAAGAAAGAACATTGGATGTTAAGGTTATGTTGTAGGTTTGAACACCCACAATTTACCTCAATTATCAACTATCATCTTGGAGCAATCACCATTGGTCAACAAGGGTTTTTATTGGTAAGGATTCATTGCTTTTATCTTTTTTCCTTCCTTTAGATCTAACCTAAGGTGCATGCTAGTATAGGATATGATTTTTAATTTTTTATCTTGCTTCCTACTCTTTTAGTCCTATATTTTAGGTCCATAAATAACTCAAAATCATCTCATACAATTTCTTGTTAAATTATACATATACAAGTTATTTTACACTATAACATTTATTTTCATCATAACACATTAATCCAATCCATCCAATATCAACACCATATACTACAAAATATTAGGTTTAAAGAGACTTTAATATGATGGAATATTTTGAAAATCAAATTATAAACAAAATCTTACCTTTTTCAATCATTATTTCATCTTGAAGCTCTCTACCTACCTCCTCCATGTAGCTTAAATCTTTCTTCCCACAACTAAGTGTTCCTTATTGTAGCTAAATGTCTTCTCTCTATAACATGGAACTATCTCCCTATAGCTTCCATTTTCTCCAAAACTTGTACAATATTTTTGTTTTATTTTATTTTGGATCTGTCTTTTTTCTTTTCTTATTGCTCATATATTTCCATTATTTTTTTTATTTTTTGTCATCTCTCCCCACTTGCATAATTCATTTTTCTATTTTAATTATTTCTCTTTAACTTTCTTTCACTTGCATGGTTGGTTCATTCAAGTGAACTCCTATTAGATCCATAATTAACTCAAAATCGTCTCATGCAATTTAAATTATTTCTCTTTAACTTTCTTTCACTTGCATGGTTGGTTCATTCAAGTGAACTCCTATTAGATCCATAATTAACTCAAAATCGTCTCATGCAATTTCTTGTTAGCTTACATGTATACCTAGTTATCTTCCATTATAACATTTAATTTCATTATAATGCATTCCAATCCATCTAACATCAACTAATGAAATCAACAACTATTTTAAACATTACTTTTAATTAAAAAATCTATTTTTTGAACATATGTTTATTTTTCAAGTAAAACTTGCTCACTTATCAAAAGAACTTCATAATTAATTTTTTTAGCTATACAATAAATTTTAGATAAATTTTCCTCTAGCTCATGGTAAGACTAAACATAGTAGTTTCTCACTCGATTCTGGAATGGAAAGACTTAAATGAAAGCCATAATTTAATTAATTACTCTAAACATCCTAATTAATTTCATTCTTTCCCACTAATTAATAATTTTTTTTGATGGAATTAATCAAAAATAAATTAGGAGGTCAAGAAGGGTTATAACCAGGATGCACACTATTTGATCATTCTTCATGTGTTCAATGTCCTTTCTCATTTATTACACGTTGGCACATCCCACGTGTTTGATATTGTGGCACCACACAGCTGTAACATGTAAACGTGTTGCACATAATCATTGTGTATTGCTTTTATATTTCAACCTAACACTCAAAAGGTGTAGTCGCAACATCAAGAAAATCCTCATGTCTACAATTTTATTGCTTTGGATCCACAATCCTTCTATGAAGCATCTGGTACTGTTGAACTGGATTTAGCAATGGAGGAGAATACAATTCCTTGTTAAGGAATCACATATGGGATTTAGTTTCACTTCCTAAGGAAAGAAAATTGGTATACTGCAAGTGGATTTATTAGACCATGTTGTGGATGGTAGCATTAATAAGTTCAATTCATGACTCGTTGCAAAACAGTTCTCTCAAGTTCTAGGCATGGAGTACACTAACAACTTTCCTCATGTTGCCAAAATGAACATTTGATTGACTTCTTTTTTCACCACTACTAATCACTAGGTTCTACATGGTGACCTTCAAGAGGAAATATACATGGAGCAACTAAGGGATTCATTCAAGGTTCTTCTTTGGTATACAAACTTCAAAAACCTCTCTATAGCCTCAACCAATCCCCTTGGACTTGATATGCCAATAGATTCCTCCTTTCTTTCAACAAGGTTCTTTGAGTGTCACTTGGATCTTTAACTTCGTCTAAAATTATACCCAGACATGTAAAGACAAGTTGTCTTACTAAAATTGTAAGACAACAATTCTGATAAGAATGCAAAATGGTTTCAAAATATTTTGTTTGTACTGTTATAACTATATTTCACAATTTCAAACAGCGAGCTAATTGAATTAAAATTTGTTCTGAAAATTAAATTACCAAAAATAATAATGTAAACAAAATATATTATAACTTGTTTACCTTTACCCGATAAAAACATAGCAGGTTGAACAAGAAAATAAATACTTACATCTATTAGAAGCTTCACATCCCCAGCTCCCATTGTAGAACACCTTTTGTTGCAATAACAATCCAAACAAGGCAATTCTAGAGATCATACAATCCAACATAAAATCCCATGACTTTCTCTCAAGTAATACAAATGCTCTCTGGCCAAGCTAAAAATCAATTGCATTCACTTGGACCCGGACACTGTTTTCGAGTCTACAAGTACCCTTTTTCCTTACATTACCATTCTTTTCCCAAACCCTAATTCTTGATAAGAAAGTCTTGATACACATGCAGTTTGCGGACAATTTTATAGATGCAGAAATCATAATAAAATATTGAAACCAAAGCAATATAAATGTTAGCATTTCACTTGCAATTTCTTCTGCAACTGTAAGTAAAAGAAAATAAAAAAATTTCCACAGTTTAGGATTTTCACTCATTTTTTACACCAAAAAACGCTCCTTGAATATTATAATTCAATAAAAAGAGAGATCCAGTGCTTCAATACAGCTGAAAAATAGTTAAAAATTATCCACCCGGTCAAAACTTTGTTGCCCTTTGTTACATACACATGCAAGCATCAAAATATCAACTCACCGCAGAGCTCTGAAGGCTCCTTCAGCCTACCTTAAAATACATTTCTCCTGGTGGACCTTGCAAGGCCCAACAACTTTCATACTAAGAACCCAGGTTGGTGTCATTCAATATAATTCTTCAACAATACAAATCCACGAGATCACAAAACTATAATTTAAAAAAAAAAATTGGGTAAATTACAATTTACGTCATCAGGTACAAAACAATGGAACCAACCAATCAATCTTGCCACCCAAAGGGATCACCAGTTTAAATTGCTGTGGGATATAGCCTTTCAGGCATATCTGGCCTCAGTTCTGCAGATGTGCACAACTTTGCAGGTGCTCTAAATGCTGTATGTTTTGGTGTAATGGACATTTTGTTCATGGCACACTCAAATTCTTCAAACTCTTCATTATCACTTTTACTTTCATGAAAACCTTCTCTTAGTGTATGCTTTTCTACATTCTCTAAATCATAGTTGAAAAACTCGCCAATTGCAAAAACTTGGCAAGCCCGGAAAATACCGTACTGAAAAAACTCGGCAACTTAAAAAATTGCTTAAACTTTTTTTTTAAATAAAAATTGCTTAAACTTCATTAAAAACACTTTTTTTTTTGCAAAATTCAATGATAAGATGCACCCAATGAGTCAATAAAATAAGTACATAGAAGAAACAAGCTGAGTCTAGTTATATTTGATTGATTTGAAAGAAAATTAGATACAAAATCGCATCCTCATGTGGAATGTTCAATACGCTGATACTGATAGTCTGAAACAAAGTGAAAATAGCAAATTGTTTTTGTAAAACTGAAAGTAAATACAACATTAATATATTTCAGCTTTTACAAATTCACATCTTCCTCTTCCCACGTCTAGTTCTCACTACGGGAGAGGGTGTAGTCGTAGGCCTCTGCTGTGGTTCCTCAACCTACCTGGAAATCCAATTTGCCTTCAAAATTCAATGTAAATGCCCTTCAAATCTCGTCTTTTGGATGCAAAATTGCTGCAAATGAGTGCACAATGCTTTGGAGAGGGTTTTTGCTGAGTGAGAAGACATAAACCAATGAAAAAAAACAACTTAAAATCGCTTTTTAGTGGCTGCCTAGGTGTCTTCATTATTGTGCGAGTTTTTCCAAAAATTACAGCGAGTTTTTATGGCGTACAATTGCACCAAAAACTCGGGAGTGAAAAAAATCACTCGCCGAGTTTTTGGCGAGTGTTGCAACTATGCTCTAAATCTTCATCCCAGGGATCAGAAATCCTCATCATGCAAAGTTGGGACCCTAGACCAGAATGTAAAATTTGGCCTCACAAACCTGAAGCATAAGAACAAAGCAGCTGAAACAAATGAAAGCATTCATGCAGGTACCCAGACTTTTGTAGTTAAAAAGCCAGATATGCCAACTTAAAATACCTGTCAGACTGTTTCAGCAAATAGGGATCAAATGGAAAGAACATGTCCAGTCTCTCAACTCCTCCAAATGCCTTAGATTCTTCTGTCTCTAGCATGTTGTTTGCACTTGTATACTGTGAAACATCAAAGAGATGAACTGCTTTTACCTGCCGCAGATATTCTTCCACAACTGATGGCAAACAAACCTATCATCCACAAATTATTTTTTCATTGCATGAGAACAAAAGAAAAGTACTTCAGATTCTGGACAATCATCTTTGTTCACTTATTTGCTATTGCTACATACCTTCAATGGGCATAGCTTGTGGTCAAGAATTTTTTTCAGTGGCAATTCTTCTATTAACAATCTCTGTTTAGGATCGTCCATAAGTGATTTCAACCGGAAACACAGAACATACATAATTGCCTGCCAAATTTTCACAAAGCTCAAATTATCACAACAGTGTTTTATCAAAGTCAAAACAAAAAGAATCCATCCTTTCCTGAAGATAAAAATTCATATGAAATCATTCAAACACCTCTGGTCTGTGTCAGGCCTCTCCCAAAAGTTGCAAGAAGTAGAATATGAAGTCTGGCTTTAATAAATAGCCCAAACCAGAATTTGTTTGAGTATACAGGATATTCCTAGTACCTATTAATATGTTAGAATAGATGTACATCACTCTTATCAAATGCTAAAGAGTACGAGACATTCCTATATTCTGATTTTTATTTGTTTGGATGAAAAACACTCTTATCAGGATTTCTTAATGAACCCTTTGTATGTGTTTATTTATGGAATGTATGTTTGGCTCACCTCATACATGATGTATATGCATTGGATATTTTAGGTGGCTATCCCCTCCCCCTCACCCTATTTATCATACAGTTTTAATTCTCTCTTTCTGATATTATAATTCTTTGGGGATCTTGAGATCCCAAATTCAATTATGTCTGCATATTCTACATTGCATGTTGGGAATATTTCCTTTCTGCCATACAACAGTGTTTAGACCCATTATTTATTTTCCATACTACAGTTTTCCAAGTAATTTCTTTGCAACTTATTGGACATGGTAACTACAATTGTCAATTACATGATAACTCTGCTTAATTTAAATATCACTTTTCTACTAAACTCTTGAGTTACTTAACAGAAAGATCTTGTTCTAATTTAATCAATTACCTATCGCTATGTTATAAAAATAAAAAGAAATTTACCTGACATGCAGAATAGAAGACACCATGCAATCCTGGATTTGTGGTCTTCCTCTCATTATTCTGCTGAGGTGTATATTGTAAGCACCAACCTACTAACCTGAGAGAAATGACAAGTCACAGAAACTCAGAACTCTCTAGATAAGACCGAAAAACACCATAAAAAGAACAATTTAATTACACTTTTAGGCACATAAGGCTACAAACCTCTTTAGCGAAGCAGAAATTACAAATAAAGGCAGATATTTAGCACGAGCTAAATAGCTCGCTAGATAAGCAGCTGCACTTATTCTGCCAAGTACAACAAAAATGTTAGTTTAGAATAAGATTTTGCTGAAAGAGTTCATATCAATCAAGAAGTAATCTCATCACAAACAGTTGATAAGACCAACTAAAAAATTGAACCAGTACTAATGCTAAAGTAGATCGAAGATATGAATGAGAATATGACATGTTCATTTCAAGACAATAGCCAAAAAGAATTCGGAACTTGTCCAAGAGTTATATGGTAAAAGAATTGAAAGGTGCAAGTTAAAATAGAGTTTCCTAAAACTTCATTGCCTGGTTGAGTCTTAGCAAAAATGAGCGTATAGTTGAAATCGGTATAGAAAAGGTCTTTATCATCTTACATCTGAATACAAGGAAGCAAAAACAATATTCCCATCAGAAACATCTGAGGAACATGTTAAATACAGACCTAAATGACACACCGAGTTAAAGAACCTTGAAATCTGAGGGCCTATATAGAGTTATAATAAAGGTTACTATGTCTTCTACCGAAGGAAAACAAATGTTAAGTGTTACCTTACATAAATAAGTTTCATTCTAGTCATTAACGAAACATCATTTTACAACGGCACAAAAACCTCAATATATAAAATGCAGGTAGATACAGAACAGTACATGTACAAGTCTTGATTACTTGCATTGCATCCATTATTTAGAAACATCTGATGGTGTTTATTATATAATCAAGTCTCGATAGCCATTCAAATGCAAAACATTTATATTCAATAAAACCTAGTTCAAGAAAAAAACAACATTAAAGAACATTTAATACTTTTGTGCAGCATTCAATGAAAATATATATAGATATAACTTGGCTGGCCATCCAGGCATGACATAATACCTGATTTATGCCTTAGTTTTTTAGACTTTATTCTTGGTGTAATTATTTTAGTCATGTTTCATCTCACTAGAATTAATTAGCAGATTAGTCCTAGGTTAAAAGGTTAAGTACGGTTTCTTTTCCCAATGGAGACAGTAAGTAAATACCCTTCAAAAAATGTCTCTTTCAATCTTGTATTGTTAATGCAATACAGAGACAGCCATTGTGTGTGATGCTGTGTTTACAGTCAGATTTGTAGGTCTAATCCAGCTCAAGTGAACAAGTGCACCCATTTATCTGCATATTTATTTCTGTTATTAAATGTTATTAACATTTGTTTTGAACTTTGAAGAATGCAGCAAATGCATTAAAGCTTCAACCAGTTGTTGCTACCACCACAAAAATGCCAAGGGTGTTTCTCAAAGATTCCTTCAAAGTTTGTGACAAAAGAAGAGCTAACAAGATTGTTTGCAAAATTAGCAATAAACATCAAGAACAACCTGATATCTTTTGGGAAAAGACCAGCGGATCCAGAGTTCAAAGAAGAAGACAAACACCTGTGTTGAGAACCTACCTCTCAAATGGGAATCATATCAGGCTGCAGAAGGAAACCAATGAAAATCCTCTTTTAAGTTTTACCTTCAACATGAAGATCTCATAATATGTTTTCGAAACAAAGCAAAGGTGCATTCAAGGTCGAATGAGGTCCAGCTGCCTTTCGAGGTGCAACTAGTTTATGACCTGGTGAAGAAACTAAATGTACATTTGCAGAATTTGAAGGGGTCAGCTCATACATGGGGGAGCAAATGGATATACCAAAATTTTAAAAGGAATTTACCTAATCTGCTAAGGATTTTTTAAGTTCATTATAGTTGCCAGGAAACTCCATTATGGGAACATAGACAACATACCAATCCCTGTACCCAAAATTTACGGTGAATCATTTACATATAAAATAGCAGTCTCTTTATTCATTTAACTCACGTACCCTAATTTGATTGGCATCCCCGTCCCATACCAGTACCAATACCCTGCATCTCCCGGCAACTATGAAGTTCATAAAGGTTTGTATAGGATTGCTTGGATTCAGAATGATCAAAAATTTTTGGTCAGCGAGCAAAGTCTGGTAAAGTTTAAGATAGGAGATTATTTTGATGAGATTTTGTGTGACATTATTCCTATGGATGCTTGTCATGTTTTGTGAGGGAGACCTTGGCAATTTGACAAGAAAGCCATGCACAATGGATATGCTAACACATACTCATTAACGAAGGTTGGAGTAAGACATAAATTGAAACCATTGAAAGAAGAAATGGGTAAGGTTTGCAGCAATGCAAGGATTTGTGCAGTTGATGCCAAGAAGTTTTTAGATGGCATGAAGCATGAAAATGTTTGTTTTGCTTTGATTCCAAAAACTAACCAAGAAAGAGTGGAAGATGTTCCTGTGGAAGTTGCAGATTTGTTGCATGAATTTCGTGAGATTGTTTCAAATAATGCACCAGAAGGATTGCCACTTGTGAGAAGGATAAGTCACCAAATTGATTTGATACCAAGAGCAAGTTTGCCTAACAAGGCAGCCCACAGAATGTCTCCTATAGAGAGTGAAGAGCTGAATAGACAAGTGCAAGAATTGTTGCAGAAGGGTTTGATTAGAGAGAGCCTAAGTCCATGTGTAGTGCCTGTTGTTTTGGCACCAAAAAAAGGTGGAGAGTGGAGAATGTGCACAGATTCAAGGGTCATAAACAAGATCACTATCAAGTACAGATTTCCATTGCCAAGAATGGATGATATCATGGATTGCTTAAGTGAGGCTAAATACTTCACCAAGATTGACCTGAAGAGTTGCTATCACCAAATCCAAATCACAAAAGGAGATGAATGGAAAACGGCATTCAAGACAAAGGAAGGTTTGTATGAGTGGTTGGTCATGCCTTTTGGGCTAACCAATGCACCCAGTACATTTATGAGATTGATGATTGAGGTATTAAAAGAGTTTTTGGGAAAATTTGTTATTGTTTATCTTGATGACATTTTGATATTTAGTAAGACATTAGAAGAACATTTGATGCATATCAGATTCATTTTTGAAAAGTTGAGAGAAGAGAAGTTGCTCATTAACTTGAAAAGAAGTGCAACTTTATGAAGAGGGAGTTAGTATACTTGGAATTCGTTGTTTCAGGAGAAGGACTCACGATGGATCCAGAAGAGGTGAGAGCTATCTTAGAATGGCCTACACCTAGAAGTGCTACAGAGGTGAGATCATGAAGTGCTACAGAGGTGAGATCATTTCATGGTTTGGAAAGTTTTTATAGGAAGTTTATTAGGGGTTTCAGTAGTATTTGTGCACCACTAACTGAGACCATGAGAGGGGACAAAACAGATTTCAGATGGACTACAAGGGCATCAAGGAGTTTTGATTTGTTGAATGCCAAAGTGACGGAGCAGCCTATTTTAGCACTTCCTGATTTTAGTAAGGTATTTCAAGTGGATTGTGATGCAAGTGGTAATGCCATTGGAGTTGTTCTAAGTCAAGAAGGTAAACCCATTGCTTACTTTAGTGAGAAGTTAAATGACGCAAAGAAAAAATATTCAGTTTATGAATAAGAATTTTATGTTATTGTTCAAGCATTGAAAAAGTGGGACACTATCTTTTGCATAAGGAGTTTGTTTTGTTTATGATCATCAAGCACTTCAATATTTGAGTAGTCAAGTGAAGTTAAATCAAAGGCATATGAAATGAGTAGAATTTTTGCAAAGTTACACAATTGTTTTGAAGCATAGAAGTGGGAAGTCTAATAGGGTTGCAGATGCATTGAGTAGAAGACAAAGTTTGCTAACTGAAATGCAGGTTGAAGTTGTTGGATTCAATGAATTGAAAGAGTTGTATAAAGGGGATCCTGATTTTGGTGAGGCTTGGAGAGCTTGCAAAGAACCTATTGCGGCAGATAGGACAAAGTGGTTGGATTATTTAATCCAAGACGGTATGTAGAATTTTTGCTCATACATGGGGGAGTAAATGGATATGCCAAAATTTTAAAAGGAATTTACCTAGTTTGCTAAGGATTTGTTAAGTTCTTAGAGTATATCAAACCAAGACAAGCCATATTGTACCCAGCTCCTGTAAGGTGTTTGTGTTGTACCCAATGAAATTTTGTGATTATGGAGTGCATAATGAAATTTCACCTTTTGGAGTTGAAGGCTAAAGTCCCAGAGGATATGGAGCTCAACTAGAAACAAGATTACCTGGTTTGTTAAGCCCTTGATTTAGAGCATATCCAATAGGCAACAAGTTGTGTCGTACCCAACATGTTGGGTGTTTGCAGAGTATATGGAGTTGTTCTAAGTTTTGATGTCTAAGGCCAAACCACTTGAAAATACAGAGTTTGATACCTACACCTCCAACTTGGAGTAAGAGATTCAAAATGGGCTAAGAATGTTTAATTAAAGGGAATTCTTGAAGATGCTATCTCTTTGGCTATAAGATCAAAGATCAAAGTCAAAACTCTTAAAAGGAAGATCTTATGTTTTGATAAGGAAAACACATTAGATAGGAAGAATAAATTATGGTGGAAAGTCAATAGCTTATCAAAATGACGTAGCCCCAAATGCAAACCCATGTTGTAACTATCCCAATCTATTTAATAAGTACCGTGTATCTAATTCAAACAATACAACTACCTGACAATGTATCCATAGCCAAAAACTAAACCCAATAAGACAATAGAGGTAACCCCATCCAATCTGATGTCAAATTCGAACGTAAACCAAGAAGTCAATCCCTTTCTATGGTAGAAACAAAGCATCTGCCAATCTTTCTCTGCAATGTCTAGGATGGACAAACTTTGTGTCTTCAATTTTTTTACCATATTTAAAAGAAATAGGTTTCGGTCATGGTCATCACTAGTAGAATGCTTAACATTCTAGACAAGAAACAAGTTTGTAAGTTGGGTCTTCATTTAAAACACCTATGTGAGTTTTTTCATTCAAGTACCAAGCCAATGAAGCATTGAATTCCTAAAAGTGGTAAATGATATGGAGAATATTGTAGCTAATTATACCCTTGAGGATAAATTCTTTGTTGTTGATATTATAGGGGTGGATGTTGTAGTGGGTGTTCCAAAGTTGTGCTTACTAGCATAGTTTAAAATACTCAAAAACTTACCCACCAACTTGCAAGTCAATGAGGCTCAGCAAGTCACTCACCGATCAATTCACTTGAAAATTGGCAAGCATACGAGTCCATACTATTAACTTGTGTCATGCCCCCATCCAAGTAGGAAATAGATCAAAGTAATTGATCAAAATCACAGCACCTAAAGCACAACGATTTAATAAAGGGAACAATTATGACAAGGGCAGCAATCCCTTACAATTAAAGGCATTTAATTAAAATTAAATTAAAGGTTTCAGACCAGCGATTAAGGGAATAGTTGTGAACATAGTTTCAAGACTCAGACTCAGACTTAGACTCGACTCAGCAACCCAAAGTTTTGACTCAGACTTGGGACTTGGCACCAACTCGACAAAAAATTCAGCAAAAAAAAGAAAACCTCATTATTACACCAAAAAAAAAGAAATAAATGCATTTGGAGAACATAAAAGTCTAATTTGACTATCAATTTGTCATAATTCAAACATTACACGTCATATGATCCTCAAACTCTCAAGATTTGAAATTCCAGCCACTATGTTTGTTATGTTCAGGTGACAGAAAAGTTTGAGCTCAATAATCGAGAGTTCGAGCCTAAGACTTGGGAGTCTTGTAGCAAAACTCGATCGAGTAGACTCCAAGACTCGACGCAAGAGTCTATTCAACTCGGCTAAGCCAGCTCAAAAACTCAGGAGTTTGGAGTCTTATAGAGTACTCAAAGAGTCCTCAAACTATGGTTGTGACTCTTCCAAAAAGGCAATAATAATGGAGAGTTGTGACTCCCAAGAAATTGAAAATATAAGAGAGATAGTTTATCATTTGAGGACATCCATAACATCATCCAATAATTCAATTGAGAATAGAACCTTATGTGACTTTGCAAGTAAATTAAATTATGTTCTCAAGAGTAGTCATGATGTAAGGATGTGACTCTTAATGTGAAAGGTTGTGACTCTTTCAAATGTGAAAGGTTATGACTCCCTCAATAATAAGATATAAAAGGGAGATCCTTATGGAAAAAACATCAATTTGGGAATGAATCAATGAATGAATTTGGAAATAAATTATTATTCTCAAAAGGAAGCAATGAAGGGTGGTGACTCCTTTATTCATTATTGTGAAGGGAGGTGACTCCTTCAATAAATGGATATAAAGGGTAAATCAATTCAACATATGAATCAAGCAAGAAAAAAGAGAAATAAGAATAAGAAATATAAGGCATCTCTTGGGAAAAGAGATTGAGAACAGCCATTGATAATATTTTGAAAATAATCGGTGACAGCCATTTAAGAGAAAATTTATCATTTCTTCAATAAGGTATTTATTTAGAAATATTCTAGCAAATTCCTTAAGGAATCATATCTCGAATTTGTTAAGTGTCTTGCAAATAACATAGTCATTCAACCTTTTGAGTTCATGAAAGGTGAAGGAAGACCAACCTTCATGCTCTTATCAAGTACGCCACCCAGAGATGGAATGGACACCCAGCCTCCCATGCTCATGGGCCAGGCAGTGAAATGGAAGACCAGCCTTCCATGCTCTTGGGCTTAATCAAGGAGGAAGGTCAGCCTCCAAGGTGGACTGAGAAATGGAAGGGCGGCCCACCTTCCATGCTCTCGCAAAACAAGAACGACCAGCCTTGAGATTGCCATTTGCAAGCATTTCCTATAAATTCTTCTGGTTATTTGCTATGAGGAATATGCTATGAACTAAATATTAATGATGCTGTGAACTATTGATCTAAATATTATGATGTTTTAGCTATGATTTATTGATCTCAATATTATAATGTTTTATGTATGGATTTGAATATTCTCATAAATTTGATACCTGTTATTACTAATATTAGTTTTTAGCAAAGTTGCATGGACACGAATACGTATCGGACACAGATATAGCCATTTTTTAAGACCCCCAATATGGTTACGGCTGGATACGACATTCATAAAAAACAAATACACGTATATTTTCTAAGTTATTAGAGGAAATTTTCATTACTTTAAAAGAAAATAAGTAAATATAAATTAAATAATATTAAAATTTAAACATTAATAATTTAGTAAACAATAAACAATTAAATCTATATTAATAAATTTTATTTATATTTAAAGAATAAATTTTAATTTTTTCAAAATTTCTAATGTTTAAACAACATAATATAAATATAAAACTATAAACAATTAACTTTTTAAAATCTATAAAAATTAAAATACCAAAAAAATAGTAGAGTTGCACTAGAAGAAGACCTAGAAAAATGGGTCGTTGAAATAGAAAAACATTTCAGTTGTCTTCCTCATTTGGTGTAGGTTTTGTTTATACAAAACAAAAAGAAAATTGCACGATTGAAGTTTTTTAAGATTAAGTTTAGGAAGATTCATGTCACATATTTTGAAAATCAAATCACAACGTATCCGGCACGGCTGGAAAATCAAGATTTTTTTGGGCACATGTGGGTACGGTATCGTACCTGTATCCATATTGGATACAAGGATACGTGCACCCGAGGAGGAGCAGGGGTGTATCCGGCTACTCTGGTTTTTAGTGATTAATATTGTTTTGTGGGCCTAAAATTAGGAATTTCCCAAGTAGGGACATTACAACTCGCTTGCCAACAGTTGAAAAAACAAGGCAGAGAACAGAGAACAGATTATGCCCCTCCCTTTGTAATTTTCTCATTTACCCTATTCATAATTTCAACTCTTTGACAACATTGCATCAAATTATATCAATGGTTGATTAATAATAAAATTATGAAAAATGGCATGCACCACAAAGATCACTGCAGCCTTGAAGGCCATAATTTGGTTTGGAACAGACCAGGAGCACTTCGGGACTTTGCTCTGGTCTTGAAAGGCAGAAGATGAAAATTTATTTAGGGAAGCAGCATATGGAAAAGCAGCATCTTTTCCCTCTATTTGGCTTAAAATAACAAAAACAACATTTTTCCCAGTTCTTATAAATAATTCAGTGTTTTTTAGTTTCTTATTTTTTCCTGATTAAATCCTGGGTATTCCAATTATACTTTTGGTTTGCTATGTCAATCCTGATTTAGAGTAATGCTACTATGATCAACATAGACTTCTGTATTCTCTAAATTCATTCTTTATGCCTCCTATACATCATTTACTCTTATTTTATAAATTTACGTACTTTCAAATATGCCGAGTTTTAATAGTCTTTGAATCTGGATCATCATTTAGTATTGGCAATTTTTTGCTGAAATCTCAAGTCTGAGTCAAAATTTAGGTTTTCCAAGTCTGAGTTCTTGAACTATGGTTACTAGTAATATGCCACACCAATTGGCAAGAACAAGTCTTGGCAATTCATTTGTGCAAAAGAGAACACATCTAATGTACCTTGTATTCGGTGACCGAGATTTAGTCACAAAAATATCACAAAGCATAGATGCAAAATTTGCACCACACGTTGCTGGAGCAAGAGAGCAGAGATAAAAAATAAGGAACTGCAAACAATTAAAAATTCAGCATAGTTAGACAACTCATAATAGCAATAAGAACTTGAAGCATAAATAATTTGAAAGTAAACAATTATTGTCCAAAGTTGTTATGAGCAATTATCACAGCACCAGAAAAGGAGGAGCTAAGCAACTTAAATGGAATGCATACAAGATAATTGACAATACATAGACCATGTACTCCTCCTGCATACAAATAACAAAAAAGAGTCCTTTACCTTCTAAACAAATAATGTGTAAATTACCTGAGTAAACTTTGACTTGTGAGTATTCAAAATTGTTGATTGGAATGAATGCATGAGTGTTTTGTAGACCTATCCATAAAACATAGATGAACATACATGAATGACTGATATCAGACAATTATTGAAACCAAGCACAACTGTTATCTAGATGCAAATAATCATTTCACCTGTGGTAGACGACCCTCGTGGGCGCATAAGTTTAGATGATTTAATGCCAACTCCATTAACACATCCATTTTATCTGCAATTTTGTCTGAACTCAGCTTACCGTCAGAAGATTTTGCAAATTGAATACTTGCCTGTGATACAAAACCACAAAAAATGATTTAGAGAAAAGTGAAAACCAATGGCAATTTTAGCTTTCAAAAGCATGCAGAACAATTGCATTCGTGATAACTTCACAAAATGATCAATTCAAGATAAAGAAAACATATCACAGGAGTTAACATAAGAAATAGGACAACATTCAAATAGCTTGGTTCTCATAGACAAGTGAACAATACAACCACAAAGGTGAGCAAGCTGTCAACATTCTTTTTAAAAAGGTGATAAAAACCATAGTTGTCGGGAGACGCGTCTCGGAGACAGAGACGTGTCTCTGACACCGCACCAGTACCCTGGGACGTCTTTAGGCGCCTGGAAACTTTTCAAAAGTCTCCCGCCGTCTCCCAAGTTTCTGGCTCTAGAAAGTGGCATCTCCCGCGTCCCTGTCAAGTATCCTACATTTCAAAGGCCAAACATAAAGCAAAAAACCTAAATCGTGATTTTTAAAAGGTAGACGCATCATTTAGCACACGATATCAGACTTCAGTTAGTAAGTTACAGACTTACAGTATTTACTGTATTTTAAATTTTAAATTTTTCTACCTCTCCCGTGTTTATCCGTCTCCAACTCTCCAGTCTCCCGTGCTTTTTGAATGCGAAATGTCGGCTGGGCCTAGATATCTTCAAGTTCATGTTGTGCACATTAATATAGTGCAAGGCTAATACTAATAGTAATTTTTGATTTTTCAGATTGTTTTATAATTTATTTTATATTTAGCATCAGCCATCACCAGTAATCTCGACAAGAGCATTGCCCCTCTTTAAAATCATGGAATATGTTACATATTCCACAATTTTAAACAGGGGCAATGCTCTTGTGGAGATTACTGGTGATGCTAAATAAAACAATCTGAAAAATAGCATCACCAGTAATCTCCACAAGAGAAATGTTGTTGTGGATATTATTGGTGATGCTAAATAAAACAATTTGAAATTTTTTAAATTAGGCTTGCAATATATATTATTAATTTTTATATTAAAAAAACAATGGCGTCTCCAAGTACCCCGCCTCCTATTTTCAAAAAGATGTCATACCGGTACCGGTACCAATCTCCCGTACTAGTACCAATACTAATCTCGCTGCAACTATGATAAAAACAATTGGAATGTAGGAAATAACACGGCTTATACCTCACTAACAGTTTTTCCTGGATCCTCTTCATTTTCTTCATCTTCTTCCATCTCCATCTCAAATACATAGACCTTGTTTGAGTCTTCATGTAAAATGTGTTCCCATCTTACTTCAACCTAGAATACATGCATGATAAATATAGCATTAAATGATATATTTTCTATAAAAAATAAGGGAATTGTTAATTATTTTACTAAAAATAGCAAAATCAGAAGAAGAAAAAATGACCACAAATTGTTTTTGGATTTCAATCACAAATAAGTGGCTACTTACATCAATCTCAATAAGCCTGTCCACCACTGCCATAAGTATCATGCTACCAATGATTTCTCCAACTGCACTACTTTCCACCCTAAGCATATTTTCCACATACAAAGCATTCCACTGTAAATACAACACAAACACAATACATAAAACTGTTTCCCTTTATGGAAGAAAGTTGAAACTAAAGATACTTATCATTTCCAGCATTTTATAACCACCAGCAATAACATTTCCAAGCCATGATTATAAGTCATTAGATAAACCTTAACAGTATAGGATGGAAGAATAAAATATCAGTTTCCACAGACAGGTACAGCATAGAACACGCAACGCAAAACAAACATAATAAAGCACAACAAAATAAGAGCTTAACATGTTCAAATATATCATAAATCATTTATATATGCCAACTAACAGCAATTTAAAATTTGAAACTTCAGTATAAATGGTTTTGCCTCCAACACATGTCAATTACATAAAAGGGAGCAATACTCATCATCCACAGTGACAAAATTATTTTTCTCAAGACTGCCACCGAAAAAGAAAACATGAATGTTTTCTTTCCTGTAGCACTTACCTTATCACATATTGCAGTTTGTACTATCGTAAGGACTTGCTTTCTCTATCAAAGTTCTGAATGCAAATTACTGTGTCACCAGAAAAAGTTCATAAATTCCAACAATTATTTTCCAGACCAAGGACTATTTTGACTGCCTGCATTAACATACCAGATGCAAAGAGGCTACTTCAGCTCAATTTCAATAAGCTGTCCTCAATTACCCAGATCACATTTCATTTTTGTGTATATGCTGCTGATTCAGAGGCTAACCTGGGTTCCTTTCTTTTCTCCAAAACCAATTCTTGTTTCCCAACGTTACTTAATTCTATTTTCAAACAATTCAACAATAAAATTACTATGTAGCTATTATACACTTGAGATTAGATCCTAGTTGCCAGACAGATGAAACTTATTTGAGACCTTCAAATGAGAAGAATCATAAACTGCAACCTCATAAAAGAAAAATATTTTGAGATAGCCTCTTTTACTCACCCTACAAAGTAAGACAGCTTTCTTGAAAACCATATAAGTTGTGTTTGAACTACTTCTAGTATTTAAATAAAAGGAAGGCGGCAGATTCTCTAAAGCTACAAGATACAACTAGGATAGGATTAATGACAATGTGCAATGCATCAAGAACATCCAATAAAATACAGCCACATTTCAGAGTACAGACAGGATGTAAAATGACACAAACATTAAGAAACCTAAAAGCAACGACCAAAATTTTCTCTACTAAGTTAACCTAGCTTAAACTGACTACTGATCTACTCCAAGCTCAACACAACACTAAATACATTAACATTCCTTCTACCCTACACCATAGTGAGATTAAAGTGTTAATTGCCTCTACATTTTGCTCTCTACTCACATATTCTTACACTTAGATATGTATACTTTACTGACTACAGTGGCAGTAGACTGTCCTTTACGACTTGCTTTATAACTCTCATATTCTTACACTTTGCTGTGTTTACTTTACTTACCTCTATGACAGGAATATTACAGATGTACCCAAGACAATTTTTTGTTTGTGTGCGTGAGTGTGTGTGTGTGTGTGGCACTGATGTGTACACAAACAAGTGCATGCATGCCAAACTGCATCTGGACGGTCTCCAAAAATGTACCATACCTGCACCTGTGTATAAATTTCGACAACATTTTGTAGAAGGGGGGCATTTTTGCACAGGGATAGGTTTGGCATCCTTACAGCTGAGATGAAGAAAGACCCACACATGAAAAGCATGGCCACCTGCCCATATTAGTTTCAGAGGTGTTGCCTCAATTTTTCGACAACAAGTACTCAAAGTCAGCATTAGATATATATGCTGTAAGTTGTAACAATATAATTGGCAAAAAGGCACGCTGCCTTTGCCACAAGCAGTGAAAGTCATAGATTGTAAGAAGTAGCCAACTGACAGGATTCAACATCCAAACGTACAGAGATTTTTGCCAAAATAGAATTTTGAAAAGCTGAAGCAGGTGTGACATGATATCGATTACATAAAATACGGTAATTAAACTTTGACAATGATAAGAACCATACACAAGAAAACTGGGAAGAATTATAAACTGAGACCCGATACAAGAAAACTATTTTGAGATAGTCCCTTTCCTCCACCCTATATCATTGCAACTGCTCTGTTGGAAAAGGATTTGACACATTCCTTGCAAGTAAATGAATGTCAAAGAGCAAAATTGTGCCTCCAAGAAAACTTATTATTTCAGGATAGATGCAGAGCCCACACAAACAATATGTAGAAAGACCAATTCAAAAGCAAAAAGCTTCCCAGCTAACTGCTTTTTGTTCCCATAAGCATTTGCCTGGTTTCTCTTGGCTCTGTACATTGTTCTTAAATGCTGAGACGCATACTGTTATAGCATATATAAACTTTGTAGGATTTCTCATTCATAGCCATAGAATGACGTTTTCAAATGGTTTCCATATTCTATTTTTAAAATAGTTACAATCATGCAACTGGTTAAAAGGCAGGTTACTAGAGCTACAAGATGTCAAAGGCATAAAATGTCAAAAGTGGACCACTGATAGGGTTCAACAATACCCAGGTTTTATCCCAGTGAAATTGGGAAGATAGAAGCAACCATGCTATATTAACGATTCCAAAGCTCCCTATTTATTCTGATGCTAGGATTTCTTCTTGAAGATCTCTGTGTCTATAAAATTTATGAAAGACTACCTTTTTTGGTTCTTGGTTGGACTAGCTCATTAATAAACATTGTTTGATATTTAAATGTACCTGTTTCCTTGTCTGATAGGCAGATCACTAAATCTAATTGCATGTACTTCATGTTCACTATTATTTTTTGCTTTGGGTTGGTCTATGTCACCAAGAACATGCCATTCGAGTAAATATATTTCGTTCACAAAATAACTATTTTTAGAACTATCCAACCATCTCAAAACCAATTTAGTATGATATAAATGGTGACACATGAGCATAAAAGAAACAATTTCATAAATTGCATGTTTTGGTGGGTTCATTTCAAGAATAGCTCAAGAATCAAGATACAACTCATGGAGATATTGTAACATTGCAAATTCCTAAGAACAGGAAGCAATGTCCTAAACAACATAATGTGCCTGTCACGATAGATTCGACAAGCAGTTTATAAACATTTAAAGAATCAAGCAAACACCTTACAATCCTAAGGAGATTATTATGTTTCCCTTGTTAGCTGACTAAACCCGAACAACGTTTCTTTTCTTTTTTTTCTATTTTACACCTAACTACTCATTCTAAATTTGAGGAAGGGTATGCTGGATTTTATACCTAGATCACATTTTATTTAAGCAAAATATTAGCTCTCATTATGTCATGTAGTGGAATTCTTACATGACTGGCAAAGAGCAAACAACATTTATGGACTTTCTGTAGCCATTCAAGTAAACAAAGACCATATTAGAACATAAACAAAATACCAAGTCACAAATTATTACAAACACATCAGTGTAGCTTGCCAAATCTACATTAATGCAGAGGATATACAAGAAAATGGCTTCAATTGCACAAGGAAAATTCAATTGACTGGTCCCACAGGAAAGTCATTTGGAAACCACAAACACTAAGGCAATGAAGACAATAAATGGAAAAACGATAGTGGCCCTAGTGTACATGGCTGTACCTCTTATCTCGTGGTTGAAATGCAACATTATTGGCTGAAGATGGTAGGAGCAACTCTGCAAAAAGCCAGCATGACATACATTACGCAGGAATGCAAGGAGATGGCTGCTATGTAGCAACCTCTGCCGACTGCCAGTCAAGATGATATGTTTGCAGGACAGAGTAGAACGCAAAAATTGATCCAAGCCAATGCAATTACACACAGTATGCTAACAGAAGCATTTACTTGAGTTGGCAGCCTCATTAAAACATAAAGCAAATAAAAGCTACTCTGGATTCATGTAGGATGATGTAGAAAAGCAATACCAACAAGTTCCTTGGACTCCATTCCAATGGATTTATGGTAGCTCAAAAGCTTGAATAGATGTTGAATAAAGTCTCAATGCTAATAATTTGTTTCAAATTTGGTCAATTCAAAGCTAAGTCTAAACATCCCTTTCAAGAAGTCAACATCTGATATATTTTCTTCATGTCATGGCAGCTTCAAAAGATTTTGATAATGGATGATGCAAGAACCATCAAATTTCCGCAGTCCATAGCTTTTTGTAATAGAGGTTTCCGGATAAGCTGTGTGCAATTATTTATTTCTTTGACATTTCAGATCACGTCTGTGATTCATCATCAGGAAATGAAGAGCTCAAGAAGAAAGCAAAAATGATGGATCACAAAATGTGACCCCAAATGTCAAAGAAATAAATAATTGCATACAGTTTATCCAGAAACCTTTCTATTAAAAAATGGACAATGTGTAAAACAACTATCCGGCTTCTATTTATCAGCAAGAAAATCTGGAAAATCTTTGCCATCCAAGAAGTATACCTATCAGTAACTTCCTATTGAATTCCATATGACTATAAATTTTAGAAGGATTGAGAAAAGTATAATACAGATCTTAAGATATAAAGGTCCTAAAAAGCATTATCTAGATTCATCAGTTCAATTAATGGTTAAATAAAAAATATGTCGAACACTAGGTAAAGCAAATGCACTTCTCTTGCAAGTGTGTTAGCATTAAAAACATCCAACATCCAGTAATTGTAATTGGAAAAAGTAGGAAGCATAATCATCCAGATACAGTCAGCAGAGAGCTCTTCATGAAACTTTGCATACAAAGAAACTACCAGCATTTTTTAATTCTAGAATCAAATGATTTCTTTTAATTACTAAAAGCAAACAATAAACAACTAGCATGTGATAAGAAAAAGAAAACAAGCACCAAATTTAGATGAAAAAGGAAACAAAGTTTTGTCACTAAGCACTTGTACAATTAAAGAAAGAAAAAAGCAATTAAACAGGTGGAATCAAATCAAGTCAATTTCATGTGTCAAAGTTTATACAAATATTTTCCAATATTGCATAGATGTTTAGAAAAGAACCCTGATAATCCAACATCACGTTGATGTTTGGATAAAAAGTAAAAACCCTGATAAATAAACAAGTTAAATTAGACTCACTACAAAACGGACAACCCAGTACAACAATAAGAATAGCCCAGTCAAAAATAAGCAGGGTTAAAACTTAACTTTACACCATATTCAGACCTGCTAACTATGTGATATGTAATTCCCTTAAATATAGCCAATCACCAGAGAGTCACGATAAAACAAACAGACACAATTGATCAATAACCAACAGACACCTCTATAGAGAAGGCATTAATAACCAGAAGAATCTTGACAAGCCGTATCTTCTAATAATGCAACATCAACACCATTAACTAAATGAAGGCAACCAAAGCAGAAACCTCTCCACAAAAACTAATTAGCCTTCAAAAGATACATTCTTCCTAATTTAAGAAACGTATCACAACTCCATGGGGCAGATTCCTTCTTTTAGTATTTCTATAGCATTACTATAATGTATATAGATATTCAGTGCCACAATCTCAAACGAAAATTGATTCAGAGACTCACATCTTTATGAATAATTCTATGAGGCATCCTTCTGAGGATTATTGGTTGCAGTCTTAAGGCAGCAGTTGGCACAAGTTCTGCAATTTGTTGTATTGCCAAATGCACACGCTCCAAAATTTCACTTTTCCTTGCAAGGTGAACATCTTTTTTCGAATGAAGTTGCTCTGCAGTAAGCCCGCCTAATATCTGCCTCCTGGTTAGCAAATCCATGTGAAATGGCAATCCGCATGAAGGAGGAAGGAAATTTCTGACAAGCATATCCAAACAATTGTCCACAAATCTTCCATTGGATGTCGCCTATATGCCATTACTAAATAGGTCAGGCTTGCCTAATTCAAATACCTTATCATCAAATAAGACTACGTTAAGGTAAACAAGGATTCACTTAGAACAAAACTCATAGCTTGCAACATACCAAATTGATAATAAATTCCATTAACACATCTGCTACATCCAAACTGTAATTCCAAAAGCTCATACCAAGGACCTGAATACATATCCGGAAATGTCAGCAGCACTTTCTAATTAATATGATATTCATTACAGCTAGATGCATTGACATATGTATGCATAATTCTTAACACCCTATAGCTAAACATCTGGCATACCACAAGCACCTCAAATATAATACAACTGATAAGAGGCAATCAGACTTACACAACTAACAAGAGTACCATGGTGATGCTCATTAATAGATGACACTGCGTGAGAGAGGGCCTTTAATGTCATCTGCCAATCCAATCAATGAATCATCATTAGTGATAACTACATTGTCATTTATTGGACAAAGTTATATACTCATATGTTATTCCTGATAAACTAAATAACTTAGCAAGAGATTGAAACTAGCAACAACATCAGCACACTACAACTGTCAACAGAGACAAATAAGTATCAAAAGAACCCCCCGTAATGCAAGGGAAAACATCATACCACCAAATTTGCCTCTTGGCGAGGGTCTCTGGCATCGCAATTAGTAAGCTCACGTATGAGATAATTATAATTTGTGGCATCCCCCTACAATTATAAAAATTTACACGAGTAAGGAAGTATAAAATGAAAATATAAGCCTTATTCAAATTTTTTGTTGACGATTTAACGTAATTTTAACACACTCAACTGTCAATTTTAAGAGTTTGTAATTAGGCTTTTTTTAATAGATCTGCTCCTATTTTTTGTAAATCAACCAACTATACCATATAACTAATTTGACACATTATTTTCTGGCAATATCTAATTCTAATACAAACAATCAAAAAGCGAGCATAAGAAGCATTACATTCAAATGTTACACAGATTATCAAACTACTGATTTTAATTTTTAACTGCATGGGAATAAATTCACGACGATTGACAAACGGCAGAGGCATTTCAAACAACTGACAAAATGGTATTGGCTGATGCAGGAAGGTGCTTGTGACTTAAACAAAGTAGCATTCTATTAACACAGCCTTGACACAGCTTAATAAGTGGAAGTCTGCTTAATTAACCAGGTTTGAAACAGGTAATACACGCAAAAATATGGTAGTCTTAAAATGATAAAAATGTTCATTAAAATATATTATAAACAGATTTAAAACTCACTAATTACTAACGAGTTATTAAATAAATGAGAATTTGACTAAAAATAATCTAATGAACTTGAAAAACCCAGTATTATGAGTTATTAACCAACTCGGAGAATTATCAAAGAAAAACAAATTTATCAGTCAAATTCCATGATTGGTTGTTAATTCATACAGTACGTTAGAACATTACAAGATTTACTCCAAGTCTCATTTACTGGCATGTTTTTGCTGAGTTGCACCATTGTGGGTCTGAGCATGAAATTAACAAGATAAAAAACCACGAAGCGCTTTCCATGGACTGGTTTTCAAGTAGGCTATAAGTTAGGAACAATAGGATAAATTATACTTCATCTGCACCTTTAGACTCTCCATTTCTTGTAAAGGCGGTAAAACAAGACAAAAGGGAGTTAAACATGCTGGAATCACATGGTCCACCCAATGCAATTGATGTGGTCAAATTGAACCATGACTTGGCCTTTACTGATAATCCTGAGCCCGCTAGATCTGGAAACCTTAATAGTTAATTAAAGTTTGGATCAATATGATAGTTTTTACTTCATCTGCACCTTTAGACTTTCCATTCCTTGGGAAAGGTGGTAAAACAAGACGAAAGGAAGTTAAACATGCCGGACTCAGGCGGTCCACCCCCTGCTATTGATGTGGTCCAACTGAACAATCATGTGGTTTTTAGTGATAATCCTGAACCTGCTAGATCTGGAAGCCTCGATTTGAGGCTTGTAAAGCAAACATATCTATATCCTCACCCTCCATCTTGCATCCGAAACTAACAAAGAAAAATCAAAAATTCACACGTGTAGCAAGTTTAAGACTTGTTCTCTGTTTGTCCATCAAAAGCTATGCAGGGGAATGAAGCTCAATAGTTATCACCAACGCTTTGTCAGAAGGCCATTGCAGGAATTGGCTCTTAAACACCATCCTCGAAGAAGGCCATTCAGTAACCCTTTCCTACAACTCCATGGCATGGTCTCTGATTTTCCATGGGAGCAACAAGTCCGCTAGCTAACCACGGTATCTCTGAGCTTAGTTCTATTCACAACTCCTTGCCGTCGCCTTATCAAGCAGTAGACACCATTGTTAAGAAACAAGAGAAGCGGGATACTGATGTCTTACATAACATTTTTATTTATCATTTGCTTTAAGATTGAGGATCGTCATTTCCTAAGAAATCAAATAATTATGATACTGCGTGACTTGTTGGACACATTACAAAAATACAACCACAAATTAAAGCTTTTAATCTGGAATAGTCCGCAATTACTGAAATAAAAGAAGATTTGAGAAAACTTAATACAAAGTCTTTAAGATCCATCGTCATAAGAACTTTGAATTCGGATCTTTTTCAGAATTTTCCTTTGTTTCAGCACAGTTAAATTATAGAACCACAATTTAAATACCTGTAGGACAGATGTGAGGGTCTGGCGGATCCACAGCCTGCCGACGGAAAGCAACTCTATATTCAGTGCAGTACCCATCCTTTCCGAGAGATTATCGGCCCCTTAGACTTGGACTTCCATGCCAATAAAAGAATAAACTCAAGTCCGAAAAGCTAATACCAGAGTTCCTACTGTTTTGTTACGTTGTAATTACAGAGCAGCCCTGTAATGGCTGACTTTCTTTTAATTCCGAGTCAAAAATTTGTTAATAGCGGCTGAATCTTATGGCCAAATTTTCAGATGGATAAAAAGTCCCACTGTTATTCAGCAGGAAGTAGATTTGTTTCGTCGGCTTTTGATTTTCTAACGGTTTGTTTTGCTCTTTCAGAGTATACTGTTTTCAACTGAGGGTAAAGCTCTGGGAGGAAAAAAAATGCGCAGTAAAGAGCGTCAAATCGAAAGCATTCCTGAATTCAATAAAATGTACTTACACAATACAATTGCTGCACAACACAAACTCAACCTTAAATACTAGATTTCGCCTCCAGATTGCATGTGCAGAAAGTATTTCAGCTTTTTCTAGGAACTCCAATCTCTGGAGCGGCCGGATAGCAGTGTAAATTTAAAAAATCAGAGTTCGACGCAACGCAAGGTGGTCATTTTCCTGTCTCAAAGCGGGAAATTTAGGCACGTTGGGCAACTTGGATAGTAGGTAGGTAGGGACAGACAGGAATTAATATTGATCCAACTGGTGGCGGCGGGCACTGGAGGGAAATTTGTTGCACGAACAACCAACTTGTTGCAGCATACCGACAGTGCAAACAATCGCGTATCCGTCGAATTCAAAATGTTTGTTTCCATGTTTATATATTACTACACTGCACTGGTCAGCATTTAATATATTCTCCTGCTCGCCATCCAGACCGTAGTCCTTTGGTACGGGACTCTCCCCACAATTTCTGCCTGATTTCTTACCACTCAACGACTACATTTATTTTAATGTTTTAAAACTGAATAGATATAATATATAATAATATGTTTTTTAATAATTTATATTATATAATTGATATAAAATCAATAATAAAAATAATTATTATAAAAGTTTGATTGTGTAAAATAAATATATAATATAAATATACAATTTTAGAATGTTGTGTTATATAAACAATATATTTAAAATTTTATATTATATAAAAAATATATAATATATAATAATAGATCATTATTATATAGTTTTATAATAAAAAATATAAATATTAAATATTTGATATATTTACTATTTTTTATCTTTTATTAAAATATGGATAACGTATTAACAAAATGTATTTCATTTTATCTAAAGATTAGAATTAACCCAACATTCTTAATATTTGTAAACATGGATCATAGTTAATTGTGATAAACAATCGATAACCAACAATTTACCTCACATTCTTTACATTTGTAAACATGGATCACAATCAAATGTAACTCATAATTGGCATATGACAATTCAATTCACATGCTTAAAATTTGTAAATGTGAATCATAATCAAATGTAATGCATAATAGGCATATTACAACTCACTTGACATATTATTTAAGGTTTGTTAACATGCGAGATGGTCAAATATAACCCATCATCAATACCATACAACTTTCATCACATTCTCGAGTTTTTAAACATGGAATACAATTAAATTGGTACCATACATCATGATCCATTGTTTTAAAATTTGTAAGTGTGGATTGTATGATAAAATGTACTCCATAATTGATAGACTACAACTCGTCCTACATTCTAAGATTTGTAAGGATGATTCACAAATCAAATGCAACCCATAATTTATATCAAAACCTACCCCACATTCTCAAGATTTGAAAACCTAGATCACATGCAAATTGGTACCCACATTCTTCAAACTTACAAATATGGCTTGTCATCAAATCTAATTGCAGAATGGGTTCAATAAGAAAGCCCACTAATTCTCATTAGCTATTCCAAACATGTTTTTAAATCTCTCTTAGCCAAAGAAGACAAGGGAAGAAAGAACAAGATGTTTCTAGTTTCCATAAGCATTGTTTACTTAGTCATTAGATGAAGGAGATTTAATAGGAAGGAAAATGCTTTCTTTATTTTCAATTTAATACTATAGTAATTCATTTCACATTAACTAATCATTTAGCTCACCATCAACATATAGGGATGAGAGAGAGAGCACTGACACACTTCCATTTATTTTAAAATACATTAGTAAAATTAAAACTATTTATTATTTCAAGGTCATAATGTAACAAAGAGTAATCATAATTACATGTTAGATGTATTACTTGTTAGAATTGTGAAACAAGCACAAAACCACGAGCCACAAGATCAAACAACAAACAAATACACTTTCCACGCAAGAGATTTGCAAATGATATATGCAATATTTCTCAACAAGAAAAAGCTACAGAAACTAGAGACTTACAAGAAGATATGAAAGCTCAAGATATAATTACAATGAGGGTTGAGTGTTTATAAAAGCAAAACCCTAGATGAGAAAGGGATTAGATCAAGACAAGTGTCAACATCACATGAGATGAAACATAATGATCTAATATTAGCTCAACTAATAAAGTATTAAAACACTCCTAAGTTTAGCTTAAGTGTGTGAGAATAAATTAGACTAATAATCAATTAAAGATTATTTGATTATTAGCTAATGCATGATTACTCTAACACCCCCCCTTAAGATGAACTTAGGGAGTAGCTGAAAACCCTAAAAAGAATGCATGATGGGTCTCGGCAAACAAGGCCATGTAAGGTACCCATGTATAAATAGAAGATCTCTATAATGTGGAGAAATAGAGAAAGCCTCATGGGAAAAATTCCACTCCAAAAAAATATGAAAGCCAAGTGAAGGATTGAAGAAGCCTCCAAATAAGACAATGTCCTAAAAAATAGGAACATAGGATGAACAAAAAGAACACCACTGAAGTATGAAGAAGTTGCAAACCTGCTGTAATTCTGAAACAAGAACCTACATTAAAACAGATGATGATCAGGATCAAGAAGACAAGAATTTGCATGAGTTCCCTCAACAACACTAGTCGAATTAGATGACAAACAAAGGCAAAACACCTGGAAGTCGAAGATACATATGGCACAAGTACCAAAAGTCTGAAGAATTGATCATGTGAAGATAGAAGGTTGCCTCCGAAAATAGGAATGCAAGAGTTTCCATATGGTAAGTGATCCATCTCATCGAAATGCAAGTAACCAACCACTGATGTACGCTATGTCCGAAAGTACATAGGAACAAATATTGTATACATAGCTCACTCCAACACAAAACCGGAGAAGCATTAACACCAACAGTAGAAACCTCCCCATAATGTTGAAAAGGGAGAGGCGTGATAGGTACACTGAAACTGAATGCCAGAAAGAAGTGCATGAATAAGAATTGGGAACATCTGACGTACAAACATGAAAGTACCCACATATAAAGGGTGTGAAAACAAAATTCACACTTGCATGAGGCTACTGTCGTGGAAGGGACCTCACTTGACAAAGGCATGATGGCAAACAAAGGCAAAATATCAAACCCCCTCATGGCACTTTATAACATAGTGTGAGTATAAAAAGGCACAAAGTGATGTGCAAGATCCCATAAAAGATACACCTGCATGTGGTACTTTATTTCAATGTGTTTACATAATGAAAAATTCATACAATGGAAGCCCATAATATCCAAAAAAGCAAATGTTTAAAATATAATTCTCTTACATAAAAAGAGGAAACTTGTAGCACTATGATGAAATAAATGAAAAAACTTGCACTTTCAAAAAAAACGACACCCAAAAATGTGTCTGGATGCAAAAGATATGGCTCGTCAAAGTCTCCAAAATGATAACTGATCAGCAACAACACTGAGAAAATTGAATTCTGGAAAAAAATAGAAGTCAAAACTAGAAAACACCTGTACCACTACGAAGAGCATGAAATTCCACCCCATTTCACAAAAATTGCATTGAAAAATATCGTTGTACGACCGAGATATGGCCTCTGGAAGATAGGGTGCAAAACTGAAAAACCCAACGAAGAGGGGCTGAGTAGGGCAAAAAATGATCTCCGCCAAATTTGTCAAAAAACCACCAAAAATAGGGGTCCGCCAATTTTAGAGGTGTTGATAAAAAAATTCTACATGTGACATTATTTTGCAAAAAAATAGTAATTGCAAAAAACAATTGCATGTTTTATTTTTAAAGAAAAAATGGCAAAAAAAAACTAATATATTTTTTTTCAAAAAAACATATAAAAAAGATATGTTATTTATTTTTTAAGTTAAAAAAAACTAATATATTTTTTTTATAAATTTAAAAATATATATATAAAATGTTATTAAAAAACATATTTAAAAAAAATTAGGCAAACCACTTGGGTTGAGCCATTGGGCAGAGCCCGAGGGGCCACTGTCCTACCAGTGGTAGGTGGCAGGACAACGGCAGTACCTCGGTGCCCACCAAAGAGGGGCGGTACCTAAGGCCATTAGCAGGCGACAATACCTTGGTATTACAAAAAAAAAAAAATTAAGACAATTTTTAATAATAAAAAAAAAAACTGCGATTTAATGATTTTTTTTATTTTAAATTTCGTAGGAAAAAAATATGATTTTTTTTAATCTCAATCCGCGTGTTGGGGAGGTCCTACGGCCTTCCTGACAAAAAAAAATTGTCTTAAAAACTCTCGACATGAATTTTGACAATTTGACAAGCAATCTTAAGGTTTTTGGGCCTTCTGAGCACGATGGTGACATTCGTTTTGGCTCAAAACACACCAAAATTGTAGCTACCCTCTGGATTCGGAAATGAAGCAACCACTTCAAACCTTCGTAGATTTGGTGTTATGAGTCAAAATCAGGCGAAACAAAAGCCAAATTTGATTTTCTCGACAGCTCTAAATCCAATGACGAGGTTCTTTTTGCATCAAAATGCACCAAAAATTCCTCCCACCTCCAAAATTTGCAAAAAAGATAAAGGGGATTCAGATTTGATGCCTGTAACCCTTGTTAAAGAAAGAAAGTCTCATAAATTGAGAAGGGGTTTGTTGAATCGAAACTCTAATACCATGTTAGAATTGTGAAACAAACACAAAACCACAAGCCATAGGATCAAACAACAAACAAATACACCTTCCATGCAAGAGATCTGCAAATAATATATGCAATATTCCTCAACAAGAAAAAGCTATAGAAACTAGAGACTTTCAAGAAGATATGAAAGCTCAAGATATAATTGCAATGAGGGTTGAGTGCTTATAAGAGCAAAACCCTAAATGAGAAAGGGGTTAGATCAAGACAAGTGTCAACATCACATGAGATGAGACATAATGATTTAATATTAGCTCAACTAATAAAGTATTAAAACACTCCTAAGTTTAGCTTAAGTGCATGAGAATAAATTAGACTAATAATCAATTAAAGATTAATTAATTATTAGCTAATGCATGATTAATCTAGCATTCCCTACTATATATTTGTTTAGCATTCCCTACTATATATTTGTTTATAAGATGG
The DNA here is from genome assembly GCA_007258455.2 of Sequoia sempervirens. NCBI lineage: Eukaryota > Viridiplantae > Streptophyta > Pinopsida > Cupressales > Cupressaceae > Sequoia > Sequoia sempervirens. The sequence continues at coordinate 11,231,719 of VDFB02000020.1, read as the reverse complement.
AACTAATATATATTACTAATAATTAGTTAAACATCATGACAATAAACCTCTTAGTATCAATTGTGAATTTAAAAGAAACTAAAGAATCTGCATATAAGTGTTACGTGATATGTAGGATATTTCTAACTTCAACTAGAAAACTTGACAACTAAAGCATTAACATTGGAAATAATGCCTCTTATCAAAGTTGCAAGAAAATGGACATTTTTCATGATAGAGATATAAAGATAAGGAGATTGGTAGAGAGAGAGGAATGGACGGGGTGAAGAGAGAAATCGATCTAGAGTGAGAGAGAAGGGATATGATAAATGATATTTAAAAGAATTAGTTTATAATAAATACTTACATTTTACTAATATATATAAATATTTATAATTATAAAAGAGAGGAACGGAGAAGGGAGAGGGAGATATACAAAGATGAAATGTGAAAGAGAGATAAAGTAGGAGAGATGAACAACACAGACAAAGAGAAAACTCGACAAAGAAAGGGAGAGATAGAGAGGTAAAAGGGACATAGAGAAGAGGAGTGATAGAGATTGAGAGATCAAGAGCAATGAAATGAAAATGAGTGTACTATACCATTCGTGTGTGGATAGAGGACAATAATTTGCATCTTTTCTAAATACTTTTTTATTTTCTACATATATAGAAGTTGGGGAAATTATTAGATGTGGATAAAACTTAAATAATTTTTAATCAATTTTTAAAATTTGTGTTACTTTCATAAAAGTTTATTCAAAGTGATTATGAGAAAGAGAGGCAGATAGAACAAGAAAGTGAGAGAGCCTTAGAGAGAGAAATAGTGATATAAATGGAGGGATAGAGAGAGGAACAGGGAGATACAAAATGATAGAAGAGAGAGAAACAAAGATAGAGATAGAGAGAGAGATATATAGAGAGAGAGAGATAAAAAGAGATAGAGATATAGAGGTAGAGATAGAGATATAGGGGAATAAAGAGTGAGAGAGAAAGAGAGGAAAACAAGGAATACAGGAGGCATAGATAGATATAAAGTCGCATACAGAGAGTGAGATAGAGAGATAGAGAGATAGAGAGATAAAGAGAAAAAGAGAAAAAGGAGACAAAGATATATATAGAGGTAAAAAGATTAAGTGATAAAGAGGGAGAGGGGGGAGAGGAAGGTGAGACAAATATGGATATTAAAAGAGAGTAAGAGAGAGATAAGGAGGGTGAAAGAGAGAGAGAGAGAGAGAGAGAGGAAAAGAGAGAAAAATAGATAGAGGAATCTAGACATATATCTCTCTCTCCCCTTCCTCTCCCTCTTTATATATTGAGTTATCTCTCCCTCTCTCCCCTCTTCTCTCTCTCCCTTCTCTATGTGTTGTTTGTAGAACATAGAAAATAGTATTAACGGTGCCTTGATACCACCCTGTGTGCCCTGCTTGAGGAAATGCCAATGCTACAACATTTGCACTTCCACTCACTATTTTTTCTTTGCTACAATTGTTACTCTAACTTCAACACAAGAAGCCAAAACAATATGAAATTCTAAAATTAGGTTCCTCTATCAACCAACAAAATTATATCAAAAGTGCATAGCAAGATCTTATACAATGGACCAAATCAGACCCAAAAACTGGATGTTATGTACTTAGAATTACCTATATTGACACTTAGTCAATTTCCCTTCATCTATCTTCACTGAATCAAACATTCTTGCAAATGCCCACTGGATTACTATCTCAAAACATGCTTAAGTTGTACAAATCGATTTGCATGATGGTCTTCAAACTATGATACAATGTTGACATCAATGACAACGTTGTAGTGCAATGCACTTATCCCTCATGCTCATGTTGCCAACAAATGCATCAATGACATACTCCTTATTCTTCCAACGAGGACTATCTCCCTATAGCTTCCATTTTCTCCAAAGCTTGTACAATATTTATGTTTTATTTTTTCCTAGACCTATCTTTTTTCTTATTGCTCATATATGTCCATAATGTTTTTTTATTTTTATCATCTATCTCCCCACTTGCATAATTCATTTTTCTATTTTTAATTATTTCTTTAACTTTCTTTCACTTGCATGATTGGTTCATTCAAGTGAACTATTAGATCCATAATTAACTCAAAATCGTCTCATGCAATTTCTTGTTAGCTTATGTGTATACCAAGTTATCTTCCATAATAACATTTAATTTCATTATAATGCATTCTAATCCATCTGACATCAATTAATGAAATCAACAACTATTTTAAACATCACTTTTAATTAAAAAATCTATTTTTTAAACATATATTTATCTTTCAAGTAAAACTTGATCACTTATCAAAATGAACTTTATAATTAATTCATTATGTTAGCTATACAATAAATTTAAAATAAAGTTTCCTCTAGCTCATGGTAAGACTAAACATAATAGTTTTCTCACTCGATTCTAGAATGGAAAGACAAATGAAAGCCATAAGTTAATTAATTACTCTAAACATCCTAATTAATTTCATTCTTTCCCACTAATTTAATAACTATTTTTAATGGAATTAATCAAAAATAAATTAGGAGGTCAAGAAGGGTTATGACAAGGATGCACACTATTCGATCATTCTTCATGTGTCCAATGTCCTTTCTCATTTATTACATGTTGGCACGTCCCATGTGTTTGATATTGTGGCACCACACAACTATAACATGTAAACGTGTTGCACATAATCAGTGTGTATTGCTTTTATATTTCAAATAAAAATATGTTTGTTGCATTTTTGTGAGGTTTTGTCAATGACAGAGATTATGGGAATTACATTCTAACACTCAAAAGATGTAGTCGCAACATCAATATAATCCTCTTGTCTACATTTTTATCGCTTTGGATCCACAATCCTTCTATGAAGCATCTGGTATTGTTGAATGGGATTTAGCAAAGGAGGGGAATACAATTCCTTGTTGAGGAATCACATATGGGATTTAGTTTCACTTCCTAAGGAAAGAAAATTTGTTTAATGCAAGTGGATTTATTAGACCATGTTGTGGATGGTAGCATTAATAAGTTCAATTCATGACTCGTTGCAAAGAAAGTTCTCTCAAGTTCTAGGCATGGAGTACATTAACAACTTTCCTCATGTTGCCAAAATGAACATTTGATTGACTTCTTTCTTTGCCACTACTAATCACTAGGTTCTACATGGTGACCTTCAAGAGGAAATATACATGGAGCAATTACGGGATTTATTCAAGGTTCTTCTTTGGTATGCAAACCTCAAAAATCTCTATATAGTCTCAACCAATCCCCTTGGACTTGGTATGCCAATGAATTCCTCCTTTCTTTCAACAAGGCACTTTGAGTGTCACTTGGATCTAAATGCCTATATTCTAACACAAGATTGTTGCACTTACGATCTTAGTTTTATATGTTAATGATCTTATCATCACAAGAATTGTTCCATCTATTATTGGTAAAATAAAGTTGCTATACAAGATAGATTTGGCATGATTCACTTGGGTCATCTACATTACTTTCCCAGTGTTTTGCTTAATCAATCTTATTTCAAGATTGATCTAGTCTTGAGGTCACATTCTACTCTATTAGTTGATGTCGCTAATATGATCACCTTCTCAAGAGCCCCATCTACTTAACTCTCACACATCCTAAATTTTATTATGTTATTAGCATTGTTTTATACACTTTGCAAGAACCACATGAGCTTCACTCAAGGGCACATGTAGATACGTTAACAACTATACATTTAGTGCTATAGATTTAATGACACATTCAAACTAAGCTAGCAATTTTGACAATCATAAATCCCAATGAGATTATAGTTTTTGTCTAGTTATCCCATATATTGGTCAAGCAAGAAACAACATGCTATTGTTCTAACTTCCACAAAGGATAAGTATTGGGGTGTTAATGTCATAATAGAAACCATCTAACTTTAACAAACCCATATAGAGTGGTATTCATTTCCATCAACCTTCTATCATCCACTATGATAATCAAAGTTTCATCTAGATCTTGAGCAAGTTCATCCACTATTAGAGGACCAAACACATTGACATCCATATGCACTAATCAAAGATATCATTCAAGAGCATGTCATCAATCTCTATATTTGTTCTACTTTACTGTAGGTCACAAATATTCACCCAACCCTTCACAAAAAAGTATCTTTTATGACCTTTGTTGGGGGGTTTTGGGAGACTATCCCTTAGGGTATACACAGACCTTCCTTTTTTTTCTCTCTTATTTTCAGAAAATGTTCTCTAAACATAGGTTTGTCTCTTTCTTTAGAGTCTTTTGTACATGGATACCTAACATGGCACTATCTTGTCATGACCATTTTATACACACTTGTTTTAAAAGGAGTTTGAACAAGAATACTTTAACTGCACCATAAACTAAGCTTACTTGATTTATTTACTTCAAATGAGTTATGCTTGTCCTTTGAAGTGTCGTGTCAACTTATATAAAAGTTACATTTGCATTCCTTGGACAGTAGTTGTCACTTCATTCCTTAAGAATTACAGTTTCCTTTCTTGGAAATTGATATGTATGAATAAAACAATCAGATTTTATTCATTACATATAATCATTTATTTCAAATACGAAATTTATTTCATTTCTTTAAACAAATAAATAAATATAAACAACTTCAAAGCATTTGTCTCTGAAATCTTATACAAACATATGCAATTATGTCTACCTACAATTTTGACATTAATGACAATGTTGTAGTGCAATGCACTTATCCCTCATGTTCATGTTGTCAACAAATGCATCATGACATACTCCTTAGTCTTCCAACAAGGACTATCTCCCTATAGCTTCCATTTTCTCCAAAGCTTGTACAATATTTTTGTTTTATTTTTTCCCAGACCTATCTTTTTTCTTATTGCTCATATATGTCCATAATGTTTTTTTATTTTTTATCATCTCTCTCCCCACTTGCATAATTCATTTTTCTATTTTTTAATTATTTTTCTAACTTTCTTTCACTTGCATGGTTGGTTCATTCAAGGGAACTATTAGATCCATAATTAACTCAAAATCGTCTCATGCAATTTCTTGTTAGCTTACATGTATACCAAGTTATCTTCTATTATAACATTTGATTTCATTATAATGCATTCCAATCCATCTAACATCAATTAATGAAATCAACGACTATTTTAAACATCACTTTTTATTAAAAAATATATTTTTTAAACATATATTAATCTTTCAAGTAAAACTTGCTCACTTATCAAAATGAACTTTATAATTAATTCATTATGTTAGCTATACAATAAATTTAAAATAAAGTTTCCTCTAGCTCATGGTAAGACTAAACGTGATAGTTTTTCACTCGATTCTAGAATGGAAAGACAAATGAAAGCCATAATTTAATTAATTACTCTAAACATCCTAATTAATTTCATTCTTTCCCACTAATTTAATAATTATTTTTTGATGGAATTAATCAAAAATAAATTAGGAGGTCAAGAAGGGTTATGACAAGGATGCACACTATTCGATCATTCTTCATGTGTTCAATGCCCTTTCTCATTTATTACATGTTGGCACATCCCATGTGTTTGATATTGTGGCACCACACAACTATAACACGTAAACGTGTTGCACATAATCAGTGTGTATTGCTTTTATATTTCAAATAAAAATATGTTTGTTGCATTTTTGTGAGGTTTTGTCAATGACAAAGATTATGGGAATTACATTCTAACACTCAAAAGGTGTAGTCGCAACATCAAGATAATCCTCTTGTCTACATTTCCATCGCTTTGGATCCACAATCCTTCTATGAAGCATCTAGTATTGTTGAATGGGATTTGGCAATGGAGGGGAATACAATTCCTTGTTGAGCAATCACATATGGGATTTAGTTTCACTTCCTAAGGAAAGAAAATTTGTTTAATGCAAGTGGATTTATTAGACCATGTTGTGGATGTTAGCATTAGTAAGTTCAATTCATGACTCATTGCAAAGAAAGTTCTCTCAAGTTCTAGGCATGGAGTACACTACCAACTTTACTCATGTTGTCAAAATGAACATTTGATTGACTTCTTTTTTTCCCACTACTAATCACTAGGTTCTACATGGTGACCTTCAAGAGGAAATATACATGGAGCAACTAAGGGACTCATTTAGGGTTCTTCTTTGGTATACAAACCTCAAAAATCTCTCTATAGTCTAACCAATCCTCTTGGACTTGGTATGCCAATGAATTCCTCCTTTCTTTCAACAAGGTTCTTTGAGTGTCACTTGGATCTTAATGCCTATATTCTAACACAACTGTTGCACTTACGATCTTTGTTTTATATGTTAATGATCTTATCATCACAAGAATTGTTCCATCTATTATTGGTAAAATAAAGTTGCTATACAAGATAGATTTGACATGATTCACTTGGGTCATCTACATTACTTTCTCGGCATTTTGCTTAATCAATCTTATTTCAAGATTGATCTAATCTTGAGGTCACATTCTACCCTATTAGTTGATGTCGCTAATATGATCACCTTCTCAAGAGCCCCATCTACTTAACTCACACACATCCTAAATTTTATTATGTTATTGGCATTGTTTTATACACTTTGCAAAAACCACATGAGCTTTACTCAAGGGCACATGTAGATACGTTAACAACTATACATTTAGTGCTATAGATTTAATGAGACACATTCAAACTAAGCTAGCAATTTTAACAATCATAAATCCCAATGATATTATAGTTTTTGTCTAGTTCTTGTCCGATATATCGGTAAAGCAAGAAACAACATGCTATTGTTCTAACTTCCACAAAGGCTAAGTATTGGGGTGTTAATGTCATAATATAAACCATCTAACTTTAACAAACCCATATAGAGTGGCATTCATTTCCATCAACCTTCTATCATCCACTATGATAATCAAAGTTTCATCTAGATCTTGAGCAAGTTCATCCACTATTGGAGAACCAAACACATTGACATCCATATGCACTAATCAAGAATATTCAAGAGCATGTCATCAATCTCTATATTTGTTCTACTTTATTGTAGGTCACAAATATTCACCCAATCCTTCACAAAAAAGTATCTTCTATGACATTTGTTGGGGAGTTTTGGGAGACTATCCCTTAGGGTATACACAGACCTTCCTTTGTTTTCTCTCTTATTTTCAGAAAATGTGCTCTAAATATAGGGTTGTCTCTTTCTTTTAGAGTCTTTTGTACATGGATACCTAACATGGCACCATCTTGTCATGACCATTTTAGACACACTGGTTTTAAAAGGAGTTTGAACAAGCATATTTTAATTGCACCACAAACTAAGCTTACTTGATTTATTTACTTCAAATGAGTTATGCTTGTCCTTTGAAGTGCCATGTCAACTTATATAAAAGTTGCATTTGCATTTCTTGGAGAGTAGTTGTTACTTCATTCCTTGAGAATTACAATTTCCTTTATTGAAAATTGATATGTACGAATAAAACAATCAGATTTTATTCATTACATATAATCATTTATTTCAAATACGAAATTTATTTCATTTCTTTAAACAAATAAATAATTATAAACTTCAAAGCATTTGTCTCTGAAATCTCAGAGAAACATATGCAATTGTATCTACCTACACTCGTCTCCAACATGCCAACAAACACAGTTAAACTGTTGCATATACATATAGTGATCAAATGTCGAATAAGAGTATTTTCATAGGCGAAAGAAGTTCAACCATGTAACACCCTAGTAAACCACCGTTGGGAGCAAGTATTACTTTCAACGCATTATGTGATAGCAATAACAAAACGCATCGAAACACTTAACTTGAATTTATAACTCAAAAATGCACCTAATCAAATAGAGTTGCTTCAAAGGGTCTTTAACTTCGTCTAAAATTATACCCAGACATGTAAAGACAAGTTGTCTTACTAAAATTGTAAGACAACAATTCGGCTAAGAATGTAAAATAGTTTCAAAATATTTTGTTTGTTCTGTTATATCTATATTTCACATCTTTCCCAAGTCTGATCAAGACAATTGCAAACAGCGAGCTAATGGAATTAAAATTTACTATTCTGAAAATTAAATTACAAAAAAATAATAATGTGAACAAAATATATTATAACTTGTTAACCTTTGCCCGATAAAAATATAGCAGGTTGAACAAGAAAATAAATACTTGCATCTATTAGAAGCTTCATATCCCCAGCTTCCATTGTAGAACACCTTTTGTTGTAATAACAATCCAAACAAGGCATTTCTAGAGATCATGCAATCCAACATAAAATCCCATGACTTTCTCTCAAGTAATACAAATGCTCTCTGGCCAAGTTAAAAATCAATTGCATTCACTTGGACCCGGACCCTGTTTTCGAGTCTACAAGTAACCTTTTTCCTGCTGCTAGCTCTCTATTTAACCTTAAACATCTATGATTTGGCTCTCGAACACTTGAGGATTTTCCGTTTAACGAGTGGCGCATAACTGAGGGAAATTGCTGGAATAGAGGCTGCCACGTGCACTCTTATGCCTAATGCTACTAGATACAACACAAATAGACTTTTCTATTAAAACAAGTTAGCAGATTTCAGCATGTCCTTTCGATTTCCTCCCAGATACCAATAGCACAATGTTGAATACCCCTCTTCTAACAATAACCCTTGCACAAAACTCTATAAGAACAAAACATTTCATAAACAATTTTAAAAGAATCGTTACTTTATACGAGTTGGGACATGGTTATGACAAATGCAGCAAGCCCCTCTTCGACTATTTAAGTATGATAAATGAAAATATACTATTGAACTCCAGGTTGCCACCTTTCCTACCTCTCCTGTCTTCCTGAAGTTGGGAAAGATAAGAAAGTCATGATACACATGCAGTTCGCGGACAATTTTATCGATGCAGAAATCATGATAAAATATTGAAACCAAAGCAATATAAATGTTAGCATTTCACTTGCAATTTCTTCTGCAACTGTAAGTAAAAGAAAAATTTCCAGAATTTAGGATTTTCACTCATTTGTTACACCAAAAAATGCTCCTTGAATATTATAATTCGATAAAAAGAGAGATCCAGTGCTTCAATACAGCTGAAAAATAGTTAAAAATTATCCACCCGGTCAAAACTTTGTTGCCCTCTGTTACATACACATGCAAGCATCAAAATATCAACTCACCGCAGAGCTCTGAAGGCTCCTTCAGCCTACCTTAAAATAACCTTCTCCCGGTGGACCTTGCAAGGCCCAACAACTTTCATACTTCGAACCCAGGTTGGTGTCATTCGATATACTTCTTCAACAATACAAATCCACGAGATCACAAAACTATAATTTAAAATAAAATTAAAAAAATGGGTAAATTACAATTTACGTCATCGGGTACAAAACAATGGAACCAACCAATCAATACTGCCACCCAAAGGGATCACCAGTTTAAATTGCTGTGGGATATAGCCTTGCAGGCATATCTGGCCTCAGTTCTGCAGATGTGCACAACTTTGCAGGTGCTCTAAATGCTGTATATTTTGGTGTAATGGACATTTTGTTCATGGCCCACTCAAATTCTTCAAACTCTTCATTATCACTTAGACTTTCATGAAAACCTTCTCTTCGTGTATGCTTTTCTACATTCTCTAAATCTTCATCCCAGGGATCAGAAATCATATGATCTTCCTGATCGTCCAAATCATCCTCATCATGCAAAGTTGGGACCATTGACCAGAATGTAAAATTTGGCCTCACAAACCTGAAGCATAAGAACAAAGCAGCTGAATCAAATGAAACCATTCATGCAGGTACCCAGACTTTTGTAGTTAAAAAGCCAGATATGCCAACTTAAAATACCTGTCAGACTGTTTCAGCAAATAGGGATCAAATGGAAAGAACATGTCCAGTCTCTCAACTCCTCCAAATGCCTTGGATTCTTCTGTCTCTAGCATGTTGTTTGCACTTGTATACTGTGAAACATCAAAGAGATGAACTGCTTTTACCTGCCGCAGATATTCTTCCACAACTGATGGCAAACAAACCTATCATCCACAAATTATTTTTTCATTGCATGAGAACAAAAGGAAAGTACTTCAGATTCTGCACAATCATCTTTGTTCACTTATTTGCTATTGCTACATACCTTCAATGGGCATAGCTTGTGGTCAAGAATTTTTTTCAGTGGCAATTCTTCTATTAACAATCTCTGTTTAGGATCGTCCATAAGTGATTTCAACCGGAAACACAGAACATACATAATTGCCTGCCAATTTTTCACAAAGCTCAAATTATCACAACAGTGTTTTATTAAAGTCAAAACAAAAAGAATCCATCCTTTCCTGAAGATAAAAATTCATATGAAATCATTTAAACACCTCTGGTCTGTGTCAAGCCTCTCCCAAAAGTTGCAAGAAGTAGAATATGAAGTCTGGCTTTAATAAATAGCCCAAACCAGAATTTGTTTGGGTATACAGGATATTCCTAAGCACTAATTAATATGTTATAATAGATGTACATCACTCTTACCAAATGCTAAAGAGTGAGACATTCCTATATTCTGATATTTATTTGTTCAGATGAAAAACACTCTTATCTGGATTTCTTAATGAACCCTTTGTATGTGTTTATTTATGGAATGTATGTTTGGCTCACCTCATACATTGTGTATATGCATTGGATATTTTAGGTGTCTATCCCTTCCCCCCCCACCTCACCCTATTTATCATACAGTTTTAATTCTCTCTTTCTGATATTATAATTCTTTGGGGATCTTGAGATCCCAAATTCAATTATGTCTGCATATTCTATATTGCATGTTGGGAATATTTCCTTTCTGCCATACAACAGTGTTTAGACCCGTTATTTATTTTCCATACTACAGTGTTCCAAGTAATTCTTTTGCAACTTATTGGACATGGTAACTACAATTGTCAATTACATGATAACTCTGCTTAATTTAAATATCACTTTTCTACTAAACTCTTGAGTTACTTAACAGAAAGATCTTGTTTTAATTTAATCGATTACCTATCGCTATGTTATAAAAATAAAAAGAAATTTACCTGACATGCAGAATAGAAGACACCGTGCAATCCTGGATTTGTGGTCATCCTCTCATTATTCTGCTGAGGTGTGTATTGTAAGCACCAATCTACTAACCTGAGAGAATTGACAAGTCACAGAAACTCAGAACTCTCTAGATAAGAGCGAAAAACACCATAAAAAGAACAATTTAATTACACTTTTAGACACATAAGGCTACAAACCTCTTTAGCGAAGCAGAAATTACAAACGAAGGCAGATATTTAGCACGAGCTAAATAGCTCGCTAGATAAGCAGCTGCACTCATTCTGCCAAGTACAACCAAAATGTTAGTTTAATATAAGATTTTGCTGAAAGAGTTCATATCAATCAAGAAGTAATCTCATCACAAACAGTTGATTAGACCAACTAAAAAATTGAACCAGTACTAATGCTAAAGTAGATCGAAGGTATGAATGAAAATTTGACATGTTCATTTCAAGACAATAGCCAAAAAGAATTCGGAACTTGTCCAAGAATATGGTAAAAGAATTGAAAGGTGCAAGTTAAAATAGAGTTTCCTAAAACTTCACTGCCTGGTTGAGTCTTGGCAAAAATGAGTGTATAGTTGAAACCGGTATGGAAAAGGTCTTTATCATCTTACATCTGAATACAAGGAAGCAAAAACAATATTCCTATCAGAGGCATCTGAGGAATATGTTAAATACAGACCTAAATGACACACCGAGTTAAGGAACCTTGAAATCTGAAGGCCCTATATAGAGTTATAATAAAGGTTACTTTGTCTTCTACTAAAGGAAAAAAATGTTGCAAGTGTTACCTTACAGACATAAGTTTCATTCTAGTCATTAACGAAACATCATTTTACAATGGCACAAAAACCTCAATATATAAAATGCAGGTAGATAAAGAACAGTACATGTACAAGTCTTGATTACTTACATTGCAACCATTATTTAGAAACATCTGATGGTGTTTAATATGTAATCAAGTCTTGATAGCCATTCAAATGCAAAACATTTATATTCAATAAAACCTACTTCAAGAAGACAAAAAACATTAAAGAACATTTAATACTTTTGTGCAGCATTCAACGAAAATGTAAATATATATAACTTGGCTGGCCATCCAGGCAAGACATGATACCTGATTTATGCCTTAGTTTTTTAGTCTTTATTCTTGGTGTAATTATTTTAGTCATGTTTCATCTCACTAGAATTAATTAGCAGATTAGTCCTAGGTTAAAAGGTTAAGTATGGTTTCTTTTCCCAATGGATACAGTAAGTAAATACCTTTCAAAAAATGTCTCTTTCAATCTTGTATTGTTAATGCAATACAGAGAAAGCCATTGTGTGTGATGCTGTGTTTACAGTCAGATTTGTAGGTGAAATCCAGCTCAAGTGAACAAGTGCACCCATTTATCTGCATATTTATTTCTGTTATTAAATGTTATTAACATTTGTTTTGAACTTTGAAGAATGCAGCAAATGCATTAAAGCTTCAACCAGTTGTTGCTACCACCACAAAAATGCCAAGGGTGTTTCTCAAAGATTCCTTCAAAGTTTGTGACAAAAGTAGAGCTAACAATATTGTTTGCAAAATTAGCAATAAACATCAAGAACAACCTGATATCTTTTGTGAAAAGACCAGTGGGTCCAGAGTTCAAAGAAGAAGACAAACACCTGTGTTGAGAAACCAATGAAAATCCTCTTTTAAGTTTTAACTTCAAGATGAAGATCTCATGATATGTTTTCGAAACAAAGCAAAGGTGCATTCAAGGTCGAATGAGGTGCAACTAGTTTATGACCTGGAGAAGAAACTAAATGTAGATTTGCAGAATTTGAAGGGGTAAACTCATACATGGGGGAGCAAATGGATATGCCAAAAGTTTAAAAGGAATTTTACCTTGTCTGCTAAGGATTTTTTAAGTTCATAGTGTTAATGATAACATACAGCGTCGATATAATACTCCAGTTGGATAAATTAAATGATAGCCAAAAGGCTATTTAATTTATATATACTTGGCACGACCTTTGAAGAGGCTATATTTAAAGATTTGTATGAGGCCGACTTCATACATATTATATTCGATTTTTCTCCTTGGCGTAATCTCCAATAATATTCTTGAGGCCGACATCCTTATGATTTGAAATTAATATTATTCTGGCCGACATACTTATGATTTGAAATTAATATTATTCTGGCCGACATCATTTATGATTTGTAATTGTGCTTATTCTGGCCGACCTCATGTTATGAAGAGGTGCGACCTCTCTAAGTTGTATATATACAAGATCATCCGTCCTTTGCAAGATCATCAAGAAAGTGCGAATTACCTTCATGTGTGATATATCTTCTAGTGCGAATTATTTGCAAGTGTGAATTCCTTGTTAGCAGATTGCGAATCATCAAGTTCAGAGATTGCGAATTTTGTCAAGAGCGAATAAGTGCAAACTCCTTCAAGTGTGAACTGCCAAGAGAATTCTTTCAGGCGCTTCAAGAACAGATTGCGAATTGTTCCAGTATAGATTGAAGGCTATCTAATGCTGAGTTGCAAATACTCTTGAAGGTCTGAATTATACTGTCTGAAAGTGAGGTCTGTATCTGTTCCTTGTATCTGGTGAAGGTTCTGATTTCTGGTCTTGTGTTCGGCCTCATTGTAAAGTGAATTGTTGCCACTACTATATTAAATATAAGAGAGATCTTTGTTGCTGGGTTTTTCTCCCTCAAGAGGAGGGTTTTCCCAGGGTATCTGCTGTGTTATTGTTTCTGTTTTTGAATTATTTTTTGTGCATTTAATCTGTTCACCTAAAATTTACACATAGAGGTTTGTATAGGAATGCTTGGATTCAGAATGATCAAAAACTTTTTGTCAGCGAGCAAAGTTTGGTAAAGTTTAAGATAGAGATTATTTTGATGAGATTTTGTTTGACATTATTCCTATGGATGCTTGTCATGTTTTGTTAGGGAGACCTTGGCAATATGACAAGAAAGCCATGCACAATGGATATGCTAACACATACTGATACTTATTAACGATGGATGGAGTAAGACATAAATTGAAACCACTGAAAGAAGAAATGGGTAAGGTTTGCAGCAATGCAAGGATTTGTGTAGTTGATACCAAGAAGTTTTTAGATGGCATGAAGCATGAAAATGTTAGTTTTGCTTTGATTCCAAAAACTAACCAAGAAAGAGTGGAAGATGTTCATGTTGAAGTTGCAAATTTGTTGCATGAATTTTGTGATGTTTCAAATAATGCACCAGAAGGATTGCCACTTGTGAGAAGTATAAGTCACCAAATTGATTTGATACCAAGAGCAAGTAAACCTAACAAGGCAGCCCACAGAATGTCTCCTACAGAGAGTGAAGAGCTGAATAGACAAATGCAAGAATTGTTGCATGAAGGTTTGATTAGATAGAGCCTAAGTCCATGTGCAGTGCCTGTTGTTTTGGCACCAAAGAAAGGTGGAGAGTGGAGAATGTGCACAGATTCAAGGGTCATAAACAAGATCACTATCAAATACAGATTTCCATTGCCAAGAATGGATGATATCATGGAGATTGCTTAGTGAGGCTAAATACTTCACCAAGATTGACTTCATGTCACAACCCCTATTTTCAATAACTAAATTATAATTCAATAATACTATTTTAATGATCGTTGACCAAACTTTGACTCGTGTGTAACAGGACTCCGGGCGACTTATGGTGAAAGGAAAACTGCACACTGAGGAAATCATATAATTGCATTTGCATAATTTAGTTAATTGCATCTTATTTTATTTAATAAAGAAGATTATTGTTATAGTTGTTTAATTAATTAAATGTTAGTTAATGTTAATTTCTCTTGGAAGAAATAAAAATAGTTTTAAATCATTTATGGATTTTATTTGAAAATTAGAATTAATATTTATTATTTTAAAGATAATTGTAATGCAAAATTAATAAATCATATTTGTTATTTAATATTAGTTTTATTTGCAATTAAATGGTATTTTATTATTATTACTAAGGATAAATATGATGCGCGAAAATAAATCTGGATTTCATTTTTTTTAACATTTGGTTATTGGAAAATTTGAGAGAGAAATCTTTAAAAGAGGGAAAACTATAACGGAAACACACAACTAGATTTTTTGGATCTTTCTTTTCTCTAAAAAAGAATAACTGAAAATGAGTGTCGGGGAGAGGGTTTCAGAAGCACAGTAATTTAAAAACAGTGGAAAGAAGAGGAGAAAGAATGCAGGGAAAAACAAGAAGAGGAAAATCTACAGAAAGAGATTTCCAGCAAAACAAGAATGGGGAAATAGAGGAAACAAGAAGAGGAAATTCAAACGGAAAGCGATTTCCAGGTTTTCAATTCTTTTCCAATGTATTTTAATTTCAAATGTGAAAATAGATGATTGCCTATGGAGAGATTCACTTATCTTTTGAAACCCTTTTTGATATCAAGTACAAAATTATGCATTAGTGTTTCAATGTTTTAATTGTTGTGTGAAATTCAGCCTAGTGGCTGTGCAAATCTGTATGTTTCCTATATATATATATATATATATGTAAATACATGTTTACATAAATATATACATAATATTAGTTATGAATTTGTACCTGCTGCTGTAAATTTTGGTCTGAATTTCTAAACCAGGAAATAATAATATTACACATTTATCATATATACTTTATATGTAAATATATAATATATTCAAATTTCATATGGATGGATTAAAATCCTATGTCAAATTCTTTTGAATGCCTGTTGTTTTTGTTATGGGAAAAATGTTTTTTTTAATGGAATTGTATTGAGGGTGACTTCATTGCCAACGCCTCCCCTCAAGGGGAAGACTGCCTGTGGAGGCAGCCACCCTCCACAGGCCACGGCCTGTGGAGAGGGCGCTGCCTTCCACAGGCAGTGTCCCCTATGGGGGAAGGCTGTCGGCCTTAAGCCCCAGCCGTGGCCCCCAAACTTGACTGCTAAAATGTCAACAAACTCTAAAATCTGTCGGCATTTTCTATAGGTATTGTTCTATCAAAAGCTTGGAAATATGTTTATATATATGTGTGTGTGTGTGTGTGTGTGTTTGTGTACAGTTACCGGAGTATAAAGAAAACAGGGCTAAAGATGTATATTTTATTTTGTCTGCAAATGTAATCTTCAGTAAGTGAGTATATATATACATCTATATATATATATTTATGAGTAGATGTTTGTATATTTAGCACTGTAGAATGTAAAAGAATACGTACATGTGTATGTTTGTGAATTTTTTTTTAGTATAAAATAAAACATGCTGGAAATACATGGCTGTAGACGTTTATTAAATTTCGTTGCAAAAGTAATTTTCTAAAAGTGTATATATATATATATTTATATATCATTCCGTTTAAATATGACAGAATGCAAGTTACTTCAGCTGAAAATGTAATTTTCTGTAATATATATATATAAACGAATACAAATATAGGATGCATGAGAGCAAGTTTTCAATTTCGAAAAGAAAAGATATTAAAATCTGATTTGGAATGATTAAAATTTCTATTTTAAAGTGATATATTTTTGTATTAAATTGTTTATTTCTGAATATATGTATAACTTTGTAAATGTATATATATATATATATATATATATATATATATATGCGTTTACGTGATTTAAAATGTATACATTTCTACTTGGAGAGTATTTCTTTCAAATTCATGCAAATCTGTTATTTTTTTAGATTAAACCATTTACTTTGGAAATGGCTTATTGGATACTTTGAAAGCAAGTAGGACGATACGCATTTGCATTCAATTATCGATATCCATTGGAGTATTAGAAGATTGATTCAATCAAGTCAAGGATGAAATGTAACACCCAGATGTAGAATTCATCTCTTGTGAATTAATCTCTTATGAAATCTATAGCGAACTTTGGAAATATAATGGGTTTCTGAATGAATGCATGAATTAGTGAATGTTGAACTGTATGCAACTTGTGTGAAACTATGCAATATTTAATAAATAGTTAATAAAGTAGTGAAATTAAATTAAGTTGAACAGAAAATTATTACTTATATTTAATTTAAAAATAATATTTAATATATTTTGTTGAAGAAAAATATTCTAAGTATGAGATTTTTATAGAAGGACAAAATTAAAGAATTGAATATGGAATTTGAGATATTTTATAACACTTGATCTATATATATAGATGTAGATTGCAATTAACCTATGCATAAGAATGTACACTCATATATTCACTAGCTTATATATGTATTCACATACATACATGAGCTATACCTTCTTAACTCTTTTATAGTATTATTCTCTTATTGTTGAAACCTCTATGAATCAATGAAGTAAGCATTCTTGTTATAATTGCATAGGCATGTGTGCATTCTAGCAATGCTAGGTTTACTTTCATAAAGCTTTATGTGATTGGCTTATGATTTTCAGTGTACTTGTGTGATATTTGAGAGGTCGTTGGAGGTAGAATTTTCTCATTTGCAAATACATGGAATACATGGGAGTGATTCACGATAGTGTTGACATTACCATAATTTCATATGCAAGGATGATGCATTGGTGAAACTTGAAAAAGTATCTTGTGACTACATGCAAGACAATGGGCTATTTATATGTTAAGATTCCAGTTCTTATGAATATTAAGATATGAAATGTGGAAGTGTTAAGAAGATAACTGTTATGTAGAGTAACCATGTGATCCTCTATAGTTGTTTAGTTTATTATTCAGAAATGTGTATTGAAGATGTAAATGGTCATGTCAGGGAGACAGTATGATCATTGCCAGAGAGGCATCTTGTATCATTGCTAGTAAGGCATCTTGTAACAAGTGAGATTCTGTAGCTAGTAAGGCTCTGCCAATGAGGCATTTCATTAAGCCAGTGAGGCACTTTTACGAGTGGTTTTTTATCCCTACGAAGATTTTTCACTCATGAAAATCTTTGTGTTATGGTTCTTTGTGGATGCATTTATGATCTTGTTGTTTTCTTAATTTGTTTCCTTAATGGATGATATCATGGATTGCTCAAGTGAGGCTAAATACTTCACCAAGATTGACTTGAAGAGTTGCTATCACCAAATCCGGATAACACGGGGAGATGAATGGAAAACGGCGTTCAAGACTAAGGAAGGATTATATTAGTGGTTGGTCATGCCTTTTGGGCTAACTAATGCACCTAGTACATTTAAAAGATTGATGAATGAGGTATTAAAAGAGTTTTTGGGCAAATTTGTTATTGTTTACCTTGATGACATTTTGATATTTAGTAAGACATTAAAAGAACATTTGATGCATATCAGATTTGTTTTTGAAAAGTTGAGAGAATAGAAGTTGCTCATTAACTTGAAAAGAAGTGCAACTTTATCAAGAGGGAGTTGGTATACTTGGAATTTGTTGTTTCAGGAGAAGGAATCACGATGGATCTAGAAAAGGTGAAGGCTATCTTAGAATGGCCTACACCTAGGAGTACTACAAAGGTGAGATCATTTCATGGTTTGGAAAGTTTTTATAGAAAGTTTATTAAGAGAAAATTTATCATTTCTTCAAAAAGGTATTTATTTAGAAATATTCTAGCAAATTCCTTGAGGAATCATATCTCGAATTTGTTAAGCGTCTTGCAAATAAGACAGCCATTCAGCCTTTTGAGTTCATGAAAGGTAAAGGAAGACCAACCTTCATGCTCTTATCAAGTACACCACCCCGAGATGGAATGGACACCCAGCCTCCCATGCTCATGGGCTAGGAGGTGAAATGGAAGACCACCCTTCCATGCTCTTGGGCTTAATCAAGGAGGAAGGTCAGCCTCCAAGGTGGACTGAGAGATGGAAGGGCGGCCCACCTTCCATGCTCTCGCAATACAAGAATGACCAGCCTTGCGATTGCCGTCTGCAAGCATTTCCAATAAATTCTTCTTGTGATTTGCTATGAGGAATATGATATGAACTAAATATTAACGATGCTGTGAACTATTGATCTAAATATTATGATATTTTAGCTATGATTTATTGATCTCAATATTATAATGTTTTATGTATGGATTTGAATATTCTCATAAATTTGATACTTGTTATTACTAATATCAGTTGTTAGTGATTAATATTGTTTTGTGGGCCTAAATTTAGGAATTCCCAAGTAGGGACATTACAACTCGCTTGCCAACAGTTGAAAAAACAAGGCAGAGAATAGAGAACAGATTGTGCCCCTCCCTTTGTCATTTTCTCATTTACCCTATTCATAATTTCGACTCTTTGACAACATTGCATCAAATTATATCAATGGTTGATTAATAATAAAATTATAAAAAATGGCATGCACCACAAAGATCACTGCAGCCTTGAAGGCCATAATTTGGTTTGGAACAGACCAGGAGCACTTCGGGACTTTGCTCTGGCCTTGAAAGGCAGAAGATGAAAATTTATTTAGGGCTGCCGCATATGGAAAAGCAGCATCTTTTCCCTCTATTTGGCTTAAAAAAACAAAAACAACATTTTCTCCCAATTCTTATAAATAATTCAGTGTCTTTTAAGCTTCTTAATTTTTCCTGATTAAATCCTGGGTATTCCAATTATACGTTTGGTTTGCTATGTCAATCCTGATTTAAAGTAATGCTACTATGATCAAAATAGACTTCTGTATTCCCTAAATTCATTCGTTATGCCTCCTATACATCATTTAATCTTATTTTTAAAATTTAAGTACTTTTAAATATGCTGAGTTTTAATAGTCTTGAATCTGATCATCATTTAGTATTGGCAATTTTTTGCTGAAATCTCAAGTCTGAGTCAAAATTTAGGTTTTCCAAGTCCGAGTTCCTGAACTGTGGTTACTAGTAATATGCCACTCCAATTGACAAGAACAAGTATTGGCAATTCATTTGTGCAAAAAAGAACACATCTAATGTACCTTGTATTCGGTGACCGAGATTTAGTCACAAAAATATCACAGAGCATAGATGCAAAATTTGCACCACACGTTGCTGGAGCAAGAGAGCAGAGATAAAAAATAAGGAACTGCAAACAATTAAAAAGTCAGCATAGTTAGACAACTAATAATAAAAATAAGAACTTGAAGCATAAATAATTTGAAAGTAAACAATTATTGTCCAAAGTTGTTATGAGCAATTATCAAGCACAAGAAAAGGGGGACCTAAGCAACTTAAACAGGATGCATACAAGATAATTGATAATACATAGACCATGTACTACTCCTGCATACAAACCACAAAAAAAGAGTCCTTTACCTTATAAACAAATAATATGTAAATTACCTGAGTAAACTTTGACTTGTGAGTATTCAAAATTGTTGATTGGAATGAATGCATGAGTGTTTTGTAGACCTATCCATAAAACATAGAAGAACATAAATGAATGACTGATATCAGACAATTATTGAAACCAGCACAACTGTTATCTAGATGCAAATAATCATTTCACCTGTGGTAGACGACCCTCCTGGGCACATAAGTTTAGATGATTTAATGCCAACTCCATTAACACATCCATTTTATCTGCAATTTCGTCTAAACTCAGCTTACCATCAGAAGATTTTGCAAATTGAATATTTGCCTGTGATACAAAACCACAAAAAACGATTTAGAGAAAAGTGAAAACCAATGGCAATTTTAGCTTTCAAAAGCATGCAGAATAATTGCATTCATGATAACTTCACAAAATGATCAATTCAAGATAAAGAAAACATATCACAGGAGTTAACATAAGAAATAGAACAACATTCAAATAGCTTGGTTCTCATAGAGAAGTGAACAATACAACCACAAAGGTGAGCAAGCTGTCAACATTCTTTTTTAAAAAGGTGGTAGAAACTATTGGAATGTAGGAAATAATACAGCTTATACCTCACTACCAGGTTTTCCTGGATCCTCTTCATTTTCTTCATCTTCTTCCATCTCCATCTCAAATACATAGACCTTGCTTGAATCTTCATGTAAAATGTGTTCCCATCTTATTTCAACCTAGAATACACGCATGATAAATATACAATTAAATGATATATTTTATATAAAAAATAAGGGAATTGTTAATTATTGTACTCAAAATAGTAAAAATCAGAAGAAGAAAAAATGACCATAAATTGTTTTTGGATTTCAATCACAAATAAATGGCCACTTACATCAATCTCAATAAGCCTGTCCACCACTGCCATAAGTATCCTGCTACCAATGATTTCTCCAACTGCACTACTTTCCACCCTAAGCATGTTTTCCACATACAAAGCATTCCACTGTAAATACAACAAAAACACAATACATAAAACTGTTTCCCTTTATGGAAGAAACTAAAGATACTTATCATTTCCAGCATTTTATAACCACCAGCAATAACATTTCCAAGCCATGATTATAAGTCATTAGATAAACCTTAACAGTATAGGATGGAAGAATAAAATATCAGTTTCCACAAGCAAGTACAGCTTAGAACATGCAATGCAAAACAAACATAATAAAGCACAACAAAATAAGAGCTTAACATGTTCAAATATATCATAAATCATTTATATAGGCCTATCACAACAATTTAAAATTTGAAACTTCAGTAGAAATGGTTTTGACTCCAACACATGTCAATTACATAAAAGGGAGCAATACTCATCATCCACACTGACACAATTCTTTTTCTCAAGACTGCCACAGAAAAAAAAAAACATGAATGTTTTCTGTCCTGTAGCACTTCCCATATTACATATTGGAGTTTGTACTATCGTAAGGACATGCTTTCTCTATCAAAGTTCTGAATGCAAATTACTCTGTCACCAGAAAAGGTTAATAAATTCCAACAATTATTTTCCAGACTGAGGACTATTTTGAATGTCTGCATTAACATACCAGATGCAAGAGGCTACTTCAGCTCAATTTAAATAAGCTGTCCTCAATTACCCAGATCACATTTCATTTTTGTGCATATGCTGCTGATTCAGAGGCTAACTTGGGTTCCTTTCTTTTCTCCAAAACCAATTCTTGTTTCCCAAAGTTACTTAATTCTATTTTCAAACAATTCAACAATAAAATTACTATGTAGCTGTTATACACTTGAGATTAGATCCTAGTTGCCAGACAGATGAAACTTATTTGAGAACTTTAAATGAGAAGAATCATAAACTGCAACCTCATAAAAGAAAAATATTTTGCGATAGCCACTTTTACTCACTCTACAAAGTAAGACAGCTTTCTTGGAAACCATATAAATTGTGTTTGAACTACTTCTCTAGTTCTAGTATGTAAATAAAAGGAAAGCGGCAGATTCTCTAAAGCTACAAGATACAACTAGGATAGGATTAATGAGAATGTGCAATGCATCAGGAACATCCAATAAAATACAGCCACATTTCAGACTACACACAAGATGTAAAATGACACAAACATTAAGAAATATAAAAGCAACAACCAAAATTTTCTCTACTAAGTTAGCCTAGCTTAAACTGACTACCGATCTACTCCAAGCTCAACAAAACACTAAATACATTAACATTCCTTCTACCCTACACTATACTAAGATTAAAGTGTTAATTGCCTCTACATTTTGCTCTTTACTCACATATTCTTACACTTAGATGTGTATGCTTTACTGACTACAGTGGCAGTAGACTGTCCTCTACGACTGCTCTACAACTCTCATATTCTTACACTTTGCTGTGTTTACTTTACTTACCTTTATGACAGGAATATTACAGATGTACCCAAGACAATTATTTGTGTGTGTGTGCGAGTGTGTGTGTGTGTGTGGCACTGATGCGTACACAAGTGCAAGAATGCCAAACTGCATCTGGACGGTCTCCAAAAATGTACCATACCTGCACCCTGTGTCACAAGGTTCGGCGAACTTCAAGCATGAAGTTCGAATTTCACCTAATCTGAAAGTTTTGTTTTAAATTCGTTGAAATTCGCCGTATTTCATCCACTGACGTGTCATCTTCTAATGTGCGCCAAAGGGTAATCAAAATGCAAGCACTGAGTTTTCCATCGATTGCAGGCAATTTCTCTGCGGTTGCCAGTGACCTTCACGTATATCCGCTACTTCATCGGGTCCCCGCAACCATAATATCCCTTGAATTTCCTTTGTTTCCGCACAGCGGGCAATATGTGTGGGCATGGGAGTTATTGCAATGGTTCGCGCAATACCACCAATACCTACGTCACACTTGCACTATCTATTCTTCACGGGCTGGGTGTAGCCTCGATCCCACGAGGAGATCCTCGGTAGCTTGGAACATCATAAATCTTTATTTGCAGTCAGATTGCTCCGCGACAAGCATTTCAGTTATAACTCTGCTACCTTTATATTGTGTTTTGATATATTTTTAATATAATTTTATATGTCATAAATTATTTTTACTTATAAGTTATATATATGAGAAAAAATATATTATATTTATATATTATATTATAATTTATATATTATATATTATATATATAAGAAATATATTATATATTATATATATAAGAAAATGTTTTGCATTATATATATTTTAGTATATATAATATTTACTAGTTTTTATATACTTGTAATATTATTTAATTTCCTTTAAACAATTTTGTGGATATATTACTTATATTTATAAAAATAAAAATAAAAATTACATAAGGAGAATTTAATCCGAATTTTTTACTTTTCGCATTTTTTCCTTGCCGAACTTCATCCAAATTTCAATGTTGCCGAACTCGAATTCAAATTCGAACCTTGTGACTTAGCCTGCACCTGTGTATAAATTTCGACAACATTTTGTAGAATGGAGCATTTTTGCACAGGGATAGGTTTGGTATCCTTACAGCTGAGATGAAGAGAAACCCACATGTGAAAAGCATGGCCACCTGCCCATATTCGTTTCAGAGGTGTTGCCTCAATTTTTCGACAACAAGTGCTCAAAGTCAGCATTAGATATATATGCTGTAAGTTGTAACAATATATTTGGCAAAAAGGCAGGCTGCCTTTGCCACAGGCAGTGAAAGTCATAGATTGTAAGAAGTAGCCAACCTACAGGATTCAATATCCAAACGTAAAGAGATTTTTCCCAAAATAGAATTTTGAAAAGCTGACGCAGGTGTGACATGATATCGATTACATAAAATACGGTAACTAAACTTTGACAATGATAAGAAAATTACACAAGAAAACCGGGAAAAATTATAAACTGAGACCCAATACAAGAAAACTATTTTGAGATAGTCCCTTTCCTCCACCTTACATCATTGCAACTGCTCTGTTGGAAAAGGATTTGACACATTCCTTGCAAGTAAATGAATGTCAAAGAGCAAAATTGTGCCTCCAAGAAAACTTATTGTTTCAGGATAGATGCAGAGACCACACAAACAATATGTAGAAAGACCAATTCTAAAGCAAAAAGCTTCCCAGCTAACAGCTTTTTGTTCCCATAAGCATTTGCCTGGTTTCTCTTGGCTCTGTACATTGTTCTTAAATGCTGAGATGCATACTGTTATAGCATATATAAACTTTGTAGGATTTCTCATTCATAGCCATAGAATGACGTTTTCGAACGGTTTCCATATTCTATTTTTAAAATAGTTGCAATCATGCAACTGGTTAAAAGGCAGGTTACTACAGCTACAAGATGTCAAAGGCGTAAAAGACCGCTGATAGGGTTCAACAATACCCAGGTTTTATCCCAGTGAAATTGGGAAGATAGAAGCAACCATGCTATGTTAATGATTCCAAAGCTCCCTATTTATTCTGATGCTAGGAATTCTTCTTGAAGATCTCTGTGTGTCTATAAAATTTATGAAAGACTACTATTTTAGGTTCTTGGTTGGACTAGCTCATTAATAAAAATTGTTTCATATTTAAATGTACCTGTTTCCTTGTCTGATAGGCAGATTACTAAATCTAATTACATGTACTTCATGTTCACTATTATTTTTTGCTTTAGGTTGGTCTATGTCACCAAGAACATGCCATTCGAGTAAATATATTTCGTTCACAAAATAACTATTTTTAGAGCTATCCAACCATCTCAAAACCAATTTAGTATGATATAAATGGTGACACATGAGCATAAAAGAAATAATGTCTTAAATTGCATGTTTTAGTGGGTTCATATCAAGAATAGCTCAAAAATCAAGATACAACTCATGGAGATATTGTAACATTGCAAATTTCTAAGAACAGGAAGCAATGTCCGAAACAACATAATGTGCCTGTCACAATAGATTCGACGAGCAGTTTATAAACATTCAAAGAATCAAGCAAACACCTTACAATCCTAAGGAGATTATTATGTTACTTTTGTTGGCTGACTAAACCCGAACAATGTTTCATTTCTTTTTTTTCTATTTTACACCTAACTACACATTCTAAATTTGAGGAAGGGTATGCTGCATTTTATACCTAGATCACATTTTACCTAAGCAAACTTTTAGCTCTCATTATGTCATGTAGTGGAATTCTTACATGACCGGCAAAGAGCAAACACCATTTATGGACTTTCTGTAGCCATTCAAGTAAACAAAGACCATATTAGAATTTATACAAAATACTAAGTCACAAATTATTACAAACACATCAGTGTAGCTTGCCAAATCTACGTTAATGCAAAGGATATACAAGAAAATGGCTTCAATTGCACAAGGAAAATTCAATTGACTGGTCCCACAAGAAAGTCATTTGGAAACCACAAACACTAAGGCAATGAAGACAATAAATGGAAAAACGATAGTGACCCTAGTGTACATGGCTGTACCTCTTATCTCGTGGTTGAAATGCAACATTATTGGCTGAAGATGGTTGGAGCAACTCTGCAAAAAGCCAGCATGACATACATTAAGCAGGAATGCAAGGAGATGGCTGCTATGTAGCAACCTCTGCCGACTGCCAGTCAAGATGATATGTTTGCAGGACAGAGTAGAACGCAAAAATTGATCCAAGCCAATGCAATTACACACAGTATGCTAACAGAAGCATTTACTTGAGTTGGCAGCCGCATTAAAACATAAAGCAAATAAAAGCTACTCTGGATTCATGTAGGATGATGTAGAAAAGCAATACCAACAAGTTCCTTGACCTCCATTCCAATGGATTTATGGTAGCTCAAAAGCTTGAATAGATGTTGAATAAAGTCTCAATGCTAATAATTCGTTTCAAATATGGTCATTATAAAGGTAAGTCTAAACATCCCTTTCAAGAAGTCAACATCTGATATATTTTCTTCATGTCATGGCAGCTTCAAAAGATTTTGATAATGAATGATGCAAGAACCATCAAATTTCCACGGTCCATAGCTTTTTGTAATAGAGGTTTCCGGATAAGCTGTGTGTAATTATTTATTTCTTTGACATTTCAGATCACATCTGTGATTCATCATCGGGAAATGAAGAGCTCAAGAAGAAAGCAAAAATTATGGATCACAAAATGTGACCCCAAATGTCAAAGAAATAAATAATTGCATACAGTTTATCCAGAAACCATTCTATTAAAAAATGAACAATGTGTAAAACAACTATCAGGCTTCTATTTATCAGCAAGAAAATTTGGAAAATCTTTGCCATCCAAGAAGTATACCTATCAGTAACTTCCTATTGAATTCCATATGACTATAAATTTTAGAAGGATTGAGAAAAGTATTATACAGATCTTAAGATATAAAGGTCCTAAAAAGCATTATCTAGATTCATCAGTTCAATTAATGGTTAAATAAAAAATATGTTGAACCCTACGTAAAGCAAATGCACTTCTCTTGCAAGTGTGTCAGCATTAAAAACATCCAACATCCAGTAATTGTATTGGAAAAAATAGGAAGCATAGTCATCCAGATACAGCCAGCAGAGATCTCTTCATGAAACTTTGCATACAAAGAAACTACCAGCATTTTTTAATCTAGAATCAAATGATTTCTTTTTAATTACTAAAAGCAAACAATAAACAACTAGCATGTGATAAGAAAAAGAAAACAAGCAGCAAATTTAGATGAAAAAGGAAACAAAGTTTTGTCTTTTCTGCCAAGAAAAATGAACTGAAAGCCTCTAAGCACTTGTACAATTAAAAAAAGAAAAAAGCAATTAAATAGGTGGAATCAAATCAAGTCAATTTCATGTGTCAAAGTTTATACAAATATTTTCCAATATTGCATAGATGTTTAGAAAACAACCCTGATAATCCAACATTACGTTGATGTTTGCATAAAAAGTAAAAACCCTGATAAATAAACAAGTTAAATCGGACTCACTACAAAACGGACAACCCAGTACAACAATAAGAATAGCCCTGTCAAAAATAAGCAGTGTTAAAACTGAACTTTACACCATATTCAGACCTGCTAACTATGTGATATGTAATTCCCTTAAATATAGCCAATCGCCAGAGAGTCACAATAAAACAAACAGACACAATTGATCAATAACCAACACCTCTATAGAGAAGGCATTAATAACCAGAAGAATTTTGACAACACCATTAACTAAATGAAGGCAACTAAAGCATTAACCTCTTCACAAAAACTAATTAGCCTTCAAAAGATACATTCTTCCTAATGTAAGAAACGTATCACAATAACTTGGGGCAGATTTCTTCTTTTAGTATTTCTCTAGCATTACTATAATGTATATAGATATTCAGTGCCACAATCTCAAACGAAATTGATTCAGAGACTCACATCTTTATGAATAATTCTATGAGGCATCCTTCTGAGGATTATTGGTTGCAGTCTTAAAGCAGCAGTTGGCACAAGTTCTGCAATTTGTTGTATTGCCAAATGCACACGCTCCAAAATTTCACTTTTCCTTGCAAGGTGAACATCTTTTTTCGAAAGAAGTTGCTCTGCAGTAAGCCCACCTAATATCTGCCTCCTGGTTAGCGAATCCATGTGAAATGGCAATCCGCATGAAGGAGGAAGGAAATTTCTGACAAGCATATCCAAACACTTGTCCACAAACCCTCCATTGGATGTCGCCTATAATGCCATTACTAAATAGGTCAGGCTTGCCTAATTCAAATACCTTATCATCAAATAAGACTACATTAAGGTAAACAAGGATTCACTTAAAACAAAATTCATAGCTTGCAACATACCAAATTGATAATAAATTCCATTAACACATCTGCTACATCCAAACTGTAATTCCAAAAGCTCATACCAAGGACCTGAATACATATCCAGAAATCTCAGCAGCACTTTCCAATTAATATGATATGCATTGACATATGTATGCATAATTCTTAACACCCTATAGCTAAGCATCTGGCATACCACAAGCACCTCAAATATAATACAACTGATAAGAGGCAATCAGACTTACACAACTAACAAGAGTACCATGGTGATGCTCATTAATAGATGACACTGCGTGAGAGAGGGCCTTTAATGTCATCTGCCAATCCAATCAAAGCATTATCATTAGTGATAACTACATTGTCATTTATTGGACAAAGTTATATACTCCTATGTTACCACTGATAAACTAACAAACTTAGCAAGAGATTGAGACTAGCAACAACATCAGCACACTACAACTGTCAACAGAGACAAAGAAGTATCAAAAGAACCCCCGTAATGCAAGGGAAAACATCATACCACCAAATTTGCCTCTTGGCAAGGGTCTCCAGCATCGCAATTAGTAAGCTCTCGTATGAGATAATTATAATTTGTGGCATCCCCCTACAATTATAAAAATTTACATGAGTAAGGAAGTATAAAATGAAAATATAAGCCTTATACAAATTTTGTGTTGACGATTTAACTTAATTTTAACACACTCAACTGTCAATTTTAAGAGTTTGTAATTAGGCTTTTTTTAATAGATCTGCTCCTATTTTTTGTAAATCAACCAACTATACCATATAACTAATTTGACACATTATTTCCAGGCAATATCTAATACAAACAATCAAAAAGCGAGCATAAGAAGCATTACATTCAAATGTTACAAAGATTATCAAGCTACTGATTTTAATTTTTAACTGCATGGGAATAAATTTACGACGATTGACAAATGTCAGAGGCATTTCAAACAACTGACAAAATGGTATTGGCTGATGCAGGAAGGTGCTTGTGACTTAAACAAAGTAAACTTCTATTAACACAGCATTCACACAGCTTAGTAAGTGCAAGTCTGCTTTAAATAGCCAGGTTTGAAACAGGTAATACAGGCAAAAAGTTGGTAATCTTAAAATGATAAAAATGTTAATTAAATTATATTATAAACAGATTTAAAACTCACTAATTAATAACGAGTTACTAAATAAATGAGAATTTGACTAAAAATAATTTAATGTACTTGAAAATCCCTGAGTATTATGAGTTATTAACCAACCCGGAGAGTAATTAAAGAAAAGCAAATTTATCAGTCAAATTCCATGATTGGTTGCTAATTCATACAGTACGTTAGAACATTACAAGATTTACTCAAGTCTCATTTACTGGCATGTTTTTGCTGAGTTGCACCATTGTGGGTCTGAGCATGAAATTAACAAGACAAAAAACCATGAAGCGCTTTCCATGGACTGGTTTTCAAGTAGGCTATAAGTTAGGAACAATAGGATAAATTATACTTCATCTGCACCTTTAGACTCTCCATTAATTGTAAAGGTGATAAAACAAAGCAAAAGGGAGTTAAACATGCTGGAATCACATGGTCCACCCAATGCAATTGATGTGGTGTAATGTCTCCATTTTCGCAAGCATCAGAGTTTGGAGGATTAGCCTATCATTTGACCCTCGTGGGCTAATGGAGTTGGTTAGAAGGTCCCTTTTGGCAGTGGTCAGTGTGTTTTCTCCTTCAAAGCTCAGTGTTGGTTTAAGCTTAGCCTTCATTTTACTCAATTTCACATACTTACTATTTATAGTAAGTCAGCCAACCAGTATTTCTATTTATAGCAGGGCACCTGAAGTTGATATGTTGGCAGTGTCTATTCCGGAAATTCAGTTGGTCTAATGGAATAAGCAGTTTTGCCTAAGTTATAACATTTGATTATTATTAAAGGTAACTTTAATAATAATTAATATTATAAAGTTATATTATAACATTATACTTGCACTTTATGACTTGAGGGGTCATTAGTCATTAAAAGGGGGCCATTTTATAATTAATAACTTGGGAGCCAACTTCAAGGAGATTATTTAATATGGCTAAAGTGCAAATATTATATTATTTAAACGAGCAAAAAGGCAAAAAGGAGGGAATCGACCTCTTGAAGTTTATATAAAGAAGCTAAAGAAGAAATCAATTCATTCATGAAGAATAAAAACTTGTGCGTTGGAGTTCTTGCTTGGAGGAGGAACCAGCTAGGATTTCTGCCATTATTGAGGCTTTGGGAACGAAAACTCTCATAGGTTGTGCAATTTTGAGGCTGTGAAACTATCAGCTGAGATTATTGCCTGAGTATGGGCTTCATCCAGGAGTCCAATCTGAGCTTCATTGAGGAAGAATTGAAGAAGTTATTCAAGGGTTTCAAAGAATATCTACTTGCATATTTAAAAGGCATTGAAGATACATTGAAGAATATTTATTATTACTGTTGTGCCCTCCAATTGTGGCACGCAGGAATCATTCAGCTCATTTAAGAAGAGATTATCATCAAACATTTACAAAAGCTTGGGTTTGAAGGGTTCAACAAAATATTGCAAATCAGAGGTTATTGTCCTGCTGCTACAGTAGCGTGAACAGTGCCGCGCTACAGTACCCACGTTACAGTGATCCGCTACAGCAATACTTTCAACCTCTAACTGCTGCATACATCTCTGTGCCTCAAATCAGGTTGGTTATATTCATTGTAATTGCTGTTATTGAATATTCAGGTCTGAACATATATGTAAATATGAGATTGTGAACTGCTGTGCATATTTCTGAGCTCTAGCTGGTCATAGATCTTAGTCCCGAGGCATGAAACTCAGGGCACAAACTCTAAAAAGAGGCCCATTTAGGTTGCACTTGAAATCAGGGTCCCAAGACCATTGGGGGAAACGATTAATGCTCAGAACTGAACCTCTTAACTGTTGTACATTTCTGGGTTATACTAGTTTGCAATCAGTCAAGTATACACTCAGAAATTGATGTAATAATTGCTGTTTCAGTCAAACTGTTAATGCTGGTTGTGAAGTTAAGGTCTGATATAATCTGATTTTGATTTGTATTGTAATTTCAATCTTGAATAAATCAGTTTTCCAATCAGATTAGCATTCATTCTAGATATCTATCATTGCACTTGTATGCATATGTTATTTTATGCTTTCTTAGCAATATCTT
Organism: Sequoia sempervirens; assembly: GCA_007258455.2. Classification (NCBI taxonomy): domain Eukaryota; kingdom Viridiplantae; phylum Streptophyta; class Pinopsida; order Cupressales; family Cupressaceae; genus Sequoia; species Sequoia sempervirens. The sequence goes on along the minus strand of VDFB02000020.1, from coordinate 11,200,536 downwards.
TGAAAAACTCAATCAAAACCCAAACATAGAAAGCAAAGAATTTCAAACAAGGCAGAAAAATTCGTGTTCTCAAGAATCCGCCTAGAGAGGGTTCTTACATGTGGTCAAATTGAACCATGATGTGGCCTTTACTGATAATCCTGAGCCTGCTAGATCTGGAAACCTTAATAGTTAATTAAAGTTTGGATCAATATGATAATTTTTACTTCATCTGCACCTTTAGACTTTCCATTCCTTGGGAAAGGTGGTAAAACAAGACGAAAGGATTCAGGTGGTCCACCCCCTGCAATTGATGTGGTCCAACTGAACAATCATGTTGTTTTTAGTGATAATCCTGAACCTGCTAGATCTCGAAGCCTTGATTTGAGGCTTGTAAAGCAAACATATCTATATCCTCACCCTCCATCTTGCATCCGAAACTAACAAAGAAAAAACAAAAATTCACACGTGTAGCAAGTTTAAGACTTGTTCTCTGTTTGTCCATCAAAAGCTATGCAGGGGAATGAAGCTCAATAGTTATCACCAACGCTTTGTCAGAAGGCCATTGCAGGAATTGGCTCTTAAGCACCATCCTCGAAGAAGGCCATTCAGTAACCCTTTCCTACAACTCCATCGCATGGTCTCGGATTTTCCATTGGAGCAACAAGTCCGCTAGCTAACCAAGGTATCTCTGAGCTTAGTTTTATTCACAACTCCTTACCGTCGCGTTATCAAGCAGTAGACACTATTGTTAAGAAAGAAGAGAAGCGGGATACTGATGTCTTACATAACATTTTTATTTATCATTTGTTTTAAGTTTGAGGATCGTCATTTCCTATTGAAAACAAATAATTATGATACTTCGTGACTTGTTGGAAACATTACAAAAATACAACCACAAATTAAAGCTTTTAATCTGTAGTCCGCGATAACTGAAATAAAAGAAGATTTGAGAAAACTTAGTACAAAGTCTTTAAGATCCATCGTCATAAGAACTTTGTATTCAGGTCTTTTTCAGAATTTTCCTTTGTTTCAGCACAGTTAAAATATAGAACCACAATTTAAATACCTGTGGGACAGATGTGAGGGCCTGGCGGATCCACAGCCTGGCGACGGAAAGCAACTCTGTATGCAGTGCAGTACCCATCCTTTCCGAGAGATTATCGGCCCCTGAGACTTGGACTTCCATGCCCATAAAAGAATAAACTCAAGTCCGAAAAGCTAATACCAGAGTTTCTACTGTTTTGTTCCGTTGTAATCACAGAGCAGCCCTGTAATGGCTGACTTTCTTTTAATTCCGAGTCAAAAATTTGTTAATAACGGCTGAATCTTATGGCGAAATTTTCAGGTGGATAAAAAATCCCACTGTTATTCTGCAGGAAGTAGATTAGTTCGCGTTTTTCTGACGGAAATTGGGGAAAATTATGTCGGTTGGAGGGTGCAGGCGACGCTCGATAAATATTGCCGTTGTTCGATCGCTGCGCGTAAAGAGTCAAAGAGGAATAAGCATATGTATGTTAGGGTTTCTAATAGTAAAACCCTAGGGTTTCTGCAGCTTCGTCGCACAGATCTACGGCTGTTGATTATTTGACTATTCAGGATTTAGCACACAGACACGTGGCAGGATAAACATTAACCCACAATGGAATGGAATGGAAAGGAAAGGAAAGGCCTTCTTTTAGTCTTATTTAATTTTGGGGTTTAGGGTTTGATAATTGTGTTACAAAATGAGTATATTGGGATTTTTTTAATTTACGAGTTCATTGATCGAGAGTAGAAGGGAAGTAAAGTCTTTTTATAGACTATATCTTTAAGGGTATTTAGTTTTTGGGTTTAGGGTTTGATAATTGTGTTTCAAAATATTTTATTGAAGATTTAAATTTGGGATTTTTTTAAAAAATTTATTGAATTAATTTATGAGTATATTAAAATGTGTGATGAGAAGAATTTAAGATTAAGAATTAATGAAAGGAAGATTTTATATGGGAGAATTAATTTTAAAATTAAGAAAGAAAAGTTTTTTTTAATTTTATTATAATTATTTACTTTAATAAAAATAAATAAAAAATTTAGTTCAACAAAAAATAGATGTTGCATATAAATAATAAAAAATTGTATGATAGAAATTGTATTTATTTTCTTTTATATCAAAGACTTTTACAAAAATTTAACGAATAGATTTTCAAAAAGGAAAGGATAATATATTAAACTATAACTTAAAACATATCAATCCTTCCATATTTATGATGGAAATAGTTACTCAAAAAAAGACTACGAGATTCTCTTAGCTTGGGTTGTTAAAGTACTCTTACAACCCACCAACTCGGTAGTGGTAGACCTATTTCAAGTAAAATGCTTTTGAATATCAAGAATGGTGTATGCATTTCGAGGGAGTTGAAATCCTATAATATTATGCTCTAGGTGATACAGTTGAACTTCTTCTAAGTGAGGTGGTACATATTGTTTCAACTAATTCACACTAATGACATCATGGTTATATAGTTGGGACAATAGATTAAATCTAAAAGCATTGTCACTAATCTATTAAGTAATTGTATAGAAGTCATATCTAATAGGTTTGAGCTTATGATGATGAGGACCCTTGAATCTTGGTTTTTTTCATATTTTTGATACTCTATTCCCAACCAAGAATTTAAAAGTGGTGTAATGTTTATTGTGCATTTCCTTTGTCGAAGAAGTCTAAAGCATTACCTAAAATTTTGCCCAAATCTTTGTCATGTTTTCAATAAAATGAGAAGCTTGTTCTTGTAACTTTATTTGGTGCATTGAAGAATATGGAAGAAGAGCTACTATATTCTCAAATAGAGTAGATAACATGTCTAAATGATAGGCTATGGAGTGGCCTTTAGGTTTAAGAGCAACCTATTTTTAAAAAAAATAAAAAGGGGGTAAAAACTTTATTGATCCTCAAAAAATAACATTACACCAAAGCAAGGGCAAAAGCTCGAAGGAGCCAAGAAGAACAAGCCCAACAAAATAAGAAATAAGATCATCCAGCACCAGCACCCGCTCCATCCTCAACAAGAACCCTCTCCAAATCCAAATTGAGCTCATGGGGGATTTTCCCCCATTCTTCAACCTTCCAGCCATCCAAATGCTCAGAAGCTCATTTGGCCAGGCAATCTGTTGTCCTATTCCACTCCCTTGGAATATGGAAAAATGACACCATCTCTATCAAAGAACCAATCTGCAAAATATGTTACACTGTCACCGCCAGCTGCTAGCTAACATCGGACACCTTTTGTTTATGAAGCAAATTAATCAAAACCTGGGAATCTGATTCACAAATAACCTAGCGCCACCCCATAACGTAGGACCTTCCCAAAGCATAGAGGATCACCAAACCTTCCATAAGGTTGATAGTCTACAAACCCTTATGGACAAAAAAGAGGAAAACCACATAACCAAAAGAGTCCCTGCCAACTCCCCCAACTCCAGCAGGTCTCTGATTTCCCCTGGAAGAACCATCTGTATTAACCTTCAATGTGTCAACTGAAGGGGGCTTCCATTTCCCCACTCATTGAACCAGCTGACTCACTTGCCTTCCTCTCCTATAGCAAGTCGAGGTTGAGGATAACCCGTGGATACCCAACCTATCCACCATCTTCGCATCCCTTTTCTCCAACGGCAACACCACCTCTCCCTTCGCTTTAATTGTCTCACGAATCATACTTAGGATTCTAAACCACACCTGTTGTATCTGCAAGCTTTCTCCTCTGAAAATCCTCATGTTCCTTTCCGACCAAACCTGCCACAATAAAAAAATAGGCCCAGCATGCCACGCGTCCTGCAAAAATGGAGCCAATGAGGTCTTCCCAAGCTGGTCCAGAAATCCATCAAGGAGGAGGCATGAACATAGGGATTGTTCCAAACCCCCCACCAAAAATGCCAGAGTTGCAAAGTAAAAGGACACAAAAAGAACAAATGAGAAGAATCCTTCTCGCCTCCCCCACAAAGAACACACCTAGAGGGGCCCTGAAACCCCCTCTTCTGAATATTGTCAAAAACTTGTTCCAAGTCAAATTCCAAATGAAGCAGTTACACTTTAGCCAAGAAAACTTATTCCAAACCTTCTTCCACCAAGGAACTTCCACCCCCTCAATCCTCTTAGAGAGCAGCCTCTAGTAACCCGAAGCAACAGTATAGGTACCCTTCGGGTTAGGAAACCACGAAAGAACATCCTTATCCATGAGGGAACTGCACTGTCTGCCAGAAAGAATTTATGAAGCACCGCACACTCCTCTTCCATACCCACCACTGGCCATTCATCAGGATTCTTCCACCTTGCTCTCACAAGCTGCCCATGAAAAGAAAGCAACTTAAAGTCGCTCACCCTCAACCAGCCAGCATCACAAAATCTTTGGCACAAGGTCGACAAGTTAGGAAACAAAGAGATAATGGGGGGGTAGCCATCCCAAGAATCATACCAAAACTGAACCTCCATCCCACTTTTACATATCCAAAATAAGCCATCCTTGACAAGTGCAGTGCCTTTCTTGAGAGTAGTCCAAATTGTCAAGCCCTTTCCCACCAAAGGGTAGCAAGGGATATCTTCCCGAGGGGTATCTCGAAAATACTTATGGGATAGAATCCTGGCCCAAATCTGATCCTACTCAGTGCACCGCCGCCAGTAAAGTTTGGCTGCCAAAGTTGTACCTGCCAGCAAGGACTGCCTTAACCCCAAACCACCAAACTGCTTTGGGCAACAAATAATATCCCAATTAACAAGACTCTATTTAGAAGACAACAGGTTGCTAGCCCATAAGAACTGTCTTGCTAGTGAGTCTAGCTCCGTAACAAAGCCCATCGGGGCCACCTGAATCATACACCAATAAATGGGGAGAGCCTGAACCACAAAGTTAAGCAATTGAACACGACCCACAAAGGACAGCCAACGGTTGGTCCAATGAGTCACTTTTGCACAAAATTTATCCATAATAGGCTGCCACAACTCCCTTGGTAACCTGCCCACTGTGATAGGAATCCCAAGATAAGACAAAGGAAGAGCGCCAATTTGAAAGCAAAGAATATGAGCAATTCTCCTATGTATAGAATCTAGAGTGTTAAAGAAAAAAATTGAAGACTTGTCTTCATTAATTAATTGTCCCAAAGCCACCAGATAAATATCCAAAACCTGGTGCAAATTCACAGCTTCCCAAATAATGGCCCCACCCATCAAAGTTGTGTCATCCACAAACTGCAAATGGGATTGTGGGGGTAAATCACCTCCCCACCTCCACCCTTGGATGAGGCCCAACTCCACATGTCCTCTCAATAAGCGTCCCAAACCTTCAACTAGCAAAAGAAACAAGTAAGGAGAGAGAGGGTCACCTTACCTCAATCCACGAGAAGCATCGAAAAGCTCAGAGTGCTCCCCATTAATTAAAATAGAGAATGAAACTGTTGTGACACAACTCATGACCCGTTGAATCCACTAGTCTTCAAATCCAAAAGCAGCCAGAACCTTCTGGAGGAAAGACCATCGAACTCTATCATACGCTTTAGCCATATCAAGCTTGATAAACATAGCCTTTTCTTTGGAATTGGCCATAGAATGAATGGTCTTTGTAGCTATAACGATACCATCCATAATTTTCCTACCCTCCACAAAACCACTCTGCTCCTCAAAAATGAGCACCTTAAGCCACTTTTTCAGCTTGTTAGCAATTAGCTTGGAAATAATCTTATAAACCACATTGCAACGAGATATGGGACGAAAGCGGCTTAACCTATCTGCCCCTTCACACTTGGGAATGAGCGCAAGGAAAGTGGAATTTAGAGCCTTTAACATTTGCTTATTCCTCTGAGATTCTTGGACCACCACCAATAAGTCCAGCTTGATAATCTCCCAAAACTCTTGGAAGAATTCAATCGGGAAACCATCAGGGCTTGGGCTTTCCCCTTCTTCATCTGAAACACAGTCCCCTCCAACTCCTCCAGAGAAATCTCTCCCATGAGATGATCCATCATCTCTCTAGACACCAAGGAAGGGATACAAGAAAGAACCTGAGCTTCCTCCATGGAACTACCTTGTGAATCCTCTCTAAATAGGGAAGTAAAATACTGAACAACTTCATTTGAAATATCCTGAAATGAAGGAAGAGTCTCTCCCCAATCATTCACTAGAATAGGAATAGAATTACCATGACGCCTAGCCTTAACAGAATTGAAGAAGAAAGCAAAATTTCTATCTCCCTCTTGGAGCCACTCAACCGAGCTTTTTGTTTCTAAAAGATCTCTTCTCGCAACTCCCATTCTTCCAAAGCTTTTAGGGCCCTTGACTCCTCCCACAACAGATTCTTCGTCACCCCATTCTCCCTAATTATCCTTGTAATACCATCTAGCTTGGCATGTGCATCAAACTTTGCATGGAAAATATTACCAAAGCATTGTCAATTCCAACGCTTAAGCTTATACTTAACAAACTGAAGAAGCTTAGCAAAGACACACATTGTCGTACCAAAGGAAGGTCTACCATCCCACCACCATTGAGCAACATAGCCATGGAGATCAAGAATCACAAAACCACATAAGCTGAAACTTGAAGGAGGAAGTGTGAGGTCGTCAAGCAAAGAGGATAGAAAGCTTAATAGGCCAATGGTTTGAGCCCCTCCAATCCAATATCTCAGAGCTAGAAGACCACATCCCACCAACCCAAAAGCAAAAGACCATGAAACGATCCAGGCATTCCGTAATGCAGTTGTCCCCAACCCTCTGATTGTTCCAAGTAAATTGTTCCATTGTTGGGCTTGATATCAACGAGATTCAGAGCAAAGATATTGTCCTAGAACAACAATGTAGAGGCTTCCAACTCGTCGTACCACCCCACTTCTCTGCAAGCTCTGTGATAGCATTGAAGTTGCCCCCAATAATCCAAGGATATTAAGGAGCCATGCTATAGACAAATTGAATATTGGACCACAAGAGTTGCTTGCCTTGCAACTCCACAGGTGCATACACGTTGCAAAAAAGAACCAACTCCCCTGACTCAAAGGAAGAAGCCACCATAAAGAGAGAGGACTTAAAGGACACCCACCACTAGGGGCAAATCTTCCAGGGGTTCCATAAGCAAGCTACCCCCTAGAAGACCCCTGGGCACCAATGCACCGGCATTCACCATTCTTCCAAAGCTTAGGCACGAAGCCCGTCATACATTCGACATAAAGTTTGGTCTCCTGCAAAAAAAGGACATCAGGAGAATGACATCGAACCAAATCCCAAACAACTTTTTGTCGAGGGCCACTGTTCAAGCCCCTAACATTCCATGAAAGAACAATCATTTCAAGGGGCTCGAGAAATGAGAATCTAGAGTCTTGATAGACCCTAACTCCACCAAAGTCTCCCTTATCAATTTAATCTTCTCCATATCTTTCTTCCTACCAAGCTTAGCAACTTTCTCTGCCCCCCCTTTCTTAAGATCTTTTTGCATAATACCCAATTGAGGAGACGACTTACTATTCTTACCCACCTATGTGCTTGTTCTCTGCAAGGGATGAGACAAAGCCTCTCTACCCTTCACAACTTCAACAACAAATCGACTCCTCCTAAGCCACCATCTGCAAATCTATTTCCAGATTCATAGTCCCATCAACCTGCGGGGCAATAGGGACCCCTAAACTGAGCCCTTCTTTCCCATAACCTCCCCCATCCCACTCTATGCATGCTAAGCCCAAACTCACCTCTAGCTGGTTACCTACACAGCCTTGAAAGGAGGCCCATGTTGTTCAGTATCGAAAATCCCTTGATCCAAATCTATCAATCCTATATTCACTTCTTGTTGGCTAAGATCATCCAACACCTCAAATCTATTAAAAGTACCATCATCCTGCCTTTCCTTCATAGTCCTTTCCTGCCCCTTATTTCTATTATGAGCTCTAACAGGAATAAAACCATCATCCCCGACACCACCACCCAGAATAGGATTTAAGAGCAACCTCAATAGCATAGTAAGAGGCATTTTTCTTGATCTATTTAAGGGATGTTGCAAATTTGGAAGAACTGGTATTAGTCAACTACAAAGTGCATCCTTTATCTATTGGAACACATGATTTGTTGTTGAATTCCCCTAATTATCCTCCTTATCTTCATGAATGATATAAAGTGTTAAATATTTAGATAAATTTGCCTACTTGATTGCATGTTTAACTAAATAGAAATGTAGCACTTGAAGCATAAGTAAGTTTATATACTTGGACATCTATTTGGATATTGTAGGCATTCAACCTTCCATCATAAATTGCACTCATGTCATATTGAAATGGACATCCCAAAAGGAGATTCAAACAATCTAAGGGTGTGTTATCACACAAAACAAACCTTCTAAATGATAGGCTATTGGGTGTCCTTTAGGTTTAAGAGCAACCTCAATAGCATAGTTAGAGGCATTTTTCTTGATCTAAAAGGGATGTTGCAAATTTGGAAGAACTAGTATTAGTCAACTACAAGGTACATCCTTTGTCTATGGGAACATGTGATTTGTTGTTGAATTCCCCTAATTGTCCTCCTTATCTTCATGAATGATAAAAAGTGTTCAATATTTAGATAAATTTGCCTACTTGATTACATGTTTAACTAAATTGAAATGTAGTACTTGAAGCATAAGTAAGTTTATATACTCGAACATCTATTTGGATATTATAGGTATTCAACCTTCCATCATAAATTGCACTCATGTCGTATTGAAATGGACATCCCAAAAGGAGATTAAAACAATCTAAGGGTGTGACGTCACACAAAACAAACCTTCTTAATTAGTTTGTGAGGTCCATGTTCTCATACTCATCCCACATGGTATGATTGAGGATAGTCATATGTCAAAAAAATTAGTTCTAAAACCAAACCTTTAACCAACTACATTCTTTTCATTTTCATTGTCAATGATTAAGAGGGATACTTTATTCTTAATTTGACAATTTTAGGTAAATACAGACTCTCAAGATGCCTTAGAGCAATGATTAGAAATGAATGCAAGAGTAGGATTGTGGCCTATAGTATTATCAACTTCCATTAAATTGACAAGGTTATCAACATCTCGTGGAGTCTCATGTCACACTTCTATTAGGAGAGTTTCTCTCTTCCACACTTTAGATAACCCTACATTTTTAGCAAAATGATCTCAATGTGATACACGCACACACACACACACATATGTGTGTGTATATATATATACATAATATGTATATTATGTATATATAATACATATATACATATTTGTATAATATGTATATGTATACATAGATCTACATATTTGTATATATGTTGATATATATGTATATGATGAGGGACTACTCCACCCAACACACACATATAACACAGCAATAGACATTAACACAAAAAAAGTAGGAAGTAAAATAACCCACTTTCTATTTCTTCTAAAAAATGAAACTACAAATTTGGAAATTGCAATGCTACAACCACATGGGCATACCTCACTACCAAGAAAATCAACTCTCTAAGAAGACTCTACAATTCAGAGCCATAATCTATATTAATGGATCTCCCCCCCCCCCATAACCTAAGTTTAACCCTTTATTTGACACCAATAACCATCTTAGAATGTTCAAGAAGGTGTAACTCACCTTTTTGTTTTGGTGCCCAAAGGTCTAGCCATTCGTTTTCCCACCCAAAAAGACAACTTACTGAAATTCACATTTTGGTAGCACATCTTCTCGAAGCCATAACTTTTGACTCAGGTGTTGAATTTGCAATTATAATATATTGTTTGAAAGCTTGTGAAGAGATCTACTATATTTAAACCATATGAAGATCATTTTCTCCAATTTTTTAGCTTTTTGAGGCTTCTAAGGACTTTGCATTTGAGTTTGAAATTGTATTGGAGAAATTTCTTGAGATGAAAACTTTAATATCCCCCAAATGATATAAAAGATATTGAGATGATACTTTTGCCATTAGATACATTTTTCAATTCCACTCCTTAGGGTAAATTTTGAGGTTCATACATGCATGTTTAGGCCTACTTATAAAAATAGCAAGTGACCATTTTTGGCCCTTTTGAACTTTTGACCATCTTACACCCTTTAAGTGTCATCATGGAACTCAAAATAGCAAGTGACCATTTTTTGGCCCTTTTGAGGTTCATACCTGCTTCTACATCAGACACTCAAAGTAATTTAAGAAGTGACCTTGTCACATCTCTAGTGTTGGAGGAAAATCAAGATGGTCAACCTCTACCTTACACAACCATGATGAATCTTCAACTAGCCTTTATTTTTAACCAAATATTCTCCATACTATTTATTTCTTATACTTCTGCCTACATGGCTATCCAAGATTTCTTCTCTTCTAGATGCTAGAATATTCCATTATTCTTTTATTGGTCCATCCTCCATGGTACTCTATCAAATCAACAATCTTGAACACGGGAGAGATATTTATCCCACTCGACAACTCTACCTCATAAGCATTTCCTAAATCATGCTTCTTCAAGATCTTGCATGGTCCAAATTTCTTCATTTTTAAATTTTTATACATTCCCATTGGGAACCTTTATTTCCTCAAGTGAACCATGACTTCATCTCCAACATGGAATTTCTATAGACACTTAAAAATGTCTAACACATTCTTCTAATTCATCATTTTCGTCATCATCACTCATCACCATGTTCATCGCTATTAATCAAATAATTTTCAATTATTTGGTTAAACTAACCCATTTTCCCACGTTAATTAAATAATGTTCAATTATTTAATTATTTCGTCATTTTCTTTCATCACCGTTAATTAAAATATTTTAATTAATTAATTTTCTCTCATCCACTTTAATTAAATATTTTTTTTATTTTTTTAGACTACAGGAATCAAGTAGCCCCCTATAAATTCCAATACACCTGGTGATTTTTTTCCACGTGATCAATGACATTGTCGCAACATGTCCTCCGATACCATGGGGACAAGGGAAGAGTGGACCTCATGATCTCTTTCTTGCAACAAGATGCTTTAGCCATCTCTACAGCAGCTTCACGCTAAAATCTCTCTCAGCACTCTCAAATCTTTAAAATAGGAGTGTGTGTTGGAAATAGGATGCCATTTAATTGCAAATCCTAAACATTAATTATTTCATGTATCTCCTAGATTCTTGGAATGTGTTCAAAAACACTAAGATTAAGATGAGATTAATTATTTGGATGAAATAAATCATGAAATTGACATTTGTAGTTATTCCTAAATAATAGGAGCATGTGGGTGCACACATGGTAAGGTGACACTCACCTTGTGTTCAGTTAACTATACAGAGTAAAAGTTAACACTTCTAAATGCATGTAAAGATCCTAGGAGTTAGGATTTGATGTTTGCATGTTTGAAGTTCAGTTCAGTTCAGTTCAGAATCAGTTTAGTTCAGTTCAATTCAGTTATGGTTCAGTTATCTTCAGTTGCATGCATGTTGGTTATTTTGAGTTGCATGTAGTTAGCTTCAATTAACTTGGAATGCATGGCTAATAACTTGAGTTGTATGACAGATAACAGGGACTACCTCCAGTTAACAGGGGATGACCATTTTTGCATGAATGGTGTTGAGTAAATGTTTCAGTTAACTATAAATCACTTGGAGCCAACTTGGGCGCCCAAGTTGATTTATTGGATTTACCTCTCATGCATGTTAAAATATTTCTGAAGGCTCAGTTAAGTGGGATTACTTAAGGGCGCCAACTTTGAGGAAGAGTTTTGGAATTATCACTGAAGTGAAGGAGAAGTTGTAGCTTCAGTTTGGGACGCCCAAATGCATGAAGCACATGTTGTAAGCTTTAGTCTTCACTGAATAACTCAATTTGAAGGAATATGGCGTACCTTTTCATCTTGATCTTGTGCATTGTAATTATCACCATTTGGAGATTACAAGGTTGCATATTGTCTCTATATCTCATTCGAGTTGAATAGAGTTTTCATAATTGTTTTTGCAGGTGTGAAGAAGATTGGTAAAGACAGAAGAAGCATTCTCAAGCAAGAATTGGAGCTATTGTAATTCAGAGATTGAAAAATAGAATAATTCTTGGTGGAGTTTTTTCCCGAAAGGGTTTCTCCACAGTATATCTTGTGTGATATTTCTAATATCCTGTCTAGTTCTTCTATCAACTTCTCTCTACATTTTACAACAGTAAAATGGATTAATCAAGATAATCACCCACAAAGAATATATGTAACAAAGAAAAGACTTACTTAGATCAACAATATTAAAGTTTTACAGAGTATTAAGCTAAGAAAACACCTCATTTTTCAACATTTGGTATTAGAGCTGAGGTTGGGTAGAGTATTGGGATGCCTTTCTCTTAAAAGATTGGAGGTTTTTTGGCTTAGTGGGAGCTTTTATTATTTTTTTTATTTGTTGATTTTGGAATTAATTTTTTGTTACAATGAATTCAAGGTTAGATATTGAAAAGTTCAATGGTTCTAACTATGAAATGTGGAAATAAAAAATGGAAGATCTTCTTGAAGAAAGAGATCAGTGGTTAACGGTTAATAATGAGACAAAGACACCTACAACTATTTCAGATGAAGATTGGGCTAAGTTAGATAAGAAGGCAAGAGGAACAATAAGGTTATTTGTACCTCTAGGTGTGGCCAACGTTGTTCAAGCCAAGTCATAAGATCCTCGATCTATTGAAGCTTATTTGGTGAGGAGAAGAGGGGAGGCACCTCGTTTCAGGCACTTTTAGATAGGCTCATTGTTCTCTAAACCACTATGAACAATTGATGTTTAGAGACCTAAGACTAGTGGTTGTTAATCTAGTGTGGTGCAAGGTACATTATCATGCATGAAGTTACTCAATATATACCATCCTAAGGAGAGATAGAATTTATTTAGAGGTGTAAAAACCTACAAGGGAGGGATAATGGTGATCTCTTAGGCCACTGGAGACCTATTTATTCCCTCTTAAGAGTGGATAATGCATTATCACAATCCTATGGTATTCTAGATTGGGTGCACACTAGTGCGACAACCTTTAATACTAGCTAGGTTGTACTTCTTGGCATTTTTTTATTTTGAAGACTCATGAATACAAATCATACCATAATTTGGAGTCAATTTGCTACTATTATCTATTTTTTTAATCTCTTTCCAATAAAAAAAAGTCAAGATCAATCTTAAAACTTATCCAAAATAAATCAAAATTAGTCAAGCCCTGGCAAAATTTTAGCTACAATCTCATAATTGCACATCTAACTGTTACTACGATTATAATCATAGTATAGGTTAAATACACCAAATCTAAATGAATTCAAGACATATATAACTTCCTAAGATGCAATCCCAATGAGATGTGAACAAAAGCTTCAAAAACTAAGAAACCATTAAACTAAACATGAAAGCTTAAAAAAAAACATAATCTATAACTCCAAACCTTATCCCATTGGGGAGTGGTGTCATATTGATATAGAATAATGACCGTTTCCCAATCCCTTCAATGAAATGAGTGTTTAACCAAACTCCATTGTTGAAAACTAAGCTAAAGTTGATAAAATGATGCTATGGGCGGGTGAAAAGGATGAAAAAGCTTGATAATGGTGCAAGTATGAACAAAAATAGTATTCAAACGGACAACATAACTTTTCTTTGATGGAAGTGGATCCCTTTCTCTTCAAATGGTGAGGTATTATAGGAGAGAAAATGAAGAATCAGTGGTCAAGATGGAAAGGATCAACCAATGGTCAAGATGGAATCAAGGGTGAAGATATGGATCAAGGATTCTCATCGATGGATGAGAATCAAAGATCACATGGATCAAAGAAGCCATCAAGGGCACATAATGATTCAAACAAGCACACTTTGTAACAACTTTGAAAGTTTGTTACAGAGTTTGTTAGGAAAGAATATTCTATTTTTTGGAGCCAAATAGGAGAATATTCCCTTGGAATATTCCCTATGCAAGTGGATGGTTGAGGAAAATTAGTAATTAGTAATTAAAACTAAGTCTTGGTTGTGAAAGTTGAGGAATATGAGGATTGCCATTAAATAATTGATTTATTTAATGAAAAGGGGATGCAAATGACATTAAATTAATAATTTAAGATTATTTAATTAAATGAGAAGACATAAGGTGTTTAAATTAAATAATTTGATTTATTCAATTAAACAGGATGAGAGGTGAAGGTGAAAGGGGGTGAAATTAACCTAATTAAATCAATTAGATTAATAGATGAAAATGATGCATTTAATTAAATAACTAGGCTTATTTAATCAAGTAGGTGAAAACAAGGTGAAATTCAGGATAAAACGATGTTAGTGAGCATATTCAAGTGTGTAATATCATTCAAGACAATTTTAAGTGTCTATAGTTACTGTGATCCATTTGTTGTTATTGTGATGCATTTGATTATCATTTATCATATCTAATTACCCTTCAACTCATTTGATATGCACAATGGTGCATTTGATCTATAGGTTGACGCTTTTGACTATACTTTGACGCATTTGATTTAAACTAGTTATTTCAATTTGAAACTTAATTTTCACATAGTGATGCAATTTGATAGCACTTTGATGCCTTTGAAACCCATAATGACACCTTTGAAGATACAATGACACCTTTAAAAATACAATGACACCTTTGAAAATATAATGACACTTTGAAAACCACAGTGATGCCTTTGAAACCTATAGTTTGACGCATCTGATAACTACTTTGACTCATTTGATACCTGTAGTGATGACTTTAAAACTTAGAATGATACATTTGACTATCAAAATAATTTTTTAAAATACTCCAATTTTTAGTTTATAGAATTCTTAAGCACATAGATCTAGGATATGCGACTTGTAGTAAAATAGGCCTATGACCAACATCTACCATTCAAACAAAAAACCAAATTTTCACATCCTCTTCATACCATTTCATCTTAGAATTTTAGAGTTACCTACCTTATCTTTGGACAAAAAACACCATCATCATCAACAACAAACATCAATCCACCAACAACCAATATTAGTCATAATCTTGTTTAGATCTCCCATAATATCTTCTAGTTTAGATTTTTAATTAGAAGTCAACTTTTTCAAATAGATAGTTGGATTAGCATTAATATTTGTGAGTAAACTAGCTTCATGGTCTTTTCTACTTCTAATTTGGTAAACTCGCCGTCATCCATTTGCTTGGAATCATCAATCGAGTACAAGCACCATCATTAGAACTTATCAAAATGGAGATCTAGGTTAACTTTGACTTTTAGAGGTTTCCATATCTTCAATCGATCAAAAAATGTCAACATTACTTTTTGTCCAAATGTACTCAATGTATCTCTTATAATCCATCTTCAACATTACTCATCCATATCATGTCACCAACCTTCACTTACATCCGCATTTTATAAGGTCACCAAAATTGTATGCCTATTACAAGGTCACAACACAAGAAACTCATGGAGTCTAATCCTAGTAGTTGAAACTTCATTGTACCCATGGGGATTGTTGAACCAAAGTTTGGAATGCCTAGTCATTTATTTGATCCTCGTGAATACCAAACTCCACAACCACAACACCAATCTTGATATCCACCAATCATAACAAAAGACATTACAAACAGGTCTATGGAATCCGAGGAGAAAATTTTGGAAATGAAACAAGATCCCTCCTTAGCTAGAGCACTTAATGCTCTCATTACTTCAAATCCCAACACATACTTTCTTAGACTTGCACAAAGAAATGCTAAGTTACCTTTGGATTTCAACATTGCTACACTTAGGGAACAAGCCCTCACATGTAATGTCATATAATGTTCCATCACATGAGAACATACCTATAGTTCAAGCTATTAACAAAGGTATACTACAACCTTTAATGCCTACCATGCTTAGTCAGCCAACAATACCATCATACGATTCATATTCAATATCATTTTCTAGACAATATGTAAATCTATTGTACCAAAACCCAAACATAACCAATCAAACAATTTCTCGCATCTCAAATCCACCAAACATAAATATTCATCATACATCACCAAACATAACCAATCAAACAATTTCTTGCATCTGAAATCCACCAAACATAAATATTCATCACACATCACCAAACATAACCATTCAAACAATTACACACATCCCAAATTCACCAAACATAAACATTCCTCATACATCACCAAACATGACTAGTTAAACAATTGCACACATCCCAAATCCACCAAACACAAACAGTCCTCATACATAATCAAACATAACCAATCAAGCAATTACACATATCCTAGATTCACCATATGCAAACATTCCTCATGCATCACCATACATAGCCAATCAAACAAAAACACATGTTTGAAATCCACCAAACACAAACATTCCCCATGCATCTCCACAAAACACATCCAATTACACAAACAATCCTTTCACAGCCCAAACCACCACATCTTATGTGCCTCCTAATATTTTCTATGCTACATAAGAACCCAACATGACAATGAGTACATATAATGCCAATCATTCATATCAACCCTCCATTTCACAAATTCCATCACTTACCATTGTAAAAAAGCTTCCACATCCAACATAGCCAAAGCATTCAACATACCCAAAACTTACAACATCCCACATTCTTCACAAACTTTTACATCTAATATATCTAGAAACACAATCATCCCTCAACAACAATTCATTCCACACAAAAACACAATTCATTCCATTCACTATCCCAACACAAACCCATGTCCCTCAAACTTGAAACTATTCATATAACATCTCTCAAAACATCCCTCAAAAATAATTCACTCAACAATAACAATCCAACCAGCAAAATTAAAACCCCTCTTATAACCCATGCAACATTCCTCAACACAAAACATACCTCAACAACAAAGCACTCCCCAACACCAAAACATTCCACATAACTTGTAACAATCCCGTTGTTCTACTCAAAAGAATTACCAATGTTTTACCTACAAGTGAATAATTCGCGATGTCGTCACATAGCAATAAAAAACAATTCTTATAATTCAAAGACTAAATGCACATTTGAAATAACACATATTCCAAACTTTCCATTTGCATTTATAATTGGATATTACAATCTTTCTAAAACAAGGACATATATAAAATCTCAAGATAACATTTATTGCATTACAACTTCCATAGACATGGATATAAGAAAACATACATAGCTTCTTAAGCTTAATTAGCACGTAGTAACAAATGGTCTAGGAAATCCCCTGCAAATCTCGACTACCAACTAATGAGGAGAAGCATCACTCAAGTGCTTTTCCACCAACCACAAACTCAAATGCAGTTCCCCGCACATCTGCCACATATGGCAAGATGGCCCTACCCTTCGATGAAGGGATTGGTTGGTAAAACCCCATAACAAAACATCCTTCCTAAGCTTTGTGTTGTGCCCTACAATTCTAGAACCTAATCATACGGTAGCTACAACTACAAGTATGAAAATCCTGAACTAGAAATTGTCTAGTACTGGACATAGTGAACTGATAGTGTAAACAGTGGCTACTTACACTACTTTGGCCAAAGTTACACATAAAAGAGTCATCCATTCACCCACTATCCTAGCTCGATTTGTTTAATCACCATTCATGTACTATGCTTAGGAAATTCCCTCCATTGGGTAATCTTTAACCCCAGGAACAACCTATCTCTTTATAACAAACTACGCATAGGTAATTCCCTCCATTGGGTAATCGTTAACCCCAAGAACAACCTATGATTATAACATTCCTACTAGGTATTTCAAGTAACTCTTACTTATTGAGTAGTCATACAAAATAACATAATGTCATATCATTGAATGACACTAGTACCGAAGGTACAATCCCAACTATAAAAGACTCCAATCAATGGTTTATCTTATCATTTAAGGACTCCCTTCAAGAGTATCAAAAAATAACCTCAAACTAAAAGTATAACCTTCAACAGGGAATGACTTTACTCAAAGTATAATCTTATCATTAAATGACATCAATCAAAGAATAATCATATCGATAAATATCTCATTCAAAAGTATAGTCTCAACAATAAAATACTCTATTCGGAAGAGTGTATTCTCATCAATAAAAGACTATCCAAAAAGTATATTTTCATCAATAAAAGACTTCATGTCAAGGGTGTAAAATAACCAGTCAAGTAACAATCCAACTAAAATAGGATATTCCCACCTACGACTCCAATCAATAGTAATTCACAAATTCAAGTGATCAACTTAATCACATAGGTAATCTCCTCCTTAGTTTACCCTACTCCTAGTATAAAATCATAAATCAATGTTCATACCATTTGTGTAGGTTATTCTCAACCTAGGGTTCCGGTCAATCATCAAGTAAAGCAATAATCAAGTGATCGTTCAAGTGTTGACTAACAATCTGGTTTGCATTATGTTACAACCTATCAACAACGACATGTCTCTTATGCCATCATTTTTTTTGTATTACTACCTTCATTAACCATGAGGGTTTACCTAACATAATATACTATCAATTACAGGTTACTTCTTCCATTGGATAATCTAATCCCAAAGTAATCTATGAACTTTCTATAGTTTGGAATACACAATAACCCAAAGACAAATACTTCATAATCTATTCTAAGCTTCTTATTTCCCTAGTATACAATACTAATAAACACATTCACTCTTTAATATAGATTATGTACAAACACTCGAGCAAGGATCATAAGATGTAAATATAATAAGATTCTTTCAAAGCATAATCTTTACCTAACCTAGCAAATCAATGCTCTTATCACAACATTCAATCTTTTCAAAAACATAAAGAATATAAGAGGGAAGAATAGCATGCTTGTTAAATGCTAATTCCAAAAGAAATAAAATGACTTCCAAGCTCAATCGACTCCAAGACTCCTCATAAGATTCTTCGGACCACTCTCAAACATACTTCACAAAATCTTACTAAACTCTCAACTCACTCAAGAATAACTTGGAATGAAAACAACATAATGCAAGAGAAAAAATGTGTCCAAATGAAGTATCCTACACCTCTATTTATATAGAATTATGAGACTCCTCTATCTATAATCAAGCCTTGCATATTGACACTTTTCAGCTTTATGGTCGACTTAACAATTTAACTTCAACTGGTGGTAGAATTTAAAAACAATACTCATCTAATTAGAACAACAAATCGACTAAAACAGAGACAACAAGAGTTTATCTAAGAAATGCAAGGTGGAAACCAAACAGGTCGACTCCAAATTTGCCAACAAAAACACAACTTATTCTACCTTTTACCTGGTCTTCCATTGTTGGATAATTCTCAGTAATTTGGACTACTAATCATAATGCAAACTCATATTTTGGTGCCACCTAGTTCTTTCCATCGTGCATTTTGGTGTTGTTGTTTTAAGACTAATTCAATGACTAAATACCACTTAAATACCTCTTTAAACTTTGACCGAGTCTTTATACATAAGCGTTGTATTAGCAAGTTGGTTGACTTATATCAAATGATTTTAGCACAACCTTTAGAGCACCTTATATGTTGCATTAATACTTATAAGTATTGTGCACTATTTACTACATAGTATGCGCTGGTCTTAGCCTTGGTTTAGGCGTTAAGTTTCTATTCAGCAATTTAATGAATAGGAAATTTATTTTAGCGTTGGTTTTAACTTATTCATGGCATACTAATATGTATAATAAATAGCTTTAGCTCAAGCTTTACTATCTATAATGGGCTAAGCCACAATTGCGCCCTTATTTATTTTTGTAAATCATTTCAAATTTATTTTCAAATATAAAACAACAAATATATATCATATATATCATTAATACATATATACATGCAATATAAAGTATATGCATATATATTAATATATATAAGTTTATTTACATAATCATTATCCGCCAAAACTAATGATCATATATGTATACTTATAGATATATTAATATGTATGTATTTATACACACACACACACACACACACACACACACACACACACACATATATATATATATATATTCATATGTATGTCCGGATGCATATCTACATATATAAATACATATATTCATACTCATATGTTAAAATAAACTATACCATAAAATACCATTATATTATATTAAATTGAAAATTGGATCGCTTACATACAAAATACGTATAATTACATTTTCGTCAATCGATATATACATACATACATATATGTGTGGTATATGTCCACTTGATTTCCCTATGCAAATGATGTACTCGTGCACAAGCTATCGTTTATACTCACACACACACATATATGTGTGTGTATATATATATATAATCATCAATTAGAGCACACAAAGAAGAACTCACACATATCAAATAGACTCAATCATAGAATCAAAATTATGAACAACCAAGAAACCAAAGAATAAAACCAAAGTCATTCAATTCAAGAAAGCAACCTATCTTAACCAAGGATGACTTCCCAATTATTCCAACAAGTCAAGACTATGACCAAAGGTACTTACCTGATTCCCAAGCGACTGTCTTGACTTAGCCAACTAAAAGTGGGTGTGTGTAAGCTCAGTTAAGTTTCATTAAGGGTTACTTGACCAATCACTTCTCTCCTAGGTGATACTTCCGCTCCCTTCTGGAGGATTGAGTTTGTCCCTACATCCAACTTAGTACAACACCAAGGTAGTTATACATTCATAATAAATCCATTTGCATCATAATACATTTCTATCAAAAAAGCATTAGAACGTTCATATTCCAATACATAGCATTCTATCAATTCAAATCATATTCATTCTTTTGAAATCATTAACATCTCAAACATATTAAAGTCACAATTTACATTTATCAACATTTTCACTCATAATGGTAAAAGTAACTTGAAAACTATGAAACAAGATGTAACAAAACTCATATAACATCCCTCAAAACATCTCACAAAACTAAAATTTGTCATATAATTCTTCATCCATTCCTCAACATGAAACATGCACTCCATCTAACCAACTACCAAACAACCCAAATGATAACTTGGCATTGAAAATTCAATGCTTCATCAAAATGCTACCGACATGCAACTAGGACAAACAAAGAGAAGCTATACTCTTGAAGAAATTTGTCTATACCTATTTGATAGAAATATAGCTATGATACCCTTCCTTCACAACTTTGAAATGCCTAGATTCGAAAAATACAAGGGAAGAGGTGATCCATGAGAACATATACGAGAATTTTTCATAGCATTTCTAGAGGTTTCATACAAAAACACATACTTAATGCACCTGTTTCCTAAAAGTTTGGGACGACAAGTAGTAGAATGGTTCTCCTATTTACCACATGGCATTAAAACATTCTACAACTTGATGAAAAAATTATCGGCCATTTCTCCTACAACATAGAACATGAAGTTACCATGGCTAATTTATGTAGTACACAACAAAAACATGGAGAGACATTTGCTTCATTCCCATAATATTGGAGAAACAAGGCTAGCAAATGCAAATGGACTATTCCTAAAAAATAACTCGTGGATATCTTTGTCTGAAATCTTAACACCAAAATTGGATTTCACTTAACCATACAATGTGCCAAAACTTTTGACAAAATCATAGAAAAAGGGATCACAATTGAGAAGACTCTTATTACTAAGGGACTTATCAAAATCTATAAGGATAGCAAAGATCCTATGCTAAACTCTAATGATGAACCTCACCTATGGGATAAGAACAAGAATGTTACCAACAATGGTGTCATGGATGCAAAGTTCATATAAAATATACAACATCCACCAAAAAATTAGTGAAACAATCAAAATGTGAATCCTTCAAGATGACCACTGAGACCCAACAACACCTCTAGACATATGTACACTCCCTCAGGGGAGCCAATTTAATCAGTCTTGAACAATTTAATTCAAACCAATATTATTAAGCTTCGAGAGCTTAGATGCTATGATGAATCCCAATTTAAACCTTTATGGTCTAATGATAATGATTATTGTGAATACCATAGGACAAAGGGTCATAAAACACCATATTACATGAAACTCAAGAATCTCATATAAGACCTCGTTGATCAAGGAGATGTCGATATTAAATAATGTCCAGAGGCTTCTAGAAATAATGATCTAGGAATTTATAAGGATACAATCCCAAACCGAGGTAAAAGAAATGAATTAGGTAAATTAAGGTACTATAACAAATTCAATTACTCATATGCTAATATTGTAGGACATGTCCAAGAATCTAATAATTGCATTGTTGTTTTCACTATACATGGTAGAAATCCCGAATGTTCAGTCACTACACGATGAGGGAAAATCACTCTACAAGGAGTTCCACCACAACCTAAGGCCACAACTACATTACTACCAGTTGAGTACAATCTTATAGATCATCTTAAGAAAAATCTAGCCTAAATATCCATTATAGAGCTTCTTAGGATCTCTCCAACGCATAAACAAATATTATACAAGATACTCCTAGAATCATTTGTTCCTACTAACATAGATACTAAGTAATTACAAGCCATGGTAGGACATTGCATCTATGCATCACCTCGTATTCACTAAAAATGATCTTCCTTCCACAACGTATCATAACCAAGCCAAATATATCTTGAATTATTATCCACAAACATAAAATTAAAAGAGTCTCAATAGATGGTGGAGCAAGCTTGAACATTCATACTTTGAAACTTGTTAAATAATTGGGATAATCTGATGGAGATATTAAGAAACAAAAGAGCATCACCATTATAGCATACGATGACAATGAGCATGAATCAAAAGGAATTATCAAAATTCCTATCTAGGTTGGTCCCGCTATTGTAGAAACAACGTGTCAAGTATTAGACCTTGATTTTCCATACAACATTCTCCTAGGATGGCCATAGATACAAGCCATGTAACCTATCCCTTCAACCTATCACCAATACATCAAATTCCCTTACAATGAAGCTGAAGTCACCATTTATGGGGACCCTTGAAAATTCCATTATTGTTAGGACTTGGAAGAAAAATATCAAAAACTACTCTAAGTGCTTAACAATGATTTTGCCTCACATGCATCATCCTACATCGATCCATCCACATTAGCACCATCATCCACCTCACATAAACACATTCCAGATATCAAGGTCCAAGTACAAGACAATGGTTGTGGAGATTATGATCTTAAAGGATCCTTTTATGTAGGACAACTTTTATCTTCTCCTAAGACATTTGGAAAACCACAAGACATAGACAAAACCTCTTTTATCATCAAATTTGAGCCCATTATTTTCTCCAAGTAGGGAGATCTAAACAAAGAGGTTATATAGGAAGATATCTCCAAATGGTTATACCAAGACGAGAAAGAACAAGCAACTCTATTGATTGATCTAAATAGAAAAGGTTTCCAAATTATTAAGAATATGGGATTCACAGGCCATGATGGCCTTGGTCTACATCAACAAGGAATAAGAGAGCTCATTATTCTAGAGAAATGACAAAAATATCAAGGGATTGGGTATGGTTCATTAGATAATGTTACTCCTAACATCAAGAGTACCTCTAGTGAGGTAGTTGAAGTTTCTCCCACGATTAATACTTCTAACGATGATACCATTGAGGACTATCCTATATACATCACAAACCTATTCAAGAACACATCCATCAATACCATTACAACATTATCCTTTACATCACCTTCACAAGCAAATGGTCTTGAACTCTTTATCCCTAACTCATTGATTAGGACTGAAAATAAGCACCAATTTTAAACATATTTGAAAGTGATGAATTTATTGTTGAGTTTATAAGACTTAGAGATGATATACTCTTGGAGATCACAAAGTAGGATTTGACATAGACCTTGATGTGAAATCATAATTTGGGGGAAATTCAGATCTTTTAGTTGGAAAAGAGAAAATAAGAAATAAAATATAGGTCCATGGTGAAAACCACAAAGTAGCACTTTCAAGTCGTGAAAAAGCAAAAACAAAGGATGTATCCAAAGGTGAAAACCTATTTGAGGCATAAAGGATTTGACCTCCCTAGTATCACTAAATATCAAGAGAAATCAACATTACTAGTAGAAGACTCAAAGAAAATCAATTTTGGAAACAACTGACACTCCTAAGATCACATTCTATACAACATCTCTATCTCTTGAAGAGAAACAAGATTTTACATCATTCCTAGAGGCACAAAAAATCAACTTTGCTTGGTCTTATGTCGAAAAGGCTAGATTATACACAACATTAGCAGTCCATAATTTGATAATATATTCATAGGCAATACATGTTAAACAAAAGACTACATAAGACACATCCACAAATTGCACTTGTCAAAGTTTAGCTACAAAAACTTTTAGAAGCTGGCTTCATAGGACCAACTGATTATCCATAATTGGTATCAAATCCAGTACCTATTTCTAAGCCTACTAAGGTAATATGCATATGCATAGATTTTAGATATCTCAATAAGGCTTGTACTAAGGATGTCTTTTCATTTCCTAACATAGACATCATAGTGGAATTGACAATGGGTCATGAGATGCTTTACCTCATGGATGGTTTTTAAAGATATAACCAAATTTGTATAACATAAGAGGACCAACATAAGACTTGAATTTTACATGTACTTGGGGTACATATTACTAGAATGTCATATCATTTGATCTTAAGAACACAGGTGCAACATATCAATAAGGTATGAGAGTGATATTTCATGACATGTTTCATAACATAATAGAAGAATATGTAGATGATCTCTTAGCAAAATTAGTCACAAGGAAAAGACATTTAGATGTTCTAGCACTGTCGACTGAGGATACTAGTATGGGTCGATCACACTTGATCCATGATGAATTGAAGCATAACGTAGCCACTAATACTCAATATTCAAACAAGATCATTCAAATTAAAGACAAACTAAACATTTATTGAAATGAAACATTCTAAATATAAAAACATTGAAATGTCTATTCTATCCCATTTGAAACTTATCCTATTTTGGAATTGGTGTCGTGTTGATGTGGAACAACGACCCTTTCCCAATCCCGTGATTAGTGAGCTTGTTTCAATCGATTCTATTGAAGAGAATTGATGAAATTGTTGTGATAAATGGATGAAAACATGATTTATGCTAAATTGATCATGATGCAAGCTAAATTAACATGATTTTATGCTAAAATTGATATAAATATGTAAAATATAACTAATCTAAGCTAATTCTAAGCTAAAAGATTCAAACCCTAATTTATAAACAAGCGAAGATGGATGCATGAAAGCCATTAATGGAAGCTTAAAGCTAATATGCAACTAAAAATGAACTAAAATATGCTAAATGTGAGTAAAGTGTGAGTGTGAGTGTGAGTGAATTCAATAGCATAAGTTTGCAATTGAAATATGGATCCATTTGTCTCCAAATAGTGTTATATTTTTAAGAAAGCAAATGAGAAATGAAGGGTTGAGATCAAAAAGATCAATCAACAATCAAGGATGGAAGAAATAGGAGGCATGGATCATGGATTCTCATCGATGGGTGAGAATGAAAGATGAGATTTAATCAAGGGTTCCCATTTGTTCCAAACAAACACACTTTTGGCCTGTACAAGAGGTCAAAAGTTAACTTGCACAAGAAGTCACAAGTTTAGCTTGCTCAAGAAGCCAAGTGAGAATATCCCTTTTTCAAATGTTTGGAGGAGAGAGAACATTATTTGGGATATTCTCATGGGTGAGGAAAAAACATATTTTGAAAATTAAAGCAAGAATAATTTCCATGGGAATATTCCCCTTTTGGAGGAAAATAAGATTAATTGTTAATTAAACAAGGTTTAATCGTACAATTAGGAGTTTTGGAGGAATAAAGTGATATTCATTAAATTAAATGATTTAATGGATGGGGGGAAAGGTGAAATGACATTTAATTAAATAACTTAGGGTTATTTAGGGAATTAAATTAAATATTTTGATTTATTTAATTTAATAGGATGAAATGTTAGCGTGAAAATGGGTGAATTAACCTGATTAAATGTGTTAGGTTAATAGACGAAAATGATGCAATTAATTAATTAGCTAGGCTAATTTAATTAATTAAGCAAAAATAGGATGGGTTTGAGGATGAAATGATGTTAGTATACCTGATTCGAGTGAATGATATCATTTAGAACATTTTTCAATGTCTACAAGCACAAATATTTTCCAAACTAGAGAAGCATCAAGTGAGGCTTAACCTAAAGAAATGTGTATTTTGTGTCACTTCAAGAAAGATGTTAGTATACATCATGTCTCATAGAGGTGTTTAATTAGACTCCATAAAGGTCAAATCCACAATTGAGATTCCTCCACCAAAGACTCTTAAACAACTTTGTAGTTTACAAGGGAAGCTACAACCCATTAGACGGTTCATAAGCTACATTCTCTCATTTCCTACACAAGGATGTCACATTCAAATGGGTTGAGAAATGTTAACAAACCTTCTAACAACTTAATCATTACCTAGCATCACCTCTAGTATTGATGCCTCCAATTCCAAATAGGCCATTGATCTTATAAATTTCAGCTACATCAACAA
Source organism: Sequoia sempervirens (assembly GCA_007258455.2). Classification (NCBI taxonomy): domain Eukaryota; kingdom Viridiplantae; phylum Streptophyta; class Pinopsida; order Cupressales; family Cupressaceae; genus Sequoia; species Sequoia sempervirens. The sequence continues at coordinate 11,174,094 of VDFB02000020.1, read as the reverse complement.
TTGAAGTAGACACCACACAAGTTAAAGCCATAATTGAGATTCCTCCACCAAATACTCTCAAACAACTTCATAGTCTCCAAGGGAAGCTACAATCCATTAGATGGTTCATATCATAATTAGCAGATAAATGTCATCAATTCTCTCATCTCCTACACAAGGATGTCACATTCAAATGGGAAGAGAAATGTCAACAAGCCTTCTAGAAGATTAAGTTTTACCTAACATCACCTCCAGTATTGATGCCTCTAGTTCCAGATACACCATTAATCTTATACATTAGCTACATCAACAACATTAGGTGCTCTCTTGGTACAACATGATGACTATGGGAAAGAGAGCGGTCTATTATATTAGTCAAACATTAGTAGGCTATGGGCTTAACTACACTCCCATTGAGCGAGCATGTCTAACAATTGTCTTTTCTTCACAAAAAAAATTGACACATGTTCAACAACCAAATTAAGCTTATATATAAAGTATATTCGTTGAAGTATCTACAATCCAAAGCAACACTCACTGGATGCATGGCTAAATGGGTCATGATACTTAACGAGTTTGGAATAGAGTAGTAGATAGGAAAGCAATCAAAGGACAAGTAATAGTAGATTGGTTAGATAAAGCACCATTATATGATGGTAATCCTCTCATATCAGATTTTCTAAATGAATTAGTCATCACTATCACTCAAACAAATCAATGGAAGTTATACTTTGATGATTCACATACACAACATGGATTGGGGAAGGAGTCCTATTTATCGCACCTCAAGGTGATTATATCCCAAAATCATATCAGTTAACATTTCCATGCATAAATAACATTGCTAAGTATGAAGCACTTATCACGGGATTAAGATAAGCTATCCATTGGTAAATCAAAGAGTTATAATTATATGGTGATTCACAACTAGTGATTAGATGAGTTAATGATGACTACCAAACAAAGGAAGACAAATTGCTCCCACACAAGAGAATGGTAGGTAGCTTTAAATAATATTTTACTACTATCTCATTTGAGAAAATACCTAGATTGAACAAGGCTTCAAATGTTATGGTAACCATTGGGCCTCTCCTAGACATACCTCATAATAGTCACATATGTGAGTTTCTTATTGAGCAATTATTGGTGCCAACATTCGATGTCCTCGAATTTGAATTTGTGTGCAAAATTATTGGTCATGATTCCCCTTGGTACCACAACATTTACACTTACCTACAAAATGGCACCATACCACCTAACCTTACCAGGACATTTACACTTACCTACAAAATGGTACCATACCACCTAACCTTACCATGAAACTAAAGAAAATCTTTATATGTCGATCATCTCGCTTTACTATTCTTGGTGACACCCTTTACCAAAAGAGTCTCATCGATACATTACTTGGATGTCTTAACTTAGAAGAGGCAAAAATTGTCCTATTGGAGGTACATGATGGTGTTTGTGGGTCGCATTCTAGTGGCCCTACCCTTGCTAAAAATCTACTAAGGATGGGATATCATTGGCCTACCATGGATCAAGAGGCACGCCAATTTTCTAAGAAGTGTTTACAATGTCAGCAACATGGTGATCTTATTCATGCATTAGCCCAAGAGTTGCAACATATTACTACACCACGACCCTTTTCATAATGGGGACTCAACCTCATAGGCAAGATCTCTCACATGATCCAACAATAAAAAAATCAATATTATCGCCACTGATTATTTAATGAAGTGGATAGAAGCCATCCCCTCACCTACAACATTGAAAAACAAATAACTAAGTTCATCCTAAACTATCTAATTTGTCGGTATAGTGTCCCCCATGCCATCATCACAAATAATAGTCACCCTTCAAAAAATAGGATGTTTGAAATCTTTGCTCCCAATTTTATATCCAACGTCGTTTTTCCACATCATAATAACCATAGGAAAATGATCAAGCTAAAGTGTCTAACAAAACCATCCTAAAAATCCTCAAGAAGATAGTTAATGATGCTAGTCATGACCAACACCTCCAACTTAATCCCACCTTATGCGCTTATCGGGCTAGTATTTGAACCACTACTAGTTCTACACCATATTCCCTAGTTTATGATACACCATATTCCCTAGTTTATGACACTAAGGTAATATTGCTTATCGAGGTTGAACTTCTTTGAGGGTGTTGTTGCAACATCTTGTCAACAACGAAGAGTACATAGTATCCAAATTATATGAGCTAGAATTGCTAGATGAAATATTTCTTAGTGCACTAAATCATCTACAAGCTTACCAAAATCATCTTCGTCATAGTTACAACAAAAAGATCAAGAATCAAAATTTTCAAGTAGGTGTTAGTCCTTAAGGAAAATCATAAAAATCAGCTAGATCAAGATAAGGGAAAATTTGAACCAAATTAGTAGGGACCATTTGCAGTTACAATAAGTTATGACTCATGATCCTATCAACTAGCTACTATGAATGTGAGCCCTTAGAAGAACCCATCAACAACGGTCATCTCAAGTGATTCCATGCTTAACCTTATATATATTAAAAATAAAAAATTGTCCTCTCATGAAAACCACTTTGATGGCACTTTGGATAAGTACCTTGGTGAAAATCTAGCAAACAAGCACAATGTGTAATGAGCTCCATCCACCATATATCATTTTTTTCCATTCCATTCAGAATAAAGACAACATTCCACTCATATCCATCCATTCATCTACCATGTTTTCACCTACACACCTAGCATGGCTTGGTAATTTACCAATATTTAGCGTTACTCATCTCACCTAATATCATCCTAGGATCACTTCATCTTAGTCCATAATAAAATGATCCTACATCTAACTAGGGGGAATTTTCCTAAGCCTAGTAGTTGAATTGGATCCTTGCTCATTATCTTAAGTTGAAAAATCCAAAAAAAATCCATTTATTCCAAAAAATCCAAATAGTTTGAAATCCCAAAAAACATCTAAATAGTTCAAAACATCAAAACATTGCAAAAATCCAAAAACATCCAAACATTGTATAATCCAGAAACATCCAAATAAGTTCAAAATCCAAAACATCCAAATAGTTCAAAATCCAAAAATATCCAAATAGTCCAAAATCCAAAAAACATCCAAATATTCCAAAATCAAAAAATAGTTAGATATTCCAAATATCCAAAAACTTTCAAATATTTAAAAAACATTAAAAAACAACCTCAAATACATCCAACAAAAAGTTCAAAAATCCCAAAAGTTCACTAAATACAAATTATCACAACTCACCCATCCACAATAAAATTGTTGCCCATAATAAACCTATCATCAAAATCATCATTGACAAAGTAAGCATAGATCATTGTTGAAACAAACCACCTTCCTACATACCAATTGCCTAAAACATTTAATTCAACATCTAACATCACTGTCGTAATAGATGTATCGTTCCTATAATAGGCACAATCATGGATCAACAATTATAATCTCTCTAACAAGAGATATGATGACTTTGATATGTTTTGTCAGTCGGTCCTTTCTTTTGATTTATCTTTTATCTCATTCAACATGAAATGGGGCATAGTCATTGCTTTTGTTTGTTGTGATTTTAGGACGATCTTGTAATACTACCATGGAAAATAATTTCCTTGTGTGTGTAGAGGTAGTTTTAGGCATAACAAACAACTATTGCATATCAGGTTCTTTATAGCTTTTGTACATAGGCCTAACTTTCTTTAAGTTTCATTCTTTCACGTGATAAAACAAGGTTTATGTATGTTTGGTATGAACTTATACTCCCATTTTTTTGCAAAGTCGAAGTCCATGCAATAGATATGACACCACCCTAGTTCTTCATACCTTGGTGCATAGTGTCTACTTGGTATATCAAAATAAGGATTGCTCTCTACATTTTTTAGCATAACCAAAAGCAAAAGAAAAATCAATTTTTCCATCCTATTTTCCAATAAAAACTCAAATCATCCCAATAACTATATCTTTCATTGATATTTGGTCAACATCATTCATCTATCTATCTATCTATTTTATTCATCTATCCATCATTATCTAAATTCTATCCATTTATTCATCATTATAAAAAACCATATATTTTATCCTATTCATTGTACCGATTATTATATCTAGGTATCATGACACAAACAAAAAAAATCCATCCAATCCAGCATGCACAAATCATTAGTACCATGATAACATAATACATCCTACATCCACAACCATAACATTGTTACGACATAACATCATCAATCATATGGTCATCATATACATCATAAATAATAGAATTAAAAAAGCATAGCACCACATCATATCATCATCTATTCTAAGCATCATCATAATCCATCCATCATATATCATAAAATCAAATTGAAATCATTAGATGTATGCATCAAATCACATGGATATCCATCACATGCAAATAACAATATCACATAGCATCATATTATAGGCCCATCAAAATCTCATCTCATATATACATCAAAAACATGCCATGATACATCCCCCCCCCACACACACACATATACATTTGTTCGTAGGCATATAAAAAATGTGTTTACATCAAAAATATTTGTACATCATATCTACATTGAACTCACTCTCTCCTCCTCTTGACTAGGAGAGGGTGTATGGGAAGGAATAGCCTATTGAAACACTTGCTGAGCCCTTGGATCTCATGTCATTGGTTGTTCTAGTTGTGGTGGAATCAATTTTGAAAACCTCACTGAGTCTCCATTTGACCTACCCAATAATCCTCCTACAACGCTTCTAGCTGAGATCTTAGGTGCTCTCCTCTTCGATGGAATTGCTACCTTGTACATTGTATGATAGTAGGTGACCTCCTGAGTCAACCTCCACATATCTATCCATGGTGACTCATGTACCTTCTCCTCCACAACCACATGTTGCCTCTAGCTATTGGCTACATCCTCTCTTTGTATCCCTCTCAGGTGTCACCTATGTTAGTTATGTTGTCATTTGTCCTAGTTGAGTCTTTGCCTACTGACATCAAGTTATCTCAATGTCTCTCTATGATCCTTTGCAGTAGTTGTACCGAGAGGTTGTCCTTCTCCACCCGATATCTATCATGCTCTCTTCAAGCATGGTATCGCTCTAACAATGTGACTCCAAGCCACACACACATATCCTCATCATCCCCACCCCTCTGATCATCATCTCCTCTCTCCCCTCACCTCTCTAAATGTCATCTCCTTGAGCCACCAAGCCCCTCTGGCCATCATCTCCTCTAACTCCCACCTCCCCATGATTATATCCACCTACATCCTCTCCTCTAACACCTCCACCGGTGCCACTAGCTACCTCTACCTATTACCTAACTTTGCAAGTCCTAGTTGGCTCGGGCTCACGTTTGGGTCTCCTAACTACCCCACCATCTAGATGTGTGAATCTCAAGATTCACTGCAATACCCACCATAAATCATAATCGAGGGTAGTCCTGACATCCTCAACTGTTGTTGTGTAGGCCCATTAAATAGGTGTTAGGCTAACGAAATTACCAACTAAAACCTAATGGACTATCATAGACACCTAATCATCAATCTATCGCTAAGCACAAGTGAATGTGGCCATATCCTCCAAAACACTCTGAATCTCTCCAAACTGCCTCCTAACCCTCAATATGCTCCCACACCCATATGTGTAGCAAGGTGACTCCAAATAATAGATTGGTTGCATGTTGATAGGTGACCTGGTGCATATCATGATACAAATGGACCAATCCACATGGCACATAAGCATACATAACCCCGTCTATCATCTTCCTCTCAAGGATATGGCCCCATCCAATTGAAAACCCCCATGATTTACAATCACACACAATAACTCTAGAAATTAATCCTCCTAGAACCAAGGGGAAATCATCATATCTCCCTAACCCTCATCTAAGATTCATCTCGCCATCCTCAATGCCGATATCACCATCATATAATGCTCATTGCAAGGCCTCCTCACTAGTGTCAGTATCATATACCACACAATCACCAACAATCAAGATCCTCAAGATTGTCCATACATCCTTAAGAGTGATTGTAGCCTCTCCGGTCAAAATATGAATGTAGACCTCTCACTATGCCACATCTCTATGAGGTCAATAATAAAAGCCTCGTGTGCTCTAATCTCAAGCATGAAAGGGATATGATACAATCCCATTGCACTCGAAAACTCAAGATATAGCTAACTCAAATGGTCAATCCTTTGCAAAATAGTAGGACGTTGCTCCCTTGATATAATCGGGTTTAGAGCAACCTACAAACATAGTGTGCACAATGTCAATTTATCAAAAATAAAAATAAAATCCAAAATTCACTAGTCTTTGTTTAAAATGCAAGCTTACAATGATTTTTAGTCATTTGCGACCTAGAAAATCAAATTCATCAAACTACCAAATCATTTGCAAGCCTTTTTTCAAAGGCATCACTTTACTAGAATCAAATGCGAGCCATTTTATAAAAAGTTTCGTGACAACCAAATAAAATACGAACCAAAAATCAAAAGCATCATGCTTTTGTAAATGTGAGCTGACAAAATCAGATGTCTTGCATCGCACATCAAAAGCATCACATTGGATTTCATATATTTCAATCCATGGTTCAATGATTTTGATAGTCTAACTTGACCTAGTAATTAATGCAATCAAATCAACACCTAAAGACTAGAGTGCTAGAAACATACCGCTTGAGGTGCCTCAGTTGGCCTCTAGTACTATTGAACACGATCTATGCGATGAATTGCATGTGGAATGCCAACCATCTTTGCAATAGCTTTGTGCTAAAATATCGCTCAGAGCTCTCAAATCTCTAAATTAGGAGTGTGCAAATGAGTAGAAAATGGCACCATGGGGCCTATAAAAATAAATCAAACCCTAGATTCCCCTCATCCCACCGACTCTCATCCCATTTTCAACATGACCCAGATTTCTTGATCAATTTCCTCACCAATCTAAGCTTGATTTTCATCCCCATCTTCATCGAACCTATTCCATTTACCTATCATGAGCCTGACCTAAAAATTATTATTTTTGGCTGACCTTTTGAGGGGGAAACTTGCCATCCAACCATGATCCCTTTGTCCGTTGGGGTACAATGGGGCATCTTATTACCAATTTTTTTCAAATCAACATGTCTTTGAAACAACGCAACAAAGTACATTGTCTCAAAGAGGGGAAAAATGTAAACACCTAAAAATGTCTAACACATTCTTATAATTCATCATTTCCCATCATCATCACTCATCACCCCTTTCATCATTATTAATCAAATAATCTAGAAATTATTTAATTAAACTAGCCCATTTACCACATTAATTGAATAATATTTAATTATTTCATCAATTTCTTCCATCACCCTTAAATAATAATTAAATCATTTTCCCTCATCCATTTTAATTAAATATTTTTTAATTATTTAATTTCCAATTATCCTCTTATCCACATAATTAAATGATTTTTAATTATTATTTTATTATATTTTATCAATAAGCTGTGGGATAAAGACCACTTTAGACCCACGAATGGGGAGCACAAAGAATAAAGAGCTAACCAAGGGATCATGAAGAAAGCTCAAGAAACCTAAAAAGAGCTAAGAGGGTCAAAAAACAATAGGCGAACATTGTTGCAGTGATCACAAAAAACTTCTAAACCAGTCACCAAGTAGGAACACTCAACTAGCCTTTTTGGCCATCCCCTTTCTCCCTCCTATTGAGGAGGGTATCCATGGTCCATCGAGTTCCATCATCCACCACATTGCAACCTTCAATACAATGCTTCTTTGCTTCAAATTTATGACCTTTCTTCCTTTTGGTTGGGAAGTTTGGTTTTAAGATATGATTGGCAATCTAGGAAATGTAGCATTTCCTAACATGAACAACCACATCATTTGTATCTAGGAATTCAACAAATTCATCCTCTAGGTCATCTATAAAGGGTTAAGAGCCTTCAAAATTGGACACATTGCCAAACACCTCAATAAGTTGATTAGAACTAGGAAGATCTTCTTTGGGCTAAGAGGGGGGTGCCTCATAGGGAACAAAAATGGGTAGAGAGGGGGGAGGTTGCAAAAGAGTGGATGCAACAATAAGAGTCACATGGGAAATTATGGGCTCCTCAAAAGAAGCCAAGAATTTCCCCTGATTACGCTAGATAAAATCAACATCAGGAGTGCCAGGCTTCCTAACCCATTTCTTAAGGTTGAATTTCCTTGATGTGAGAGACCTAGAAGAAGAGCAACCAACAATATTATTACTAATTATATTGCATCAAAAGAATTTGAAGGGAAGGCCTTCATAATTTAAGTATTGGGTCTAAGTGTTGAGAGAATAATGGATCAAGACTAAATGGTACACTAGCTTTGAAATGTCGATGAAGGTGCAAACCCTGGAGTATCTATAGTGGGGATCCTTTGAGATAGAATCCACCTTCATAAAGGAGCCAATATAATCAATCATATTCTTGATAAGCCTCAGATCCCGCATGATCAAAGGGAGATTATACAATCTAATCCAGATGAGAATGGAATTGTAAGGGATAAAAGTGGAATGGATAATCAACAATTAATTCAATCAATAAACTCAAAATAAAAAATAGAAACCCATATACCAATGAGATATGATTACAATCAAGCTATGAATTCAAACTTGTGTTGGTTGAAATGTTGGATTACTTCAACACAAAGCCTCCATGATAGATTTCAAAAGCTTGATGTGTGATTGACCTAGATGCTATGATAAATGTTCTCAATTGCTCAAGATGAATGCTCAAATGGACATGACTTAGCTACAAAAATTCTAGGTAATGAATGTGAAGGATGAAGGGTTATTTTATAGATTTTAGAAAATTAGATCAACAATATGGATTAAGAGATACTAATTTGAGATCAAAGGTTGATAATGAATTAGAGGAATTGATTGTTTAGTTATCGGATTACAACTGGTTGCAAGATTCCACTTTATTGGTTGCATGATATATTGAAGTGTTAATTCAATTGATTGATCATAAGACTCTGAGTGAGTGCATGATATAATTAATTATTGGAGGAACGTGCAAGATAAGATTGATTAATAAATAAAATGTTTATTTATTAATGGATGATGTTTGAGATAAAAGAGGGGAATTAGTGACATAATTAAATAAAATTTATTTAATTATGTGGAAGATAACACTACTAATTGCATGAGAAGTGGAGTGAAAGAAAGTGTTAGAAGATAAATTTAGATTTGCATGAGAGGATATAGATTAATTAAATTAATTAATTATTTGAGGAATGTGCAAGTGAGAATTAGATAAATAAATAAAATATTTTATTTATTCATGATGAATGGGAGAAGAGGGATAATTAAATAATTAAAGTAATTAGTTATTTTAGGAAGAGTGGGTGAATGTTAATTAAAGATATAATTAAATAAATAGGATTTATTTAGTTAATCGAGAAGAATAAAGAATTAAAGATATAATTTTTATTTTTTTTTTATTTTATTTTTTTGATACGTACGCGCTTTTGACTGGAGCTATGAACCAGTGAGGCCACATTTTTTGGGGGACCTCATCCCCATTGTCTTTCCATTAAGCTCTCCGAGACACTATGTGTCAGGGTTCCGTAGCAACCGTCAACAACAGTCGTCGATGGGTGAGCCGATTGTGTGCAATGTTCCTAGATCGAACCCCAAGCCACCGTCTCATCTTTCTACTTCCTCCTCAAGCCTCCTCCGTAGCCTTCTTCTTTTTTTTTCACCTGCTCCTCTACCTCCTTCTTCATCCTCCTGTAGCCTCCTTCGCTATCTCCTTTTCTCCTCCGACCCCCGTCCTTCATCAACCATCTTCCGTTTTTCCGTCTTCCTCCTGCCGCTTTGCTTCCACCTCGGGCCTCCTCCGCAGCCCCCTTCCACCTCCTTATCACTCCACGGGAGGGTCCTCTTCCGCAGCTTCTTCCGCCTCCTTATCACTCCACGGGAGATCTCCTTGTCCCGCCTCCTTTGCTTCCTCCAGCTAGGTGTCCTCCCTTATCCCTCCAATGGTGTTGACTCCTTGTTGCCTTGTCTTCTTCCAGCCTTGCATCTGCGCTGCTTGCGTCATGGCCTTATCTCCTCTTCGTTCCACGAGCCAATCTCTGCCCCAAGCCCCGTAGGGTCCAGCGTAGCCTTTGAGCACCACTCTGTGTCCTTCTATCCACCTCGTACAGCGTGCAACATCCTTCGTACCTGCAAGCAACGGGTGAGTCTCGAACATGAGACTGCCCTTTCAACAGGGCTTGTGACTTGCCGTCACACTGCAAGGTCATCCCCAGAATTAAAGATATAATTAAATAAATGGGATTTATTTATTTAATAAGAAGAATAAATAATTAAAGATATAATTAAATAAATATGATTTATTTAACTAATCAAGAAGATTAATTGAATTAAAGATATAATTAAATAAATATGATTTATTAATTTAATCAAAAAGATTAATTGAAATGAATTAATTAAATAACATAAAGTCATTTAATTAATAGTTGAAATATGATTTTAGACAATAATTAAATAATTGAATGATTAAGAAAAGACAAATATTAGTATTAAAATGCTAGTTTGTAGGCCAGGACAATTTTAGGTATCTACAAGAAGTAATCTTAGCAGCAACAGGACTAAAAAAAGGCATCCATGAGAAAATGAATAGGCCTGACTAACCATAGAACTAGGGACCATTCTTCTTCACAAAATTGTAGTCCTCCATAAAGGTGAGACAAATTAGAAAAAACCAAAATCAAGAATGTCAATGTCAAGGGTGACCAAGTTGCTTCAGGTAGTCTTCATCCATTCAACAAACTGATCAATCGATGGCCGCTTGCACTCATACATCAAATGAGGAGGGAATGACTCCCAACCTCAACAAAAGCTTCATTAATGCATGAATCCTAGATATGGAAGTTAGCAGGGTCTTCAACCAACCACAACTTTGAGTCACCCATCGTGCAAAATTGCATGTTGGCCGAAGACAGAGTGAAATCAGGATTAATCAATCTTAGCATAAGCGGGTCGGGTGGTGGCTTAAGGCTCTCCATGATAACCTATGATTTATAAAATTCATTGTACTCATGGTACGAGTTGCAATGATTCCTACAATCCTCAATAAAGAAAGGGATCGATGCTAGAGGGGCACCAGGCTCAGGGACAACAAGATTAGTCAGATTGCCCTCTACACAAACCCTAAGAGGGTTGAAGTCCAACATATTCTTTTGGGACTAAACCATATGAGGAACGACGCCCATCTTCACCCCAGATCGAGGCTACCACAATTAAACATCATGGGGGTGAGCTCGTACTGTGTGAGCCAACTCTCCATCCCTACCAAACTCATTAGTGCTTGTCCACGTGCAACCACCAATCTCTTCCTCACCTCCACAAACCTGTGCGCCTTCACATATTTCACATATTATTTTTAATTATTTAATTAGCTAATTATTCCTCCAAAATTAAATAAATTATTTTAATTTATTTAGTTTGCACATTCCTTTAAAAATAATAAAACCATTATTTTATTTATTTGCTAATTATATCCAATTTTATCTTTATTCTTTTAAACCCTGAATTTATAAATCAAACTAAATTTAGTGATCATTCCTAAAAATAATTAACTCCCTTAGATTTATTGACCTTTTCTAAATTTAGTGAGTGAACTGAACTTCACTCCACTTCATCTTTTCATGCATGATCATCCTTATCTCTCATCAATCCTCATTTGTCGATCTCATTTCACTTCTCACACTATTGATCTCATGTCCTGAAAACCTATAAATCAAACATCATTTGATTATTCAATACCTCCTCAAATTTGTAGCCAAGCTATACTTTTTTCATCTAACTTTTTGCTTAACAAGGTTATGCTAAGTTTATGAGTAATCCACATATCATATGAAATAACATAATTATTAACTTTAGAATGGAGTAAGGCTAGGCATTTTCGGTGGAGGTAAAGTAGATTAGATTAAGTTTGATTTAAATTTATTTTGGTTACTTGCATTTGAATAATGTACATGCTTCATTTGCAATAGATCTATTTGATCATTGGATTTGGATCATTGATTTGATTTTCTATTTGCATTGAATTCATTAATCATTCAACATTATTCCTATTCACAATTCCTTAAATCTTCACTTTTGATTTACCTTAGCCTTGTATTGAGAATTCATCTTATTGATATGATTTCTTATCTCTTTATGCAAGTTCTTCAGGTGCTTTGCAAAATATTTGGCCTCAACACTACTCTTTTCCCCTTTTTCCATCTTCCTCAACTCATAAGCATTCCTCATACTGCTCCCATACACAATATGGAATGGTGATTTACTAATACTCCTATTGATAGAATTGTTGTGAGTAAATTTTTCATATTGTAAAATCAAATCCCATCCCTTGGGCTTATCTCCTACTAAGCATCTTATCAGGTTTCCCAAACTCCTATTCCTTTACCTCTAACATATTTTGCAACTTTGTACAAAATTCCTTACATCTTGTTGTAACTATGGTCAATAATAATTATCACTAACAAGAGCAATGGTCTTACCTCAACCAAAGTGTCTATTCAATCCTCCACTATGATTCTCCTTGATCGGGTTCTCTCTCATAGAACTCCTTGAAATGCACATTAGATTGCTCTAAACAACATCTCATCATAAATTGAGAAATCCAATCATTTTTCCCTATCCAAAGTAATAGGTTTTGCACAAGCCTTCCAAGCCTTTGCTAAGTTTGGATATTTAGGATATGAACTCTTGAGTTCATTGAACCCAATAACCTCTATTCTCATCTCTATCAACAAAATTTTCCTTCTACTTAAGGCATCTGCAAATCTATTTGACCTTCAATTCCTACGCTTCAAAAAAATGGTATAACTCTACAAAAACTTAACCCATTTTAAGTGCCTTTGATTTAACTTTCCTTGACTATCAAGATGCTGCAAAGCTTGATGACTAGTATATAAAACACTCTTTTAGTAACAAATAGTGTCTCTATTTCTTCAAAGCTTGAACTATAGCATAAAAATCCTAATCATAGACATAATAATTTTTATTGGCATTATTAAGCTTCTCACTAGAATAGGCAACAACCTACCTTATTGACTCAAAATAGCTCCTATGGAACTACCACTAGCATCACAATCTACCTGAAATACTTTATTTAAATATGGAAGTGCCAAAATAGGTTGCTTTGAGACTTTCTTCTTCAACATATCAAAACTCTTGGTTGCTTCTATAGTCCACCCAAACTCCTCTCTATCCCCTTTCATTGTTTCAATTAGGGGTGCATAGATACTAATAAAGTTCTTAATAAACTTTATGTAAAAACTTGCTAAACTATGAAATGATCTTACCTTTCTAGCAATCCTTGGTATAGTCCATTCAATGATAGCCCTCACTTTTTCGGATCCATTTTAAGACCCTCAATTGAGATAAAAAAATCCCAAACACACCAACTCTTTCTTCACAAAATTGTATTTCTTCAAATTAATCAATGATTTCTCCTTTGTTAGCTTCTTAAAAACTCTTTGAAAATGCATCAGGTGTTCCTATAATGTCTTACTAAAAATAAAAATGTCAACCAAATAAACAATAATTTTTTTTCCCAAAAATGCTTTCAATACCTCATTCATAAGCCACATAAATGTGTTTAGTGCATTGGTTAGCAAAACTGGCATGAATAGCCACTCATATAAGCCCTCTTTAGTCTTAAAGGTTGTCTTCTAGTCATCTCCTCCTTTTATAGAGATTTGATGATACCCACTCTTTAGGTCAATCTTTGTGAATTATTTGGTGTTGGCAAGAGACACTGCACATGTTCTATGGTGTTGTCATTGATGGTGTTGTCAGTAAGATGATTCGCACATCGTCATTTGATCATATCAGCAGAAAGATTGAAGATCAGTGATCATTTGTTAAGTTAGAACAGAGCATCCGGTAGATTTGTGTTCTTTGATTCATATGCAAATTTTCTATTAGTATTTTGTGTTGTGGATCTCAGGGATGATTGGTCGATGCTTAATCTATGTTATCTATAAATATTGGTGCCTCGTATCAATTTGAGTGTAAGTTAGAAGATCCAGTTGACTAATTTTATGTTCATCAGTGTATGAAGACCGACTTGGTGGATGTAGCGTGTCGCAGATATTTGAGGAGTTATTTTTATGTTCAAGCATTTTGTTTTGGGTCCTCACTATGTTGTGGCCGAATTTTGTGGATGCACATTGAATATAATGCATGATTTGAGCCGACAACTTGTGAATATTTCTTATTTTGTTGAAGTCGACATGAAGCGATTAAATATATATATATATATATATATATATATAAAATTGATTATATCATTTTGGTGCATGTTTGGTGTGAGTTGATGTATGTTGCGAATATCAAAAGGATTGAAGAGCGATTATGCACAGTTTCACTTGTGCATTAAGGATTTTGTGAAGCGAATTAGAGTAGAACAAAGCAAAAGAGCAAAATCAGTCAGAAGTTTAAAAGAGCGATTGATGAGCCTAACCAGAACTGTAATCAAGCATTTGTAGATGCTACTTTCTTAGTTCAATCTTTGGATGTTATCCAAATCTTTGTAAGGAAGTGAGCCTTTTAGTTTTTGAGTAGTGAGCTCTAGGTAGTGTGCCTAAATGCAAGTGCATTCCCATTTTGTAAATTTTCCTTTTGAGTATACTCAAACAATATTGTGGATTGACCTCCACCGTGGTAACAGGGTTTCCACATAAAAAGCCTTGTGTTATGGTGTTGTGGTTATTTATCTTATGTACACGCATCTTTATTTTGGTTGAATGTTATTAGTACTTTAAGGATCAAATTAATAAAGTTAAAAATTGCAGAACATTGATTCACTCCCCCCTCTCAGTGTTCCTTGATTCCAACAATTGGTATCAAAGCTTAGTTCCTCAAAAGAAGTTTAAAAGCTTGGGGAAGATCTTGGAACGTGTTTCAATGGATTCAAGCAGTCTTCAACAACAACTTATGGTGGCCCTAAATGATCTTGATCAGTCATAATTTGAAGTCCAAGAATTACAAGAAAATCTCATGAATGTTAAGAGATTCATTGAGTTATTGAAAGAAAAAATCAATAAGTCCAGGGAGAAGAGAAGGGAACTTTGTGATCAAATCAAGCAAGAAGACAAAAAATGCATTATAGATGAACAATTGAGTCAAGCCCTGAAGGAAAAGAAAAAATAATGTGAAAATTTAGCTAGAGATAATGCAGTCCTAAAGCACGAGACAAAATCTATTATGATGAGGATGACCAGGGAGATTGAAGACATGAAGAGGAATGAATAAAAGCTTGCTCAATCCTTGAAAGAGAAATCTGAAGAATGCAGCCGAATTACTGATGGATTCATTCAATTGGAACTTGAGCTAGAACAATCTAGACACAATGAAGAAGAGCTTGAAAAGTAGATTGATGATCTTAGAGATGAACTTGCTACAACAAATGAATTCAAGAAGAAGTTAAAGATCAGCTTAGCCAAGCTTGATGAATTGATTAAAATTCAAAGGACTGATGGTGACAAGCGAGGTCTTGGATATGAGAAAAGAGAAAGTTCTGGATCTAGACAAAGGAGATTTAGACAAGGAAATATGATGAATCAACTTGGAAGGTATTTGGTAAGACAACCTAATGCTCAAAGATTTAATGGTAACTGTTATGTTTGCAATAAATTTGGTCATATGGTGGCTCAATGTAGAATTAGAATAAATTCAAGTGGTCCATCATTCTCCAGTTAGTGCTTTAATTGTAACAAGTATGGCCATAAGTCAAATGAATGCAAAAGAATGATGAACAACTCTTACAAAGATGTTAGATGCTATGCATACAATAGATTTGGCCATATTGCTAACCAATGTAGATCAAGAGAAAATTAGTGGAACAACTAGGCTGGACAAAGAAATGTGGTGTGCTACAATTGCAACAAAACCGGTCATATTGCTAGATTTTGCAAAAGAAGTCCGATAAATCAAAGAAGAAACATATAGAAGGATAAAAAAGGAAAAGGGAAAGTCACTATAGATCAGATCAAGAAGCAGATGAAGAAGACATGGGTGAAGAAGAGTCCCTCTATTGTAGGAAATGAGCCAACACCAGAATAAGCTTCTGGTAATTCCTTCGAGAATTAGATTAAGGCCTCTAGCCTAGGGGGAGCTGTCAAGAAAATCCTTCAAACCCCCTATTGGTAATTGAGACCGGGATGTGGATGAGTGCAGTGATTGCATTGATGATCTACAAATGCTATTGAATAGTTGGAAAGAGTATTTATGCAGAATTGAAGGTCCGCAGAAGAGTTATCTAGCATAGTGTATGGAAGCAGGGTATCTGGATGAGTTAGGGCAAAATAATTTATTGCGTCAAAAAGGTTAGGTGTGTGAATGATAAAAGGTCATTTCCATCTTTCATTTGTCACTTTGCATTTTGAGAAGAAGAATTTTGGAGTGCTCTGAAGTGAACTTTGGCAAAATTTGGTGAGGATTCAAGTGTGAAGGCAATTCGAAGATCAAATCCTAATATGGCAGAAAGTTAGTTATTTATCATAAAATCTTGCAAACCTATGAATTTGTGAAAATGGCTACTCCATTGGTAGTTGAAGTCAAGGATAGGCCCCGTTTGAAATTCAAGTGGCATCCTTTCAAATCTGTTGAGACTGAGCCCTTAAGTGAATTTTTGTTTGTTTCGTATGGTGTATTGCATATTGAAGATATTAGGGAATACATTCATTATAATATTGAGGAATTAGGGAGCTTGCATTTTCTAAATTTATATTCCAATCACATTATTGGAGAGGATCTATTTATTAAACTTGAATTCAAAATCCTATAGGAGAAGAAATTCACGCAGATTTTGAAATTCCCCGTGTTTGATGAAAGCGAATGGGTCTGATATATCTTGAGTCAAGTTCATGCTAAATTTATGTGGTTGAGTCGACCTTTCAAGATTACAAAAGAAGCCATAAGCGCTATTATAGGCTTAAATTCCTCCGGTGGATTGCCAATCTTGAAGTCTGTGAAGAATCAGACAGTCATTGATGCAATTGGTTCCGTATTTGATAGAAGAGCAATGACAATTGATAACATCATTGATGTGGATGTGAAATTCACCTCGATGGTCATTGGCTATAAGATATATCATTCCAGCCAAGAAAATTTTGTATCTAGTACAACCATATATGCAACATATAAGATGGTAAAGGAGGATGCAGAGTATGATTTATGTGAGTTGCTTCAAAGTCAGCTTATGGAGAATCTTGGTAAGATCAAGAAAGACAAGAAGAATTCCTTTAAATATGGTAATTTGTTGCTATGTTTGTTCTTTTATTTCATGAATGAAGTTCCAGGAGTCGGGAAAGTGCATTGGAAAAATGATAAGCCCATAGTTGTTTAGATTAGAGATATCTTGTATGGAATTGGTGATAGTAAAACAAGGAAAACTGTTATCTAGGGATATTTCAAGAATTTTCAGAATGAGATGCAAGCAAGAGAAAGAATTCCTACTTCTATTGTGGAGAATTATAAGGATACAATTTGTTTTATGGTTGACATTGATCAATGCTTGATGGAAGCTACAAATCCTAGAACCGTTTAGATTATGCCAATGGGTTATAAAGTTGAGGAAAGCATCTTGGAACTATATGCACAACATTTGTTGAGTAAGCCTTTGGATCCATCTGAAAAAAGGTTTGGAACATATGTAGAGAAGGATATGCAAGTCTATGAGCAATTGAAGAAACCAATGATAGTCCAAAGAGTAAGGAAAGAAGTGGAAGTCTTTGCAGAGAGCATGGTTATATCTGTAGAAGCTATAAGAGAAGCCAGAAGGAAGAGAGAAAAAGGTGAAGCTGAAAAAGGGCCTACTAGAACTGAATCTGCTAGTCCGACCGCATCCTCTACCCGAACTAGACCAACAAGAAGCTCTGCACCCCTATCCGATCATGCAAAGAAGTCAGCCCCTGTAAAAGCTCA
Source organism: Sequoia sempervirens (assembly GCA_007258455.2). Lineage (NCBI taxonomy): Eukaryota > Viridiplantae > Streptophyta > Pinopsida > Cupressales > Cupressaceae > Sequoia > Sequoia sempervirens. Next base: position 11,156,138 of record VDFB02000020.1, on the reverse strand, counting down.
AATTAAGACATCTGGTAAAAGGAAGAAGGATAAGAGCACAAGAGTGTATGCAACTATTTCAGAAGATGAAGAGATAGAATATGATGAAGAAGTCAAAGAAATAAAGCATATGAGCACTCAAGCAACAACAGTATCTAAGGACAAGCCCTCTGATGAAAAAGAGAAAGCCAAGAAGAAAGCAAAAATTGAGAAACTAGGTATGTCTGTAGAAGAAGTTGAGAGAGGCATAATCAAAGATGGTAATCTTAAGACCCTATATCAAGTGTATGGCACCTTTGATAATGTTGGAAAAAGAGTTCTTGAGGAAGCTACAATAAAGTATTTGAACAATTTCAATATGGCTCTTGTTGAGATAATAGCATAGTTGCCTAAAGAACTGTATGAAATTTTGGAGATGAGGAGAGTAAGTGCCAGAACTGAAGAAGAGCAGCTGAGAGAACGGATTCTTGCAAATCTATGTCCGATAATGTCTATTGAGGAAATGAAGACAATCCTAAATAAAGAAAAAAGAGAATTCAAGAGAAAAACCAAAGTAAACAAGATTATGATTGGTAGGACATAAGAGGTAGCAAAAGAAATCGATTTTTTTTTTAAGGAAGTTCTGTTAAAGAATAGAATTAATGTTGTCTTTGAAGAAATGCATGTTGAATATATTTCATTTGGTCCAGAAAATGAAGAGGTTACAGTTGAGGACATTCAAATTCCTCCTGATGTGCATGATACTGAAGTACCTATGGAGACTGAAGCTCCTAAAGCTGTGTCAGTTGAAGAAAAGGAGATATCAGCTGAGGAAGTTGAAATTCCAAAAGACAAGCAAAAATTTGTGGCTGAGGAAACAGTTGTTGAGGAAAAGAAGGTTGAAGTTAAGGGAGATCTTGTGGAAGCAAGAGACACTGCAGAGGCAGTGAATAAATTTCTAGAAGAACAACAGGAAGAATTTGACCTTGAACTGGGAGAAGGTCCTATTCATTGTTGAAAAAGAGGTATTTTCTTAGCTTAATACTTTGTAAAACTTTAATATTGCTAATCTAAATAAGCTTTTTCTTTGTTACATATACTCTTTGTGGGTGATTATCTCGATTAATCCATTTTACTGTTGTAGAATGTAGACAAAAGTTGATAGAAGAACTAGATAGGATATTAGAAAGATTACACAAGATGTATCGTGGAGAAACCCTTTCGGGAAAAAACTCCACCAAGAATTATTCTATTATTTAATCTCTGAATTACAATAGCATCAATTCTTGCTTGAGAATGCTTCCTTTTCCTTAGCCAATCTTCTCCACAACCTGCAATAACAATTATGAAAACTCTCTTCAACTTGAATGAGATATAGAGGCAATAAGCAATCTTGTAAGCTCCAAAAGGTGACAATTACAATGCTCAAGCCCAAGCCCTAGAAAAAGTATGCCATATTGCTTCAAGTTGAGTTTTACTATGAAAACCAAATCTTAGAACATGTGCTTCATCGATTTGGGCGTCACAAACTGAAGCTACAACTCATCCTTCACTTCGGTGATAATTCCAAAGCTCCTCCTCAAAGATGGTGCCCAAGAGAGGGTCCCACTTAACTGATCCTTCAGAAATATCTTATCATGCAAGGGAGTTAATTACAAGAAGCCAACTTGGGTGCCCAAGTTGGGTCCAAGTCATTTCTTGTTAACTGAAACATTACTCAGCACCATTCATGCAAGAATAGTCATCTCTTGTTAACTGGAGGTAGTCCATGTTATCTATCATACAACTCAAGTTATTAGCCATGCATTCCAAGTTAACTGTAGTCAACTAGCATACAACTAAAACTAACTAAAGACAACTGAAACATAACTAAATTGAACTGAACTTCATGCATGCAAACATCAAACCCTAACTCCTGGGATCTTTACATGCATTCAAAAGTGTTATCTGTTACTCTGAATAGTTAACTGAACTCAAGGTGAGTGTCACCTTATGATGTGGGCGCCCCATGTGCCCCTATTATTTAGGAACTCACAATGGATTCCCTCACATGCTCCAAACATTTAGAATTAATTACAAATGTCAATAATCATGATTATTTCATCAAATATTCATCTCATCCTAATCTTAGTGTTGTTGAACACATTCCAAGAACTTAGGAGATACATGAAATAATTAATGTTTAGGATTTGCAATTAAATGGCATCCTATTTCCAACATTCTCCCACTTGACATTATACATTGCAATTATTCTAAACAAGGAATAATAATTTAAATTAAGTACAAGACTCAAGGCCAATGGCCTTCCTGCACCATGAGAACTCATCTGTAGGAATTGGCTTCATAAGATAATCTGCAACATTAATCAAAGTGTCAACTTTTACATTTAATACTTTCCCACTCTCAACCATTTATTGCACAAAGTGATACTAAACATCTACATGTTTAGTATGAGCATGATACATAGGATTTTTGGCTAAATAAACAACACTTTGACTATCACATTCAAGCCTAACTTGCTTGCAATTAAAACCAATACCTAACCCAAGTCTCTGTAACCAAAATGCCTCTTTAGAGGCATGTGTGGTAGCCATGTAATATACTTATGTGGTGGAAAAAGCAACCGTGGGTTGCCTCTTACTCATCCAACCAACCATAGCTCAAAAAAAAGTGCACATAACCACTTGTCGACCTCCGACTGTCCAGATCTCTTGCCCAATTTGAATCAACAAACCCCTGCATGTCCAATGATCTATTCATAATATGAATATTATTAGAACCATGATAAACCAAACAATAATCTGAAGTCCCTCGTAAATATCTAAACACCCTCGTAACATATGTCCAATGTTCTTTACTAAGGTTAGACATAAACCTACTAAGAACTCCCACTGCTTGTGCTATATCTGGTCTCGTACAGACCATTGCATACATTAAACTACCAATTGCACTAGAATATGGAATTTTAGACATTTCCTCAAAATCAAAATCAAATTTAGGACTCATATCTAAACTTAACTTAGTGCCAACTGGTAAAGGAATATTAACTGGTTTACTGTCCTGCATGTTAAACCTTTTCAAAATAGTATCAACATAATTGCTTTGACTTGAGCAAAGTTTTTTGTTAACTCTATCTCTATTGATCTCCATATCGAGGATATATTTTGTAGCCCCTAGATCTTTCATCTCAAATGTGCTCGAGTTGTGCTTTCAAATATCTGATCATTACCTTGTTGTTACCAATAAACAACATGTCATCAACATACAAGATAATAATTAAAAGTTGATCATCAATAACTTTTATGTAAACACAATGATCTTCCTCACTCCTATCATAACCAATTTTCAATGCGAAAGCATCAGACTTCTAATACCACATTCTGGGTGATTATTTCAATCCATATAAAGATCTCTTTAACCTGCAAACCAATTCTTCTTTTCCTTTTACAGCAAAACCTTCAGGTTGCTTCATATAAATCTCCTCATCATGATTCCCATGCAAAAAAGTAGTTTTCACACCCATTTGCTCAATTTCAAAATCATAAGCAGTAACAATAGATAAAAAGAATCTAATAGAAGTTAATTTAGCAACAAGAGAGAAGATTTCATTAAACTCAACTCCCTCTCTCTGGAAGTAGCCCTTGGCTACTAATCTAGCCTTGTACCTTTTGAGATTACCATCTGCACCAATCTTCTTTTTAAAGATCCATTTACAACCAATAGCCTTTCTATCTTTGGGCAAACTCTCAAGATCCAACGTGTCACAAGTATCCAAGGATTCCATTTCCTCATGCATAGCTTGTGACCAAAGCTTGTTCTTGTTTGAGGACAAAGCTTCCCTGTAAGAACCAGGTTCATCATTGGTACTCATTAAATAAAAAATACAACATAAATTAGGTGGGCTATACCTATCAATGAAATTCCACTATCTTGTGGATCTCCTCAAAGGGGTTTCTACTTGTTCCTCAATATGCTCATTTTGAGCATCTATTTTAGAAGAACTCTCTGAACTCTCCTCTTCTAATCCATCCAATTGTTCTTCAACATGTGCATCTTGTTGCTTCTCAATATTTGTCTCAAAATCCACTGTTCGAGAAGTATCCTTCTCCTTTGGTTGTTCTTCTCCTGAATAAGCTCTAAATTCCCTGAAAATAACATCTCTAGATAAAAAAAACTTTTCTTGTTAGTGGATTCCAAAGCTTGTATCCTTTTGCATTTTCACCATAACCTATGAATATTCATTTATGTGCTTTAGGATCCAATTTAGATTGATTTTCTTGAGGCACATGAACAAAAGCCTCACAACCAAAGATCCTTAAATGTGCAACACTAGGTTCCTTACCTAACCACATCTCATAAGGAGTTTTATCTTCAATAGATGAATTAGGGGATCTATTAATTAAATAACAAGAAGTACATACTGCTTTAGCCCATAGGGACCGTTCAAGCTTAGCACTACTTAACATACTCCTAGCTCTTTCCATTAAGGTTCGGTTAATCCTTTCTGCTACTCCATTTTGTTGAGGTGTATATGGAGTAGTTTTTTGTCTCACTATTCCCTCATGCTTACAATAATCATCAAATTCCCTAAAACAATACTCACCACCATTATCTGATCTCAACACTTTTATCTTATGATCTGATTGTTTCTCAACCAAAGCCTTAAATTCCTTAAACTTATTAAACACATCAGATTTTCTATGCACAAAATATATCCAAGTGTATCATGAGACATCATCAATAAATGTGACATAGTATCTAGATTTTCCAATAGAGTCAATATCCATAGGGCCCATTACATCTGAGTGAATAATCTCTAATAATCTCTTAGCTCTATTTGTACCACTAGGAAATTTAGATCTAGATTGCTTTCCAAACACATAGTGCTTGGTCGTGCCCACAAAAGGATATGAAAATCACGACAAAACCTATCATGGGAATTGGACATTCCAGCAGGTGACTAATACCTCTTCGTGGTCGTTCATTTACTTGTCAAACCAAGGAACGTAAACTTTAAATGGAGCGGCACTATATCTGCACTAAGAACCGGTTTCAGTCACAAACTATTGAAAATAAATACTTGGAAAGAAATTCTACCTATGCTACAGGAAGGTAATGAAAAGTTCTCTTAACTCAACCATAATCTAACCAAAACAGAAATCATAATAGCTACAATTGAGAGACAAACTATAGACTGGCCTTATGCTGGAGGAACAAACACAGGGATGGATTCCCGATGCTGCAGGAACAGTATAAGACTGAGCTTGTGTTGAAACTTCTAAAATGAAATCTAACTTGGATTAACAAAGAATAAGCAACTACTCTCCTACATATACTTACTAAGTGGGCCCCCTTAGCAAGCATCAACTAATTTACACAGAAGATTGTGCTCAGAATTCCAACTTTTATTCATAACGTGAAATCATTTACATTGATTGTTCTACTTCAGAAAACTAACAAAAACTCTGATTCATATTATAACTCTTAACTCTTACATAATCTGCTTCTCTATCTATCTCCTTCTTGTTCACCCGCGCAGGAGGAACACTTATTTTTAAATCAGGAGAACAACTAACTAACTAACCTTAACAGAGAAAGACGTGGATATAAAATGTATCCCGAAATCGAGGAACAGACTTCATAAATGAGTTTATCCATTTAACCCGATCCAGAGAGAATCTAGCGCTCCACTCTTTCTAGATTAAATATCATTTAAAATCCTTTCCAACAGTTTTGGTCAAAGATTCTTCGCTAGAGCTTCCTCGAAGTCGTGCAAGAAATGGACTTTACTGCAAGGCCGAGATTGGTTGCGCTTGACTCAATCATACTTTCTTCAACAACTTGCGAAACACAAGGTAACAGATGCGAAAGAAAAGGTGCATGGCACATACACAATATCCATTCATTAATCACATATTTAAATCTATTTCATCATTCAAAAACTACATGCGTTATACCAGTCATTTGGGAAGTCAAACAGGGTAATAAATATAGACATGTCAACATGATAGGCTGCAGGAACATGAAAGTATATTGCTACAGGATATCCCCCAATAAAAGGTTTCAAGAGAGTTAAACAACCATGAACAACAAAAGTAAAGGTATTAAAAGTACACCATGATATCCAAATTATGAGCATATTTTGGGCTCATCAGTGCTCACAAAAGTCATTTTTTCAATATTATAATTAGGAATACCGTCAACCAAATTTTTATTAAGAATGGTCCTAAGACCCTTTTCACCTATATGGCCCAATCTATGGTGCCATATCATACATATATTTTCATCTTCAGTTACATTTGATAAAATATTTACATTGGAGGTATTCAACTTAAACAAAGTTCCAATCCGAGATCCTTAAGTAGCCACCATATTCCCTTTCACCAATCTGCAACCACCTTTGTCAAATGTCACATGCATTCCAGAATCATTGAACTTAGAGACAAAAAGTAGATTTCTTGCAAGTCCTGGAATATGTAAAACATCATTAAGGTTCTTAACACTACCATCACTGAAACACAATTTTACCTCTCCTTTTCCAACAACCTTTGTTGTGCTATTGTCTCCAATGGTTCAGTCTGTTCTTCCTCTTGTTGCAAGATGAATTCCTATTGCTGCAGTGGAGAAGACTGTGCTTCCTTCGAAATCTGCATAGCCGCAGCAGCCAAGTCATCGAGACTTGGTACCCCCCTTTCATTATGCTCAACTTCCCTTGTCTCAACTTGTTCTTCTTCAAGAATAACAAATGAACTATGTGCAACACTCTCAGACACATTCTGAGAAACATCATATTCAGACTCTACAGATTCTTCAGAAATTATAATAACCTCAGGTTGAGGTGAAGCAGGGGATACTTTACATTGTGTTCTTGTGGAAACTCTTCTTGGCAATGTTGCGGCTGCAGGAGGTGCTCTCGTAGCCTTCCTCTTTTTGAATTGCCTAGAAGGTTCTGCCTTGTCATAAGATGATGGTGAACTGGTGACGGCAACAGGTGTTGCTGTAGGAGACACTGCTGCAAGGGAAGATGTTGTAGGAGAAGAGCGTTGCCTTTTCTAAGAACGAGGGTCAGATTCTGGGGTTTGTTCCACCCCAGATGACTCTTCGGCCTTTTTTTTCCTCTCTCTCCTACTGACAGCCCTAGTTTGCACCTGGGCAGAGGACTCTGGTGTGAGAGCTGTAGGACCAGGTGCTACAGGAGCAGATGATGCTTGCCCTGTTCTCCTATTGGTAGACGCTATTTCCTCTTTCTTTTTCCGAGGTTGTGGGGTAAGTGCCCTAGGGGGTTCTGGATGTTGCAGGCTCTTTTGGGCAACAAATTCTTGCCAGGAAAGAGGTGATACATCTCTCAAAGAGCATTCAATCAACAATTTTATGAGGCCATGGTGAGTAATAGAATTATCTTTCCCCTGTTGGGTTCCGTGGGCACATTGTTCCAGAAATTTTAACAAAAAATTTAGAACATTAATAGCTAATCCATGCCTCATATGACTTAGCAGTTTGAAGTGGTAAGAATGCAGGTAAGAGAAACGACCTTCACAAGTTAAATACCTGATTATGAAAGCAGCGTATTCTGGGTATGGAGGAGGCAACGACACTCGCTTGCATCCCTGCTTCGAGACTTCCAAAGGTCCATCAGTGGGTATTGAAAATTCTGCCCTTGTAGAGGCAGCATCCGAAGAAAAATTTTCTCCAGCGGCTGGAAGCCTGGTTACCTCTACAATTCTTTCTTCAGTTACAACAATTGTTAGACCCCATACAGTAGCCTCCCCTTCGGAAAGGGTTCTCAAAAATTTGCCTGCAGCCTCCTCATTAAAAGCATCTAAACTCAAAAAGTAATTCAACCAACCACAGAGGCTGAATGCCTGGACTGTTTGAGGATTTTGCATTAATAACTCATGAGCTACAGACTCATGCCTTACTAGCTAACCACCCATGTTCACAGTTTTGCTTTAGCTGAACTCAACTCTTTTCTGAAAATCAAAAATTTCCCTATTCTGCTCTGGTTCTTTTCTGCCACGCCGTCACTTTTCTCTTCTTTTCAAAAAATGAACTTTTTAAACAAGCAGTTTTTGAATGTGATTTTCAATGAAAAAGACATGTGATCATATTTTGAAAGTACCAGAAAAATAATAAAGAAAGATTATCTGAGCAGTTGTGACAGCGGCGAAAGGACAAGTTTGAAAAGTGGATTATCCCGCCCCCTACTTAAAGTATGACATGTGTCCACACATGTACTAGGGAATAGGTGGAAATCGGGTAATAATGACTGATATAGGCATAGTAATAAATGAATAGAATGAAATAAATCAAAAATGCGATAATCAAAACATATTGCGTACCTTTCATTAAATGCTTGTACGTGCTGAGAAAGATGATGGCCTCGGCATGAGATGACAGTTGGGAATGAGATCATAATTAAGGGTGGTGTAGATGAATGAGGTGGATGGGTGACGTGGATGGATGAGATGAATGGATGGAATGGATGGATGGTACGGAAGATAAATAAGTGAGATGTGGTGACAAGTGGAAACGAAGAAAAAGGGGTTCCCTTAAAAAGGAAACCTTTATTATGAGCATGCATTACAAAATCACGGAGAAGTTGCAGGAGAATTAGTGGCTGTATCCTGAATGAATTAGTGGCAGTATCTTGAATGAACTGCTACATGAATTCTTCTTTTGAGATTGGTTTGTGGTACAACCAGAGGTGGTGTCCATTAACTAACAGTTTGAATCTAACAGGATCAATTGTAACAAGTTGCACTGAACCATTAACAAATACATTCTCAATTTCATACGGACCCAACCATCTGGTTTGTAATTTGCCTGGACTGTCCTTATATCGTGAGTCATAAAGCAAAGCCCAATCTCCTACTTTGAATTTCTTCTCCTTAATGTATTTATCATGCCACCTTATTCTCTAATTTTGTATCATCTTAGTGTGCTGCAGGGCATTCTTTCGGAGCTCATCCAGAGCATTGAGCTGCATGATTCTCTCCTTTTGTGCATTTATTAAATCCATGTCCATCTCCAGTGTTGTTCTTAGAGTCTTATGTTTAAACTCTATTGGCATCACAGTTGTTTTACCATACACCATTTCAAAAGGTGTATATCCTATAGCAGTCTTCTAGGTAGTACGGTAGGCCCATATAGCTTCTGGTAACCTTGTGGCCCAGTCCTTCCTATGCAAATCTACAGTTTTAGTCAAAATGGCCTCTATGTCCCTATTGGTGACCTCAACCTGGCCATTGGCCTAGGGGCGATAAGGAGTTGATTTCTTGTGTCGTATATTATATTCATTGACTAAAGCTGTGATAAGTGTAGAAGTAAATTGTGCTCCTTGATCTGTCACTATTTCCCTAGGAACACCAAACCTAGTAAATATTTCTTCATAGAGGAATTCAGCCACTTTATTATCCCTAGCATGTTTCATAGGCTTAGCCTCTACCCATTTTGTGACATAATCTGTGCATACAAGGATGTAGGACTTGATAGGGTTAGAGATGGCAGATATCTAACAATTAAATGCAGATTTAAATAATAAACAGAGAAATTAAAACATACACAGAATATAATCATAACACAGAGAATTTAACGTGGTTCACCTAATTTAGGCTAACATATAAGCATAAAATAATGTAGTTGTCATTATCCAACCTCTTAAAATAAACACAATGGTCAGAATTACACCTGCTGTAGCCTTGCTCAGCCATAAAACTGTCAAATTTTAAATACCATTGTCGAGGTGCTTGCTTCAAGCCGTATAAAATTTTCTTCAATCTGCACACTAGTTTCTCCTTACCTTTGACCTCAAATCCTTGTGGCTATTCCATATATATTTCCTCTTCCAAATCACCATGGAGAAAGGTTGTTTTAACATCAAGCTGTTCTAAATGCAAATCTTCAGCAGCCACAATACTTAAAACAATACGAATAGAAGTCATTTTAACAACAGGAGAAAAAATCTCATCAAAATCAATACCCTTTTTCTGTGCAAATCCTTTTACAACTAATCTGACTTTAAATCTTGTCTTACCTCCATCCTCCTCTTTCAGCCTATAAATCCATTTGTTTGGTAAAGCCTTTTTACCTGCAGCAACTTGCATAAATCCCAAGTCTGATTTTCCGCAAGGAGTCCATTTCTTCTTTCATTCCATGCTCCTACTGAACCTTGGTATCCCTGCATAGCTTCATCATAATATTTTGGTTCACCCATCAGTTAACAAAATAGTATACAAAGAGGGAGAGAATCTTTATGGAGGTCTACTTATCCTTGAAGATCGTCTAACAGGAGTTTGTGGTATTTGTTGCTGTTGTTGTTGCCCAACATGAGGAACCACTGAAACATTATTGTTGGGAATATCATCCAACACTACATAATCATTTTCTTTCTTCTCATGCTGCAGCAACAGATATTTGTACAACACTTTTTCATTGAATATGACATCCTGCTTCTCACAATTTTCGATTTTCAAAATCCCAAAGCCTATAACCAAATTCATCAATGCCATATCCAACAATTACACATTTCTTTGATTTTGCATCAAGCTTGGTTCTATTTTAGAATCTACATGTGCAAATGCTTCACAACCGAAGGTTTTGAGAAAAGAATAAATCACCTTCTTACCCTTCCATGTTTCCTCTGGAATACCACAACTAAAGGATTAGAGGACCTCTATTGATTAAATAAACAACAGTGTTTACAGACACGCCCACATTTTTAAAGGCAACCCAGCATGCAATCTCATAGTCAGGTGCACGCTCCATTGTTATTCATTCATGCTCGCCACTCCATTTTCTGTGGAGTCCTTGGAACCATTTTTTCTGAATACCATTAGAGGAACAATAATCTTCAAACTCTTCTTGCAATACTCACCACCATTATCAGATCTGAGACATTTTATCTTTTTACCCATCTCATTCTCAACCAAGCTTCTCCATTTTTTAAAAGTTTCAAATACATCAGATTTCTGCCTAAGAAAATAAATCCATACCTTCCTAGTTGCATCATCAACGAATGTAACATAATACAGAGAGCCATCGAGAGAAGATACCTGAGCTGGTCCCCATACATCTGTATGCACAAGTTCCAATTTCTCATCTTTTTTTTGCTTCCCATCCTTGAGAAAACTAACTCTCTTTTGTTTTCCATAGACACAACTTTCACAGAAATCCATATTAACACATTTTAGACCTAGTAAAATATTATTTGAATGAAGTACTTTCATACCTTTTGCACTCATATACCCAAGTCTATTATGCCACAGTCTGATTCGAGTCCACAACAACTGTATGATCTTTTACCTGCTGACTGCAACAACCGTTCCTGAAGATTGACCCTTTTCGTAACAATTAAAGTAGAAGGAACAGTATGACTGTACAAAGATATAAGGTGCCTACTTTCACACCTTTTGCTACTACTAAGGCACCCTTTGTGACCATCAAATTTTATCACTAAATGTAACAACACAACCTTCATCATCTAGTTGCCTGCTGAAATTAAATTTCTGCTTAACTTTGGAACATGCCTTACCTCACGTAGTAGCCAATGATTCCCATTCTGTAACTTAATCTTGATTCTTCCCTTTCCAACAATCTGACAGGGTTCGTTATCTCCTAAATAAACCAGCCCAAAATCCCCTTGGACATAATCAAGAAAATAACTTCTATGGGGGGTAGCATGAAATGAAGCCCTTGAATCTAATACCCAAGAATCATCAGCATTATCAAGGGAAAGAATCAAAGCATCCTCATCAGATTTATTACTTACCACATTTGCCTCTTTGCTTCCTTCCTCGTTGTCTCCATCTTTATTTTCTGAGACCAACAATTTTTCTTCAAATGACCTAGCTTACCACAGTACCAGCAATCCCTCTTGTCTCTAGATTGGGACCTTTTGTCCTTTGATTTTCTCGTGACTTCCCATGATTTCTAGAATTGTTTCCTCTCTCCTTTGTTTTGCCCCTACTTTCTGCATTCAAAACACACTGATGTGGATGTTCCACCTGAGCTTTTCTTATGAATTTCCTCACTCAAAATAACACCAACAACATCATCAAACTTCAATGTATTTGAACTAGAAACAAAATTGCTAACAGCCATTACTAAGCTATTCCAACTTTCAAGCAAAGAACATAGAATCAAAAGAGCCCTAACTTCTTCATCAAAGTTTACTTTTACAAAAGTTAATTGACTGGTGACCGTATTAAACTCATTCAAATGATCAGTAACTAACCCACCTTCTACCATTTTCATATTAAATAAACGCTTCATAAGAAATACCTTATTTGAAGCGGAAGGCTTCATATAACCCGCCGGGTTTCCATCAACTCTTGAGTTGTCTTTTTGTTGTAATATTAAAGCACCAATTATTGCCACACATAGGAATACTACCAAGAGCCTTTCTATCCAAGATCTCCCGGTCCTCATCTGACATTGTTGTAGGTTTCTTGGCTTTCCCTTCCAATGGCCGCCATAAATCCTTCTGATAGAGATAGTCCTCCATCTGCATCTTCCATAACTGATAGTTCTGCCCATTGAACTTCTCAACCTTCTTACCCTAGTCGCCATTGCTCCCACTCAACCGTGAGACTCGACTCGGTAGTGAGACTTTCCTGAGGCGATAATCGCACAACTCGCTCGATACCACTTGATAGGGTTAGAAAGGAAGATATCTAACAATTAAATGCAGATTTAATAATAACAGAGAAACTAAAACACACACAGAATAAATCATAACACAGAGAATTTAACGTGGTTCACCCAATCTGGGCTACATCCACCAAACCGCAGCCATCCAATACTTTTATTATCTAGTGCAAAACCTATTACAATCTTGCGAATAATCGCATTTTTCATCATCGTAACCCCCATCCCAACCCCTTTTAACAAGCTTTTAGAAGCTTCGAATTAGGGTTTTACAAAGTCGGTTTCTTTCTTTTTGGAGATTTTTCCTTTTTGACGATCACGAAAAAAAAGGGCAAATTTTTTTTTTGAGGGGTACCCAACCCTTTGCACGCCACAACCCTTTCGCCCTGACCCCCGTACGGACCCCAGGACAGGGGGCCAGGGTGTACAGTATACCATGGGCTATACAGTATAGCATGATCAGTTGCCACATACTAACAGGACTTACCATTGGAAGGTGGATCAATTGGTCCTACAAAATCCAGTCCCCATTTGTCGAGGGGTGCAACTACAACTTGTGGAAATAGAGGCATCTCATCAGATTGAGTTGGTCTTCCCATCCTTTGGCATCTGTCACACCTCATAGTATATTTGTCTGTATCTCTATGCAAAGTTGGCCAATAGTAACCAGTATTTAAATTTTTCATCGCTGTCATTTTGGCAGCCAAATGTCCACCACACGACTCATCATGGCTGGCATGCAGTATATCATGAGTGTCCTCCTCTGGTACACATCTCCTCATAACTTGATCTGGCCTTGTATAAAACATGCAATCTGCAATCCAAAAAAAGTTAAAACTTTTCTCTACCAATAATCTCTTTTCCTTAGGGGAGAATTGAGGAGGAGTTCTTCCTGCGGCCAGATAATTTGCTATATCAGCATACCATGGGTGAATAACCTTGATTGCAAACAGGTGCTCATCAGGAAAGGAGTCTTTAATAAGTGCAGAGTCATCTTGCCTTTGAAGTCTAGAGAGAAAATCAACAACCACGTTGGCTTTACCTAGCTTGTCCACAATTGTAATATCAAATTCCTGCATCAGTAATAACCATCTTGCCAGTCTCTCGGATATTAAGGCTTTGTTCATTAGATACCGGATTGTGGCATGATCAGTATGAACAAATATCTGATAATCGGTGATATAATGCCTGAATTTATTGAGGGCGTAAATGATTGCCAACATTTCTTTTTCTGTAACAGTGTAGTTCAATTCAGCCCCTTGCAAATTTTTGCTTATGTAATAGAGTGCATATTCTATTGAACCATCCTTCTGCCCTAACACTGTGCCAATGGCATAATTTGATACATCTATATGAATATGAAATGGAAGTGACTAATCAGGTCCTTTCAGAACAGGTGCTTGTGTAAGGGCGACTTTTAAGTCAAGGAATGCTTTTTCACATTCCTCTGTCCAAGAAAAATTTGCATCTTTCTTCAACAGATTGTATAAGGGGCTTGCTGTTTGACTGAAGTCCTTGATGAATCTTCTGTAGTATCCGGCATAGCCTAGAAAGCTCAGTACCTCTTTTTGCTTGGTAGGAGATGGTAGCTTAAAGATGACCTCAATCTTAGCAGGATCAATCTGACTTTCTGCATCAGAAATATAGTGACCAAGCACTATTCCTTCCTGCATCATCATGAAGCCCTTTTGACTATTCAGTGATAGGTTGTGATCTTCACATCTCTATAGTACTTTCTCCAAGTTGGCTTGAGCTTCCTCAAATGTCGTATCATAAACAGTAAAGTCATCCATGTATATTTCCATGCAATCATATGAGATGTCTGAGAAGATACTTATGATTGCCATCTGGAAAGTTGCAGGAGCATTACAAAGACCAAAAGGCAAAAATGAATAGGCAAATATTCCCCAGGGGCATGTAAAAGTAGTCTTTTCTTGATCCTCAGGAGCAATCTTGATTTGATTGTACCCACTGAAGTCATCTAAGAATGAGAAATACTTTTTCCCAGCTAAATTATCTAGAACTTGATCAATGAATGGAAGAGGAAAGTAATCTTTCTTTGTTGCCAAGTTGAGCTATCTATAATCTACACATACCCTCCATTTTCCTCCTTTCTTAGGAACAATGACCAATGGAGAAACCCACTGACTATCGGAGATTGGGTAGATAAAGCTAGCTGCTAACATTTTTTGCAATTCTTCTTTAACAATTTCTCTCAAAGCTGGATTAATTTTTCTTTGAGGTTGCCTGATAGGTTTGAAGTCACTGTTAATGTATATGCGATGTGTACAGAGTTTTGGGTCTAAACCCTTCATATCCCCATAATCCTATGCAAAAGCTCTTTTATGGGTTTGCAGCATTTTGGCTAGGGCAGTTTGTTGAGACAGAGGCAACTTATTATTAATATGCAGACAGCGGCTTGGAGATACTTCTATCTGTTTGGTGAGATCATTTATTGAGGTTGCTGATAAAGGAGGTGCCTGTATATCACATAGTAGCAAATCATGATGGCTCTCAGGATCCAGTTGCTATAGAAAACATTGCTGAGAACGGCTGTCCAAAATGGATGGGCTATTCAAACCAGAACTAAACTGCAAAATGTGTAGAAGCAAGTTATCTTCACTCTGAAGCTGGAAAAATGGATCAGTTTGTAGCATCATTAACTAAGCTAATGAATTGACTTCTTCAGATTCCTCTTCTAGATCTGGCCAAACTGGTTGAGACAAATCTGACAAAGGTTGTGCAGGTGGGTATAAAGCCAATTTCTTCCTTGACTGACTATCATAAATTGTCATGTCTCTTGAATGACATCCTATAAGGGCATCAACTGTAGCTAACCAAGGTCTGCCTAGGATAATAGGATATCCTCCTAAGGTTTCCTTAGTGGACAATATAGTGAAATCAACAGGGTATTCCGAAAATTCAAGGGTGACAATGACATCTTCTATCATTCCATCAGGTGTAACCGTGGAACTATCAGCAAGCTCCAGGACAGTCAATGTAGACTGAATGTTTGGAATATTCAAACACTCCATAGTGTGCTTGGTCATCACATTAATGGTTGCACCAAGGTCAACCAAAACATTTCTTACTACTTGACTATTGATATTTATTTTTACTACAGGACTTCCAGGATCAGTATATTTTGGAATGACAACCTTCCCCAACATAATATCAGCTAACTGTCCTAGGACATGGATAGTTTGGGGATCATTTTTCTTTCTTCCTTGTTTCTTTAAACAAGCCTTTTTAATGGTTTTTCCATAAACTGGAACATCTTTAATAGCTTGAAAAAGAGAAATTTGGACTTGTACATTCTTTAGCTGCTCCAAAATATCAAAGGTGGGCTCTTCAATGGTCTTGGGTGTAGTAATTTGCAATCTCTGAGGAAAAGGTGGTGTAGCCTGAGGCTGCAGGATAGGTTCCTTAGAGGCAGTAGCTGATACAGATATATCTTCTGCATGATCAGTAGGTTGTTTAGCAGCAGAGTCTGGAATCTCTGTTATTACAGGTGGCTGTGGAGCAGGGAGAGTGGTTCCAGACCTGAGATGGATATCATTGATATTTAGGGCATAAGCTGGATACTGGTTGACTTTTGCAGAATACATAGGTTGTTGTTGTTGCAGCTGCTTATTATTAGGATTTGGCAATGGTTGAGCAGGCATAGGCGTTTGTTTTGGAGGGCCAGTATTTGCTGCAGGTGCTGTAGAAGGAGGCATAAGGGCCGGAGGTTGTGGCTGCTGAGACTACATGAATCCAAGGGGTTGGTTCTGCCATTGTTGAGAACCTCTCCATTGAGGGTTCTGTTGCCAGTTACCTGGAGGTGGAGTCCATTGTCCTTGTGGGTGCTACCAACCTCCTTGAGGGGGTTGCCATTGAGGGCTTTGATAGTTAGGCCAGTATGGTTGAAGAGCATTCCAAGGTGGAGATGGGCCATATGTAGGTTGCCATTGGTTATTATAATTAGAGTAAGGATTACCAAAAGTCAAAGAATCTTGAGGCATACCTTGTTTTAGAGCCCATGGTCTCCTTTGTGCAACAAAGAAGATTTGGTCATCATCACCTTCTATCATCTTAAAATCAGTAGGTAACTGTTTAGCCTCCATGTTGGCCACCATCTTGCATCTGTAGTCACGTTTTTCTGTCTACAATGTGGATAGAACTCAGCCAGGATTGCCTCAGCCTCCACATGTTTCTTGTGAGCTTGCATGGTATCCAACTGTGTAGCCATGTTGTTTATGATGTCCTGCTTGAAATCAGATAGAAAATTTGTGATCTCCATCCGAGAAACTCCGCTGGAAGAAGACTTTCCCACTGTAGCTTGATGACCTCTACCCTTTTTCACATTTGCTCGAGAGTAATTGAGACATATCTTCACGAGATCATCCCAAGATGCTTGAGTGATATCTCCGCCTCCCATCAGGTCCAAGGCATCTATGCAGGTATCATTGATTCCCCTTAGAAAAAGTAATTTATGAGATTCTTCATTAAGAGTGTGGTCTAAATTTTTTTTCAGAGAAAACATGAATCTTGATATATAATCCTTCAGACTTTCATCTTCCTTCTGTTGAATTCGGAATATATCATCACCTTTATTGCCACTCTTACAGTATTCCTTGTATTTCTCAAGAAATTTTGTTTGCATGGCTGCCCAACTATCAACAACACCCCTTCCCAAACTCATGAACAATCTGAGAGCTCCCTCCTTCAAGGTAGCAGGAAACAATTTCAGTTTGTGAGCATCTGAAGTGTAGTCATAACTGCGACAGAGGATATCAAACTCAAACAAGAAGGTCTCTGGGTCTTCTGTAACTAAGCCATAGAACTTGGGAAGTAATGAAGAAAGAATATTCTTAAGGTTGTCATTGTTTTGTTGAGCAATAATCGGGAATTCAAAAGCAGGTCGATTAGGTGGATTACGTGCCATGTTCACCTGACCAAGTATAGGAGCAAATGGATTTTCTTCAGGTTCTTCGTCAAATGGGCCGAATAGTAAGTCAACACACAAACCTTCAATAAATGGGTCAATATCTAAGTCTCCTTCATCCTCAAATAAGCTATAAGCTAGTTCAGGAATCTTAGCAATGAATGGCAGGTTAGGGAGAAATCTTCCCTAAGCGTCTCTTCTTCTATGCATGCAACAAAAATGGATGGTATTTTAAAAGATTTTGAAAATACTTGAACAATTGACTAAACTACTACTAACAATGACTATAGTAGGTTCTTAGATTGACACCATCCCCGACAATGGTGCCAAAAATGGTTGCGCCCACAAAAGGATATGAAAATCACGGCAAAACCTATCCTGGGAATTGGACATTCCAACAGGTGACTAATACCTCTTCGTGGTCGTTCATTTACTTGTCAAACCAGGGAACGTAAACTTTAAATGGAGCGGCACTATATGTGCACTAAGAACCGGTTTCAGTCACAACCTATTGAAAATAAATACTTGGAAAGAAATTCTACCTATGCTACAGGAAGGTAATGCAAAGTTCTCTTAACTCAACCATAATCTAACCAAAACAGAAATCATAATAGCTACAATTGAGAGACAAACTATAAACTGGCCTTATGCTAAAGGAACAAACACAGGGATGGGTTCCCGATGCTACAGGAACAGTATAAGACTGAGCTTGTGCTGAAACTTCTAAAATGAAATCTAACTTGGATTAACAAAGAATAAACAACTACTCTCCTACAAATACTTACTAAGTGGGCCCACTTAGCAAGCATCAACTAATTTACACAGAAGATTGTGCTAAGAACTCCATCAACTTTTATTCATAATGTGAAATCATTTACATTGATTGTTCTGCTTTAGAAAACTAAGAAAAACTCTGATTCATATTATAACTCTTAACTCTTACATAATCTACTTCTCTATCTATCTCCTTGTTCACCCGTGCAGGAGGAACACTTATTTTTAAATCAGGAGAACAACTAACTAACTAACCCTAACAGAGAAAGACGTGGATATAAAATGTATCCCAAAATCGAGGAACATACTTCATAAATGAGTTTATCTGTTCAACCTGATCCAGAGAGAATCTAGCACTCCACTCTTTCCAGATTAAATGTCATTTAAAATCCTTCCCAATAGTTTCGATCAAAGAGTCTTCGCTAGAGCTTCCTTGAAGTCGTGCAGGAAATGGACTTTACTGCAAGGCCAAGATTGGCTGCGCTTGACTCGATCATACTTTCTTCAACAACCTGATAAACACAAGGTAACAGATGTGAAAGAAAAGGCGCATGACACATACACAATATCCATTCATTAATCACATATTTAAATCTATTTCATCATTCAAAAACTACATGTGTTATACTAGTCATTTGGGAAGTCAAACAGGGTAATAAATATAGACATGTCAACATGATAGGCTACAGGAACATGAAAGTATATTGCTACATGATATCCCCCAATAAAAGGTTTCAAGAGAGTTAAACAACCATGAACAACAAAAGTAAAGGTATTAAAAGTACACCATGATATCCAAATTATGAGCATATTTTGGGCTCATCAGTGCTCACAAAAGTCATTTTTTCCAATATTATAATTAGGAATACCGTCAACCAAATTTTTATTAAGAATGGTCCTAAGACCCTTTTCACCTATATGGCCCAATCTATGGTGCCATATCATACATGTATTTTCATCTTCAGTTACATTTGATAAAATATTTACATTGGAGGTATTCAGCTTAAACAAAGTTCCAATCCGAAATCCTTTAGTAGCCACCATATTCCCTTTCACCAATCTGCAACCACCTTTGTCAAATGTCACATGCATTCCAGAATCGTTGAATTTAGAGACAAAAATTAGATTTTTTGCAAGTCCTGGAATATGTAAAACATCATTAAGGTTCTTAACACTACCATCACTAAAACACAATTTTACCTCTCCTTTGCCAACAACCTTTGTTGTGCTGTTGTCTCCAAAGAAGACATCTCCTCCATCATATGTTGTATACTTAGAGAAGCACTCCTTTCTATGAGTCATATGATAGGAGCAACTTGAATCAATAAGCCAAGAGTTATCAACAACAATATTAGAAGAAATGATTAATGCATCATTACTGTCATCGGATTTGTCTGTAGAAGCATCAATACTCTTTTTCTTGCTCTTACAATCCTTTTTAATATGTCCAGGTTTTCCACAATTCTAGCACTTTACCTTACTCTTACTAGGGGTTTTTGACCGTCCTTTAGACTTACCCTTTCCTTTCTTGTCTGCCTTATATTCCTTCTCTTTAGGCCTACCTCTTACAAATAAGCCATCTTGGGAGCTAGTTTTAGACTTCGTCCTCTTCTCCTCTAATAGGAGAGTAGGAATGATGTTGTCTATCTTTGGATCTGCACCATTACCACTAATTGCAACAATTAGATTTTCCCAAGAATTTGGTAAAGAGAAAAGCAATAAAATGCATTTATCCTCATCCTCTAGCTTTACATCTACAGATGTTAACTGACTGAGAATTAAATTGAAAGCATTTAAATGTTTTGCTACTGAATCACCATCTTTCATTTTCAATGAATATAACTTCCTTTTCAGATACAACTTATTTGTTAGACTCTTTGTTTGATAAATATCTCCTATTATTTTCCACAATTTATATGCACTGGTTTCCTTTGAAACATTTAAAAGAACAACATCAACAAGACATAATATAATTGTTCCTCTTGCCTTTTTATCTAACTTAGCCCAATCTTCATCTGAAATAGTTTTAGGTGTCTTTGTCTCATTATTAACCGCTAACCACTGATCTCTTTCTTCAAGAAGATCTTCCATTTTAAATTTCCACATTTCATAGTTAGAACCATTGAACCTTTCAATATATATCCTTGAATACATTTTTAACAAAAACTTAATTCCAAAATCATCAAATTACTAAAATAATAAAAGGTCCCACTAAGCCAATAAATCCTTCAAACTTTAAGAGAAAGGCGTCCCAATACTCTACCCAGCCTCAACTCTGATACCAAATGTTGAAAAAGAGGCATTTTCTTAGCTTAATACTCTGTAAAACTTTAATATTGCTGATCTAAATAAGCTTTTTCTTTGTTACATATATTCTTTGTGTGTGATTATCTTGATTAATCCATTTTACTATTGTATAATGTAGATAGAAGTTGATAGAAGAACTAGATAGGATATTAGAAAGATTACACAAGATGTATCGTGGAGAAACCCTTTCGGGAAAAAAATCCACCAAGAATTATTCTATTATTCAATATCTGAATTACAATAGCATCAATTCTTGCTTGAGAATGCTTCCTTTTCCTTAGCCAATCTTCTCCACAACCTACAATAACAATTATGAAAACTCTCTTCAACTTGAATGAGATATAGAGACAATAAGCAATCTTGTAATCTCCAAAAGGTGACAATTACAATGATCAAGCCCAAGCCCTAGAAAAGGTACACCATATTGCTTCAAGTTGAGTTCTACTGTGAAAACCAAAGCTTAGAACATGTGCTTCATCCATTTGGGCATCCCAAACTGAAGCTACAACTCATCCTTCACTTCGGTGATAATTCTAAAGCTCCTCCTCAAAGATGGCGCCTAAGAGAGGGTCCCACTTAACTGAGCCTTCAAAAATATCTTATCATGCAAGGGAGTTAATTACAAGAAGCCAACTTGGGCGCCCAAGTTGGGTCCAAGTCATTTCTTGTTAACTAAAACATTACTCAACACCATTCATGCAAGAATAGCCATCTCTTGTTAACTGGAGGTAGTCCATGTTATTTGTCATACAACTCAAGTTATTAGCCATGCATTCAAAGTTAACTGAAGTCAACTAGCATACAACTGAACCATAACTGAACTGTACTGAACTGAACTAAACTGATTATGAACTGAACTAAACTAAACTGAACTAATCTGAACTGAACTAAACTGAATTGAACTAAACTGAACTGAACTGAACTGAACTTCATGCATGCAAACATCAAACCCTAACTCCTAGGATCTTTACATGCATTCAAAAGTTTTATCTGTTACTCCAAATAGTTAACTGAACTCAAGGTGAGTGTCACCTTACCATGTGGGTGCCCCATGTGCCCCTATTATTTAGGAACTCACAATTGACGCCCTCACATGCTCCTAACATTTAGAATTAATTACAAATGCCAATAATCATGATCATTTCATCAAATATTTATCTCATCATAATCTTAGTGTTGTTGAACACATTCCAAGAACTTAGGAGATACACAAAATAATTAATGTTTAGGATTTGCAATTAAATGGCATCCTATTTCCAACATTCATTTGTCTACTGTGTCTCCAAATGAGAAAATGAAAGTTGCATCATTTGGACAGGCTAAGGCTAGGGAAGAAATTCTGAAGTCTCACATTGAGGATAGTGAGTTATTGAGCCTTGCATCTAGTATTCTGGAGAAGATCATGCCTACTCATGTTAAGGATCCATCTGGTTCTTCCTCCAGTGAGTTGAAGAAGCTTATCAATTTTGTAAGTACTCATTTTGAGTCACTTGAGAAGTCAACTTTGGTCAATTTACAAAAGGAATTTGACGGAAAAAGGTTCAATAGATTGAAAGGTATGATAGCTAATGATAAATCTTTGTTAGCTACTTGTGTGAAGAATGTTCATAGTGCTCTATCTGAAGGTGGAAAGATCTATAAGTCGTGTTTCTTTGTCTAAACTTATTGAGGACAATGAGAAGAAGATTAAGGATAATGAGAAACAGTTAGCTACTATTTTTGATGCCTTTGATCCTTTAACTGTTTCTATTGGAGAGCAAGAAGGTCAAGTTATAGCCCTACTTGACAAGATAAAGAGTTTGAAGCATGATAATGACAGAGTTGTGGAAAGAGCTTATGAACTTAGAGGCCTGATTGGTCTAAAGATGGAGACTATGTTGAATGCTTTGAAGGAAGCACAAGATGCTATGGTGGTCAGTGATCCAGTGAATCTTGAATCTACAGAGATGTAATCTTATTTATTTTGTGGTCACATGACTATTCTGGAGAGTCTCAAGAAGGGTTGGGACACAAGCTTGAACCTGATGAAGACAAATTTGGTAGATATTTTGCAGTTTGTGTAAGTTGTTGAAACAAGTCTGTACATATGCAGTTTGAAGTTTTTGTTTGTTTATAGAAGTTTGGTATGCGGATTCCCCATCTTTTCCATTGATGTCAAAGGGGGAGAATAAAACAGTGAAAAATGTATATCCATCTAAGGGGGAGTTGTATTTTTGAGATGTGGATGAAGATCTTTTTAGAGTTTTGGTGGTAGTGTATTTATGTTGGTACTAATCTGACACTTAGTCATTTTTCACTAAGTGTTGCCATCAATTCCAAAGGGGGAGATTGTTGGCAAGAGACATTGCACATGTTTTAACATAATTATCTAACATAATTTTATGAAACTAACAAATTTGAGACTTATATTGGTATATACACACCTTCTTCTCTATTAATTATAAGAATCAATGTATAACACATTTTCTCATGCTTCATACCATCCAAATATTTTCTACAATCAACTAAACAAATTCTTGCACTACTACATAACATTTCTTCCTCTTCCTTTAGGGGCTTCAACTTGTGGCGAACTGCATCCTTTGTTAGGGAATAAGAATCGACACGTCCATTATGTATTGCACATTGATTAAATTGTCACAACCTCCTCAATAACATATGAAAAGCATCCATAGGCATGATATCATGCAATACTTCATCACGGTAATTCTCGATCTTGAACTTCACTAAAAATTGCTCATTGACCTAAGCTCTATGGTCCTACAGTATTGTAATCTGATACAAATGTGGATGTCTCCTTCTCTTCAACTATAATTTGTTAACCATCTCCTCTTAAAGTAATATTAATAGTGCTACCACTATCAATGATAACATTACAAACAATACCTTCACATTTGCACATTGTTCAAAATAAATTCTTCCTTTGAATTAGAGATTTCTCCTCATTTAGTGAGACTCTCCTTGTGACAAGAACTTCTCTTTTTGTATCTTTATAATGTTCAAATTCAATATTTTTATCTACACATGCAACTAGTGCATTGCCTTTAGGGACCTTCTACTTGTTCTTCCTTGATGTTGTGGACACTCGTATGCTTAATGTCCTTGTTCTCCACATTTGAAATAGGTTCCATGGAAGCCTCCTCTTCTAGGGCCTCGTCCAAACCTTCCTCTTCTCCTGGTTGGATGTTGTGGTTGTGTTGCTGATATGTGGTTGTCATTGATTTCAACACTATTAGCATTGTTGCATTAGAAGTTGTATATGTCGAGGATATTGAGAAAATTGTAATAAGAAATGCTACAGGTTGTCAGTGGTGAAGTGAAGTTATTTTTGTCGGTGTGTTCAGTACATTGTTGTTATGAGGTTGTGGACTAAAGGGTTTCTTGTTGAGTATTTCTAGTTTATCCACATTGAATTTCAGAGATCTGCATGAAGAGTTGATCGAGTTATGGTGACTCATTCTGACAATTTTTTTGTCACTTCAGTTAGTGTTCCTGATTGAAGATTATGTGATTTCAGTAAGTTCAGTTGCTATGGATGCTTCTCTGGTGTTTCATGATGCTTGTGGATGTTTCTAGTTTGTTCTTTATCTTTGTGGAATGTCCTCATTGATCGTTGTGCTCGTGATCCAAGATTTTCTCTTGCGTGTTCATGTTTTTCATGTTCTTGGCCGACAAGGTGTTGAAGCGTGTTGTGGATCATCGAGGAGAAATTAATTGAAGTATTTTCATGTTGGAGATGTTGTTTTCAATCTTCACTATGTTATGGCCGACCTTGGTTGATTCACATGAATAATCTTTATTTGTTTTGGGCCAATTGTTTGTAATTATTTTATTATCTTTTTGTGGCCGACTTATAGCGATGTAATTTCTTGTTGCAGATATATAAGAGCGATTGTTTGAAGTGTGGAAGAGGTGTGAAATGTGAAGTGTATGAGTCCTGTGTGTGAATAAATTTTAGATCATTCAAAGGTAGAGCAGAGAATGAAGAAGAGTGAAGAAGAGTGAAGAAGTGTTCATGTGCTTAACCAAAACTGTAACCAGGCATTAACAAATGTTATTTTCTCAATTCAAATCCAAATGGTTTTAATCTTAATCTTTCTTTAAGACAGTGTGTCTTCCTTGGGTAGTAAGCCTTGTTGTATTTGAGCAGTGAGCTCTAGGAAGTGTGTTTGAATGCATGTGCATTCCCCATTCATATTTCCTTATACTTTTAACAGGGTATAATCTTGTGGATTGACCTCCACCATGTTTTTTCCCCTAACAGGGTTTCCACATAAAAATCTTGGTGTTATGTGTGTCTGATGTGTTGTTCATTTATGCATTCATGATTAATGATTAGATATGAGAATAAGGCTAATAAGTTGAATAAGTTTGAGATTCGGTGACAACTGATTCACCCCCCTCTCATTTGTCTACCCTTGAGTTGCCAACAATTGGTATCAGACCTTGTGGTTCCTTGGAAGAAGTTTAACAACTTGAGGTGATCCGGGATGGCAACTTATAAGGACAGTCCTAGATTTGATGGAACAAATTATTCTTTGTGGAAAGCTCGAATGGAGTGCCATCTGAGATGCATTGGTGAACCCTACTAGAACATTACATGTAATAGGTATGTTATACATCTGAATAGTACTTATGTTGAATATAATATCAGGGCTGGGGAGGCGTTGTTGAGTGCTTTGACTGATACTGAGATGACAGATATGATGGATTTGAAGACTTCTTATGAGATCTGGAATAATTTGGAGACCTTGTATGAAGGTGTTGCAAATGTGAAGATTGCTAAGCTACAAATTCTGAAAAGTGTTACTACCTTCATGCAAAGAGTAAATGAACTTGTGTGTGGTTTAGATGTGTTGGTGGACAAATAGATGAATCAGAGATTGTTGCTAAAGTGCTTAGATCTTTGCCTAATTCTTACAAAGTCAAGGCTAGTGCTATTGAAGAACTATGAACTGTGACAAATGTTACCAGAGATATGTTGATTAGTAAGCTTACTGCTTTTGAGTTGAGTGAATTTGGTGATGCCCTTCCTAAGGTTGAATATGCATTTAAGGCTACTACTTCTGGAAGAGATAGACATAGATATGATCCAGGTGAAAGTTCATCAAGAAATACATTCGAGTATGAGGATGAAATGAAACAATCGGATGAATAAGAAAGAGAGCTTGAAGAACTTGAAGCATTGATTGTGAAAAGAGAAGCCAGAGGACAAGGTAAGTATAAGGGAAAGTTGCCTATTAAATGTTTCTCTTGCAATAAGATAGGCCATTTTGCATCAAGATGTCCTAAGAGGGTTTCCAAGCCAAGATTTAACAAGCCTAAATTCTAAAAGAAGTGTTACTATGTTGTTGATGAAGGTGTAATAGATGATGAATCTGATAGAGGAAATGCAAGTGAAGATGAATTTGTGTTTATTGCTATCAAGGAAAATAATCCAGTGTCTACTGAATCTACTAGTTGTACAAATGTGGATAAAGCCCTAGCTACTCGAGTTGAAGAGAAAGATGAATGGGTAATTGACAGTGGTTTTTCTCATCATATGACAGGAGATAAAAGTAAGTTTGTGAATTTGGAGAAGTATGATGGTGGTTTGTGAGATTTGGTGATAACACAACTGGTGTGATCCATGGAATAGGATGCATTTCTCTTGATGGTAAGCATAACACTGATGATGTCTTGTATGTTGAAGGTTTGAAGCATAATCTTTTAAGTGTTGGTCAAATGGTTGTTAAGGGATACAATCTTCAGTTCATGGATGGTAAGTGAAAAATATTGGGAAATTTTGGAAATGTGATTGCATCAGGTACACAAACAAAAGGTAATATCTTTCATTTGAATGCTGCTAGTAAAATTTGTTTGATTGCTCAAGTTGATGAGAGTTGGTTATGGCATAGGAGAATGTGTCATGTTAACTTTGATAACATTGTCAAGATAAGTTCCACTAAAGCTGTGAGAGATCTTCCTAAGCTGATGAAACCTACTAATGCCATATGCAAAGAATGTCAGGTAGGAAAGAAAACAAGAATTTCATTTCGAAGTAAACAAAAAAACTCAAATGGATTGTTGGAACTTGTGCATACTAATTTATGTGGTCCTGCTAGAACTAGAAGTTTACAAGGTTACATATACTTCATGTTGCTTATTGATGATTATTCAATGATGATGGGCTACTTTCTTAAGGGAGAAATCTGAAGCTTTGGAAAATTTAAAGATCTTTAAGGCTATGGTTGAGACAGAGACTGGTTTAAAGATTAAGTGTCTGAGATTAGATAGAGGTGGAGAATTCACTTCCAGTGAGTTTAATTCTTTTTGTGACGAGCATGGAATAAAGAGACAGTTATCTGCATCGTGGACCCCTCAACATAATGGAGTTGTGGAAAGGAAGAACAAAACAGTTCTAGATGTGGCTAGAACCATGATGTTGGAAGGAAATGTGCCTCATATCTATTGGAGAGAAGCTGTGAGTATTGCTGTGTACACACTTAATCAAGTACAAATCAAAGGCGATACTGGTAAGACTCCTTTTGAACTATGGACTGGTCAAAAGCCTACTGTTAGATATTTCAAAATCTTTGGAAGCAAGTGTTATATAAAAAGAGATGAAGATATAGGAAAGTTTGATGCTAGGAGTGATGAAGGAATCTTTCTGGGTTACGCTACTAAAAGTAAGGCCTACCGGTGTTACAAAAAAATATTGAAGAAAATGGTTGAAAGTGAAAATGTTAAGGTTGATGAAGACATAGCTGCACTATCCAGAACCTGTGGATATGATTTTGATGATCAGAATGATAGTTCAAGCAAAGGAAAGCAAGTTTAGACTGCAAGTCAAGTTCAAATCATTCTGATGAATCAAGAAAATCAAGGAGAAAATGATGGAAGAATAAAAGAGAGATCAAAAGAGCCTAAAGTTGAAGAACATTCTAAGAATACTCTGAGGTATGTGAGATTGAATCATTCAGAGAATCAAATCATAGGTGATAAGAAAAAAGGTGTCCAGACTAGGAGAAAAATTGCATAAGAGTATTGTTTGATTTCAAATACTGAGCCTAACAATGGGAATGAAGCATGCAAGGATGAGCATTGGGTTGAAGCAATGAAAGAGGAACTACAACAAATTAAGAAGAATGATACATGGATTCTTGTTCCTAGACCTAAGGATAAGAATGTAATTGGAACTAAATGGGTCTTTAGAAACAAACTAAATGAACAAGGTGAAGTGGTTAGAAACAAAGAAAGATTGGTTTGTAAGGGATATTCTCAAATGGAAGGTATTGATTTTGAAGAAACCTTTGCCCCTGTTGCTAGAATTGAAGTTGTGAGATTGTTTCTTGCTTATATTGCTCATAAAGACTACAAGGTTTATCAAATGGATGTCAAGTTTGCTTTTCTAAATGGTAAATTGGAAGAAGATTTATATGTTGAGCAACCTGATGGATGCTAGTTGACTGATTAGGAAGATATGGTGTGTCGATTGAAGAAAGCATTGTATGGTCTTAAGCAAGCCCCTAGAGCATGGTATGCTAGATTGGATAAGTACTTGGTGAAACTTGGATTTAACAAAGGTACTGCTGATAGTAATATGTATTTCAAGAATGATGATAACAATTTGATTGTGGAAGTTTTTGTTGATGATATCATATTTGGAGGAGATGATAGCTTGTGCATGAAGTTTGCTAATGAGATGCAAAATGAATTTGAAATTTCAATGATTGGAGAGATGAAATTCTTCTTGGGATTGAAAATTACTCAGTTAGATAAAGGGATTTTTATATCTCAGTCCAAGTATGTGAAGGAATTGTTGAAGAAATTCAGTATGGAAGATTCAAAGCCTGTTGGTACACCCATGGTGACTGGATGCAAGTTGACAACTAATGATGATTCTCTGAAGGCAAATCAGACAAGATACAAATTAGTGATTGGTGGATTGATTTATTTGACTCAAACTAGGCCTGATATCATGAATGTTGTATGTATTGTTGCTAGATTTCAAGTTGATCCTAAAGAATCTCATGTGACTGTTGTGAAGAGAATTTTTAGATACTTGAAAGGGACAGTTGATTTTGGTCTATGGTATCCTAAAGATGATGATCTTACTTTGAGTGCCTTTACTGATGTTGATTGGGCAGGAGATGTGAATGATAGGAAAAGTACTAGTGGTGGAGCATTTTTCTTGGGAAAGAAGTTGATTTCATGGTTGAGTAAGAAGCAAAATGCTATTTCTTCATCTAATGCAGAGGCATAGTACATTGCTGCTGCTAATAATTATACTCAAGTATTGTGGATGAAACAGATGCTGAAGGATATCAGAGTTGTGTATGATGAGCCTATTGTTATATTCTGTGATAACTCAAGTGCTATTAACATTTCTAAGAATTCGGTGCTACGTTCAAAGACCAAGCATATATCTATCAAATTTCACTTTTTGAGAGAGAAGGTAAGTGAAAAGGAAGTCAGATCGGAGTATGTGCCTACTAAGGAGCATATTGCAAATATCTTTACAAAGTAGTTTCCTAAGGATACTCTTGAGTATCTTAGAGGGAATTTAGGGGTGATTACCCCTCCTAAAAAAACTAAGGATGCATTGCTTTGCATCAATCAATGCATTTCATGATCATATTTTGATCTAGATTGATGTTGTGGTGGCTGCTACTCAGGGGGAGTAGTCAAATGTTCAGATGTTCAAAAGTTCAAATATGTGGTTAAGAGCTTGTATTGAAGATATCTTTGTCATTGATGTCAAAGTGGGAGAAGAGTAATGTGAAAAACAAATTGTTGATTATCTGGGGAGAAGAGCCTTGTGGGGAGATCATGTGAGGAAAGAAAAGTCGGAACTTAAAGGAAGAGTAAGCGTAGTTGTGTTGATGGTATTTTTCACATCATGTGTTGCCATCAATTTCAAAGGGGGAGATTGTTGGATGTTGTGGTTGTGTTGCTGATATGTGGTTGTCATTGATGTCAACACTATTAGCATTGTTGCAGTAGAAGTTGTATATGTCGAGGATATTGAGAAAATTGTAATAAGAAGTGCTATAGGTTGTCAGTGGTGAAGTGAAGTTCTTTCTATCAGTGTGTTCAATATGTTGTTGTTCTGAGGTTGTGGACTAAAGGGTTTCTTGTTGAGTATGTCTAGTTTATCCATGTTGAATTTTAGAGATCCACATGAAGAGTTGATCGAGTTATGGTGATTCTCATTCTGATAATTTTTTTGTTGCTTCAGTTAGTGTTCTTGATTGAAGATCATGTTATTTTAGTAAGTTCAGTTGATGCAGATTCTTCTCTGGTGTTTCATGATGCTTGTGGATGTTTCTAGTTCATTCTTTATCTTTGTGGAATGTTTGCATTGATCGTTGTGCTCGTGATCCGAGATTTCCTCTTGCGTGTTCATGTTTTTCATGTTCTTGGCCGACAAGGTGTTGAAGCGTGTTGGGATCTTCGAGGAGAAATTAATTGAAGTATTTTTGTGTTGGAGATGTTGTCTTCGATCTTCACTATGTTATGTTCGACCTTGGTTGATTTGCATGAATAATCTTTATTTGTTTTGGGCCGACTGTTTGTAATTATTTTATTATCTTTTTGTGGCTAACTTATAGCGATGTAATTTATTGTCACAGATATATAAGAGTGATTGTTTGAAGTGTGGAAGAGGTGTGAAATGTGAATTGTATGAGTCCTGTGTGTGAATAAATTTTAGATCTTTCGAAGGAAGAGCAGAGAATGAAGAAGAGTGAAGAATAGTGAAGAAGTGCTCATGTGCTTAACTAGAACTGTAACCAGGCATTAGCAGATGCTATTTTCTCAATTCAAATCTAGATGGTTTTAATCTGAATCTTTCTTTAAGACAGTGTGTCTTCCTTGGGCAGTAAGCCTTGTTGTATTTGAGTAGTGGGCTCTAGGCAATGTGCCTGAATGCATGTGCATTCCCCATTCATATTTCCTTATACTTTTAATAGGGTATAATCTTGTGGATTAACCTCCACCATGTTTTTTCCCCTAACAGGGTTTCCACATAAAAATATTGGTGTTATGTGTGTTTTTGATGTGTTGTTCATTTATGCTTTCATGATTAATGATCAAATTTAAGAATAAGGTTAATAAGTTGAATAAGTTTGAGATTCGGTGATAACTGATTCACCCCCCCTCTTAGTTTTCTACCCTTGAGTTTCCAACACTCCTTTGTGTAGATTCAAGGCTAATGTGTTGTAAACTTGGTAGAACCTACATAATTCAGAGGTTTAACTAGCTGAACAATCCACTCATCATTGCTCAAGACTACATTAAATTGTCAACCCAAGGTTTGTAATCTTGTGATGGTGCAACATTATATATTCCTTCAAGGACTCAAAACTAATTAAGCTATCCTACTCAATTTATTCACTTGCTGGAAACTCAAACTATTACAAAACGGTGAATGGCATAACCATAACTAGCGGCTCCAAGTACCTACAACTTAGATTGTAACTAATGACTCGACTAAATTAACCTCCAAAGTACTACTAGTTAACCATGCATGCATATTCATAAGCATCCATTAACAATAAGCAAGATATGAAGTTCCAATTAACTTGCATATGATTCGTGAAAGAATGGTAAACTAATAAAAACTAACATAAATAAATAACTGGAAAATGAAGTGAGGAACAATACTTTGAGTGGTCTGCTCAAGTAACTATTCTCACTCTAATTAAACCCAAATCTAGCTAACAAATTTCACACATCCCATGAAATTAACTCCATTCATTGCATATTCATAAAATGTTACAAAATATCTTTCCACATATTGTACTCAATCATTTCAAATATTCCCCATGTTCTAAAACTAAAAGTAACTGATAACATAAGACCGAAAACCAACTAACTATTCCATGGATTCAACCAACAGCTATATACAAGCTTGAGGGAATCTTATTCAAAGCAACAACTTTAACCAAAATCATTAACTCCACTCCTAGATATCTAGAGTGTAGAGTTAAGACTGATTTATTCAACCTATAATTGAAAAGGAAAAGGAATCCTAATAGGACTAAAACTCTGTTAGAACAAAATTGCATGTAAACATTCAACCATTTGTCAAAATCCTACAAGTGAAGGAGACCTCTTCAACGTTTATTAATTGGTCATAATAATGCCATATTCAACCTTCATCAAGTGCCTTTAATCAACAACCATCACGTTCAACTCAACCAGAAGTTTCCCCTGTTTCGATGTCCAATCGTTCCTTTTGCTATAGGTTCATCCTACAACTGTTGTGTGCCATGGTTCCACTTTAGCTGTGAACAAGTTAATTTTACAAAGCATGTGCACAAGGATAAATATCATAATCAAAACATAGCATTCCATCAACATTCCATGCATATCTTCATATAAATCATACAATACTAATATACTATAACCATAATTCCATCATTGCATTTAAGGTTCAAGTCTACATAATAGATATGAAAGGATAGTGTAATGTAGGAGCATTGTCTGGAAAGTTTATCTAAAAGTATCTCAAAATATGCATAAAAACAACAGAAAAATAAGCTATTATCTAGACCTATCACTCCCCCCAACTAGCCTTTTGCTTGTCCTCAAGCAAAACACTAGGGATTTTGATTGTATTGCAAAGTAATCTACCTCAGGTCCATAACTATATTAACCCCCTGAATCTGTTTCAAATAGAACCCTTGATATTTTGAAAGTTGTCTCATCCTGATAATTCCTACTTTCTCACATTCACCACTCTTCTCTCCAATCCAATGTGGAATTGGATAGAGGAGAATAGGTGGATGGAAGGTGAGTAGTACCTAATTAACTCCTTTGTTGACACCAATTGCCATATATTTGTGTGCCCTCTGAAGCATAGTAGTTAAATTATACACAGAATGTGGCTCTTTCTTCTACAATTCAGGTGTTAAGCTATTCCATCTATTATGTACATGCTTATAACACTGTTGTCCAATACCTACAACTAACATCTTCATTCTCTCATAGTCTACTTCTCTGAGTTTCATGATATTCTTACCCACACCTTTTGTGTCCAAGAAGTTTCAACCATTCATCAATGACTGCATTTGGATCCTTATTCTCTCTTCTTATTGGAAGTGCAATGGATTTTTCTTTTTCTTCATACTCTTCCATAATCTCTCCTCGAAGTTGCTCATTTCTATAATAGGAGGCAAGTGCCCTGATTTGAAGGTCTCCCACAAAAATGAAAGGGTTCCATTCTGTTTCATCAAGTATTACATAGTTGTGCAAATAAAACTTGCACAATTGATCTTGTTCTTCGGGTGTGGATTTGGCGAAAGCTTTTAGAAATTCAAATTCCATACTCATCATACCAACAGATTGTTTGCTAACTAATCTACTAAACTGAAAGCATAAAAACCTTTCCTATAAAAACAATGCATATGTTCTCGGTGGAGGCCTACATCTGATAATTTGTGTAGCCTTATCTAATAATTCCTCCAACCGAACTGTTAATTTGTTTAATTCCATATATCTTTTTTCCAATTCCCTTTCATATTCTTCCTTGTATTTCTTCCATTTCTCCTTTCCTTGTGTAAATTCATTAGTTACTCTCCACAATTGGTAGCCAAGTGAGAAGGTTGTATGATAATCAAGAGTTTTAAGAGGAGGGGGTTTCTCATTTGGAAATGTTAATTCTTTATCCCCTATTTTGGTGACAACCAACTATGCCGACAGATCTAACTTAGTGCCATGGCCATACAACTATAGTTACTCCTCCATCTCCTGCATCTTTACTCCTCTTTCCTTATCCTTTTGCTCATAATTTTTCACCAACTCCTCCAAGTGTCTAATTCTATCCAATGCCTCCTGGAGCTCTTTCCTTACATATTTCTCTTCAAGGTAAACTTCCTCTGTATTTTCAAACTGGTCATTACCTTCTTCATAATCTCCATGAATAGGGCTATCTAGGATTTTTGTCTGTAATTTCTTGGCAGTAAATATGTATTCTAATTCAGAATCAGAAGTTGTCACCATATATCTTCTTTTTCTCGCTGGTATATTCATATTACCAGGAACATCCCTTTCTATTTCAGAGTCAGTTTCTATAATCATAACATTTTCCTGACGTTGCTCTTGCTGATGTTGTTCTCCCTAAGGTTCTTCTTCACTTATCTCTTTTCCTACAGGTTCCCTTATATTTTATTTTGTGGCACCCTATTTCCTCAACTTGCCAGAGCGTCTAGGTGTGAGTATTTCTTCCTCCATTTTCCTCTTTTCCTTTTTAACACTCTTCTTTTTCGGGGCATCCTCCTTTTTTCTTTGGATATTCCTCCCTTTTTTTATTATCTCTCTTTTTGGAGTATCCTTCCTTTCTTTTGGTTTAGAGGGTGTGGAGGAAGTGGATGCACTAGCTCTTTGACTCTTAGATTTCCATGACTTAGAAGAAGATGGTAATTCCTCAGTTATGGGTGGCCTAGACTCCGATTCTTCGAGTTCCTCATGCTCGCCTTAGCTATGGGTAGGCAAAGCCATAGGTGGGACATGAAGGTTTTCCTCTTAAGACTCATTTTGGGGTTCAACATCCTCAGGTACTACGGGTGCATCCAACAAGCTATTAATGTATGTGCATTCATCTTTCTTGAAATCTTTCCATCTCACTTGTGGGTATTGAATTCTTAAACTCCTTTTTATCAGCAAGGTAATTAGACAATGATGAGAGAGGTATCATTTTGTTTCCTCTGGTATTCTAAGGCCATTTTTTTCAACAAGTTGTAAACAAAATTTGGTACATTTACTACCCTATTATGCGTGAGATGACTCAATAGTTTGAAATGAATTGTGTACAACAGGTTCTGTCTACCATCACAAGTAATGTATCTAATAATGTAAGAGGCACAATTTTCCCACACAAGGGAGGGAAAGTCTTTTCGTACCTTATGATGAGGAGTCTAATTCTTTTCCTCGTATACAAAACTCTTCCTTGGTTGCAACCGCATTGGCTCGAGCTGGAAATTATGTCCCTGTTCTTGGTAGTCCTATGACCTATGTAATAGTAGTCTCTAAAGCATCTAATGAAATCCATTTTACCATAGCTTCATCATATTGAAGGGTATTTGCAAACCTTTTGGCCAAGTCATCATTGAATTCTGTTAATTTTAAGTAGTTGAGCCAACAAACCCTTGTAAAAATAGGCAAGACTATCGCATCCTCTATTATTTTTTTGAGTTGCTGGCTCCCTTCTTATGACATCTTCTCCCATCCTTGCTCACTTCTTTGCTCACTGTATTTAATTTAAACTTTGGAAATATAATTCAATCTTCACCACCACCTTCAAAAACCCTTAACCTTCCTTCTATTTCCTCGTCTATCTCTACTAGCATATCATACTAAAAATTTCCCTTCTTAGTACCAACTTAATTCAAGCTTATAAACAGGTTCTAGGTTCAACTCTCAACGCTGGTTTAAAATTAAGCTCAAGTTCTCAGGGTATAAAATTTAGCAACTTGAAAATGGCAGCAAAAATGAGATATACTTAGAAGGTTTTTGCATGTCATTTATGTCCATTGATTTTAATTTAGGTGGCAGATATGGAAAAGATTGATGAAAAGACTAACTTGGTCGTACCCAACTTAATTGGTGAAGTGACCTCACTTCACGTTTATGAATTGGAGCTGGTTTAAATATGAAATGATGGTAATTAGTGATATAATATTTCACATGCATGGAATAATTATATGAAAAATATAATGAAAGTTTAAAGAACACTAGAGTAATCATGATAGCATACCTGAAGTACTGCCTAAGAGAAATAACCATCCGTCATGTGTGGAAACTAAAAAATAATATATTTGTTTGTTGATTTGATATGAAAGATATTATTTGCAAGGTAATGAATAGTGGGTGGCAAGTGGAAATGATGGGATGACTGTTATAGATATGAGTTGGCAATTTGACAACTCGAGTATTTGAAATGTAAATAGGCAGCAAAAGAATTATGTTGCGGGTACGTATTATGAAATAATGGATATGACATGTAGATATTATGAAATGATATGAGTGATCTTGCAGTTGATATGGCGCCAAAAAAATTAAATTTTCTTTTGAGCTCCCAAACGGTGCTATGAGTACCTGCAGTGTTAGGACCCTCTCTGAACATTGACAGGATTAAGCTACAGGTCCCAACGACATCAGGTCCCTTAGTAAATATTGATAAATAGGTCCCTTTGAAAATATTATGAACATTATTATAATGTGTAGTGTGTGCTTGTGAGAAAATGAAAAAAATAATCTTGAGTGAGCTTAGGGACTGATCTATGTAGCTTAATCTCTGGATCACCAGAAGTGCTAGGTATATCATGTATTGCCAAATCATCGCTCTGCGTGTCAGATTTGGTATTTGGTTCACTACAAGCACCATATTGTTGAAATAGTAAAAATATGAAATCACCTTTTTGCAATGGCTTCTTATATAGCTTCAATCTATGGCCATTGACTAGAAGTGAAAACTAAACTGCATCAATGGTGTGTAACTAGACTGCCCCATTAGAATAAACTTGACTAATTTCATAGGGGCCCAACCATCTAGACTAGAATTTTCCTTTGAATTCCTTATACCATGAATTATATAATAGTGCCCAATCCCCCACAGTGAACTCCTTAGTTTTGATGTACTAATCATGCCACTTCATTCTTTGTTGTTGAACTACCTCTGTGTGATGAATTGCTTCCATTCGTATCTCATCCAACCCATTTAAGGTATGCAACCTTTCCTTTTGAGCTTCTATTAAACCCATTTCTTTCCTTAGTGTTTTATATTCAAATTCAATAGGAGGGACTGTTGTCTTACCATAGACTAACTCAAAGGTGTGAATCTAGTGGTGGTTTTCCATATTGTTTTGTAAGCCCATACTGCTTTAGGTAACCTTGCAACCCAACCTTTCCTATGCAGTTGTACTGTCTTGGTGAGAATACCTTCAGTCTCCCTATTAGTAACTTTCACTTGGCCATTAGCCTGAGGGTGATAGGGTGTTGATTTCTTATGTCTAATTTGGTATTCTTCAACCAACTTGGTCATTAGATCAAAAGTAAATGGTGGGAATTGGTCAGTGACTATTTCTCTAGGTACTCCATACCTAGTAAATATATCTTCATATAAGAACTTAGCCACATTACCATCTCTGGCAAACTACAAGGCCTTTACTTCCACCCATTTAGTCAAGTAATCAGTACAAACAAGGATGTATTCCTTGTTATTGGATGTAGGTGAGATAGGTCCAATGAAGTCTAAACCCCATTTTTCAAAAGGTATCAATGTCACTTGAGGTTGTAAGGGCATCTCATCACTCTTTGTTGGTCTTCCCATCCTTTGACACCTATCACAACTTCATGTGTATTTAACTGAATCTTTATGCAAAGTTGGCCAATAATAGCCAATTGCGAGGATCTTAAAGACTGTTCTTTTTGTTGCAAAATGACCTCCACATGGCTCATCATGGCATGCCTTCATGACGTCAAAGACCTCATCCTCCTTTATACACCTTCTCATTATGTTATTAGGGCCAATATAAAATAGATATCCAGATACCCAGGAGTATGGAAAACATTTATGAACTAACTGTCTTTTCCCCCTTAGAGAAAAGTGTGGTGGAATCTACCCTGTGACCAAATAGTTGGCAATATTTGCATACCAGGGTACATGTACTTGTAGAGAAAACAAGTGTTCATCTGGGAATGAATCATCCACCACTCCTATTGATTCTTTTGGAAATCTTGACAGGAAATCTGCCACTACATTTGCTTTATCCGGTTTGTCTACTATGATAATGTCAAATTCCTATAGAAGAAGTAGCCATCTCACCAATCTACTGTCAACTACTGGTTTGTTCATCAAAGAACCAATTGCTATATGGTTTGTATGGACAAAGACTGAATAGCCAGTGATATAGTGCCTAAATTTATTAATAGCATATACTACAACAAGCATCTTTGTTTTTGTTATAGTATAGTTCAACTCTGCTCCCTGAAGATTCTTGCTGATATAATAAATTGCATACTCCTTATTGTCTTCTTTCTGACCCAAAACTGATCCAATAGAAAAATATGAAGCATCTGTATGTACTAGAAAAGGAAAAGTCCAATTAGGACCTCTCAATACTGGTGCTTGAGTTATATCTTTCTTCAGTTCTTCAAAGGAGTGTTGATACTCAGATTTCCATTGAAATTCAATGTCCTCACTCAACAAAACAAATAACACTGTAGCAATCTTACTAGAATCTTTGATAAACCACTTGTAGTAGCCTGCATGGCCAAGAAAACTCTCGATATATCTTTGTTTCTAAGGAACAGGTAAGGTAGATATTATCTCTATTTTGTGTGGATCAACCTGAATTCCTGCACTAGATATAAAGTGTTCCAACACAATTCCCTGTGTCATCATCATGAAACATTTTTCATTGCTGAGTGACAAGTTGTGTTCCTTACACCTTTTCAACACTTTTTCCAAATTATTGAAAGCTTCCTCATAACTTTCACCATAAGTAGTGAAATCATCCATGTATATCTCCATGTAGTCATGTGCATAATGGAAAATATGTTGTGTACTACCCTTTAAAAGGTAGCTGGAGCATTGCATAAGCCAAAGGGTAGAACATAGTAAGCATAAGTCCCCCAAGGACATGTGAATGTAGTCTTGTCCCGATCCTCTAGAGCAATTTTAATTTGGTTATATCCACTTAAACCATTAAGGAAAGAAAAGTATTTCTTCCTAGCTAGAGAATCAAAGACTTGATTTATGAAGGGTGAAGGAAAGTGGTCTTTCCTAGTGGCAGTATTCAATTCCTTGTAGTCTACACAAAATCTCCATTTCACACCTTTCTTGGGAACAATTATCAAAGGTGAGACCCATTCACTATCTGATATTGGATAGATAAAACCTGCATCAAGGAGCTTTTGCAGCTCAGCTTTCACTATCTCCCTCAAGGCAAGATTGGTACACCTCTGTGGTTGTTGAATGGGTCTATAGCTATCATTAATATAAATCCCATGCATACATA
The DNA here is from genome assembly GCA_007258455.2 of Sequoia sempervirens. Lineage (NCBI taxonomy): Eukaryota > Viridiplantae > Streptophyta > Pinopsida > Cupressales > Cupressaceae > Sequoia > Sequoia sempervirens. Next base: position 11,117,522 of record VDFB02000020.1, on the reverse strand, counting down.
AATCAAGATCTATGCCTTTCATATCATGGTAATCCCATGCATATGCGGCTGAGTGTGCCTGCAACACTGTCTGCAAAGAGTTATGTTGCTCTTCTATCAATGCATTATTTATATTCAACATTTTCCTAGGCATTATTTCCAACTCCTTGGATGATTCTTGGATGGATGAAAGTTCAAGGCTTGGTATAATGGGTAGACATTATTGAGGTAGTAATGAATGAAGTACCTGGGATATCTCTTTTATAGAATTGGTGGGTATAATACTTTGCAAGGGGTCTTGTAGGCATATGAGGTAGTCTTGTTGCTGCGAGCTCCTACCACAATCATTTTGAATTATGTGAGAAATGATTGCATCCTCATCTTGGTCATCCAATAAGGGGTTGCGCTCTATATTCATCAGTTTCTAGAGATAATAGTTATCTTCCTTATCCAAATTGGTCCAAATAGTTTGCTCAATGTCAGCATAAGGTTGGGCCGGAGGATAAAGAACCAAGTTCTTTGTGATATTCTATTGGATATTATCATTTTACCAAACCTACAACCTATAAATGCATCAACTGTAGCTAACCAAAGTCTACCTAGGATGAGTGGGTAACCTGCAAGATTAACTTTAGGTTGTAGCACTATAAAGTCAACAGGATATTCCCATGAATCTAATACAATCACCAAGTCCTTAATAATTCCCTTGAACTTGACCGTTGACCTATTAGCTAGCTGTAGAATAGTTTTTGTGGACATGAGGTTGACTAACTGTAGCAATTGCATTGTTTCTTTTGTCATGACATTGATTACGGCCCCCAAGTCTATCAGAGTATTCTTAATGAGGGTTCCATTGATCTTTGCATCCACTACTAGACTACTAGGATTTGTATACTTGGGGACAATAATGTTCCCTAACATGATATCTACAAGGTTTCCCAAGACATGAACTATTTGAGGATCCTTTCTTTTTCTGCTTTGTTTCTTAAGACATAGATCCCTTATAGTTTTAATATAGATAGGGATATTCTTGATAGCTTGGATAAGTGGAATCTTGATGCTTGCATCTTTTAATTAACCTAAAAGATATGTATCAACTTGTGTGTGATGCTTTTTAATAGCTAGACATTCAAGAAAAGGTGGCTTAAGACTTGAGGTAGTTTGGTGTATCGGATGTGAATCAGGTTCCAAAGGTGATTTGTTTGAAGCTTCAACTATAGGTTCCTCATCCTCCATTTCTGTAATTTGAGGGGATGAAGGTCCAACAAGTTGTTTTCCTGGTTTGAGGTGGATATCACTCACCTCTACCCCCATATGTGGGGTATTGCAGAGCTTCGTTAGTATAAGCCTGTCAAACAGGCTTAGTTTTAGGGTTAGGTGCAGGTTGGGTAGGTATTTTTGGTTTCTTGGGTGTTTGATTTGTAGGATTTGATGGAGGCATTAAAGCTTGTTGTTGTGGTGGAGGAGGGAGCATAGGCTACTGATAGTTCATATATGGCTGCTACCATTGCTTGCCTTTTTGCCACTGACATTGCCATTGATTTTGCTGGGTTAGCCATTATGGATTATAATTGGAACCCTTAAAATTTTGCTATGGATAAGGGTTTGGTTGTTGGTTCCAATTTGGCTGAGCTTGTGGCCATTGTTGAGGGTTTTTCCACTGGTTTTGGTTTGTTTGCTAGTGTTGAGAGTTCCAAGTAGAAAAGTTTTGATTCCTAATAGGAAAGGATGAATTAAAGCTAAGGGGGTCTTGTGGCATACCTTTGCTTTGTTTCCATTACCTCCTTTGTGCTATATAAAAGAGTTATCCATCATCTTCTTGAAATAGTTGAAAATCAGGTTTCTCAACTTTATCTTGCTAGATACTTGCCACTCTCTTGCATTTGTAATTTGCTTTTCTTTGCCTACAACTTGGACAATATTCAGTGAGCATAGCCTCAGCTTCCTCCTGCTTCTTCTTAATGTGGAGAGTATCCAATTGAGTTTCCAAATGGCTAATGATATCCTCTTTCATGTTGGATAACAGATTTCTTAGCTCCATTTTTGAGACTCTTGTAGACAATTTACCGATAATGGATTTCCTATCTCCTCTTGGCCTTTTAGTAAAGGTCTTGGAATAATTCCTGTGAACTGTACAAATTTCTTCATATGGTATTTATGAAATATCTCCTTGCCCAACAAGGTTCAAGGCATCGATGCAGTCATCATTAACTCCCCTCAAAAAGACTAACTTGAGGGACTCTTCTGAGAACTTGTTTTGCAGGTTTTTCTTCAAAGAAAATTGAAATCTCTCCACATAATATTGTAAGGGCTCATCACCCTTTTGTGACATTTTGAAAATGTCATCTTTCATCCTATCAGGTCCCCTACAGTAGTCTGAATACTTTTCTAAGAACTTAGTCTTCATAGTGTCCCAATCAAGAACAATATCTCAGCCTAATCCCATGAACCACCTTAAGGATGCATCCTTAAGAGTTGCAGGGAAGAGTTTGAGCCTGTGAGCATCAATAGTATAATCATAACTTCAGCATAGGACATCAAACTCAAAGAGAAATGTATTTGGGTATTCAGTCATTAACCCATAAAAGACTAGTAAGGTCGAAGGAGGAAGGTTCTTCAACATTGTAGCCCTTTCTTGGTTAGTGATAGGAAACTCAAATGTTTCCCATTCAAGGTCATCACCCATTGCATCCCCCATGATGCAGTATGTTCCTTCTATACGTGTGCTAGATGTTGGTGACAAGGAGATTTCTTCTTTAGTATTATCTTTGCTCTGAGTACTCGATTCACCAACTTCTGATATAGTTGTTTGAGGTGTAGAGGGAAGTAATCTACCCAAGGGGTCTCTCTGCATCCACATACATGTAGTATGGCTTTATAATGTAGCGGTCCTGCATAATGTTAGTGTATCTCTAGCATTGGAAAAAGATTAAGGCTAACAGTCCTAATGCTAGAAACAAAAATTAACCATGAAAGCTATGAAAACAAGTCTATGAAGATAGCACTGTCCCCGGAAACGACGCCAAAAATGTAGTTTCAAGGCTAATGTGTTGTAAACTTGGTAGAACCTACACAATTAAGAGGTTTAACTAGCTGAACAGTCCACTCAACATTGCTCAAGACTAAATTAAATTGTCAACCTAGGGTTTGTAAGCTTGTGATGGTGCAACATTATGTATGCCTTCAAGGACTCAAAACTACTTAATCTATCCTACTCAAGTTATTCTACTTGTTGGAAACTCACAAAATTACAAAATAGTGAAAGGCATAACCAGAACTAGTGGCTACAGGTACCTACAACTTAGACTATAACTAATGACTCCACTAAACTAACCTTTGGAGTACTACTGGTTAACCATTGCATGCATATTCATAAGCATTCATTAACAATAAGCAAGATATGAAGTTCCAATTAACTTGCATATGATTCATGAAAAAATGGTAAACTAATAACAACTAAAAGAAATAAATAACTAGAAAATAAAGTGAGGAACAATACCTTGAGTGGCCTGTTCAAGTAACTATTCTTAGTCTTATTAAACCCAAATCTAGCTAACAAATTTCATGCATCCCATGAAATTAACTACATTCATTGCATATTCATAAAAGGTTACAAAAGATCTTTCTAGAAAGTGTACTCAATCATTTTGAATATTTCCCATGTTCTGAAACTGAAAGTAACTGATAATAGAAGATTGAAAACCAACTAACTATTCTATGGATTCAACCAACAACTACATATAAGCTTGAGGGAATCTTATTCAAAGCAACAAATTTAATCGAAATCATTAACTCCACTCCCAGATATTTAGAGTGTAGAGTTCAGACTCATTTATTCAACCTATAACTTAAAAGGAAAAGGAATCCTAACAAGACTAAAACTTTGTTAGAACAAAATTGCATGTAAACATTTAACCATTTGTCAAAATCCTATAAGTGAAGGAGACCTCTTTTGCAACATTTATTAACTAGTCATAATAACACCATGTTCAACCTTCATCAAGTACCTTTAATCAACAACCATCATGTTCAACTCAACTTGGAGCTTCCCCTGTTTCAGTGTCCAGCCATTCCTTTTGCTACAGGTTCATCCCGCAACTGTTGCGTGCCATGGTTCCACTTTAGCTACAAACAAGTTAATTTTGCAAAGCATGTACACAAGGATAACTATCATAATCAAAACATAGCATTCCATCAACATTCCATACATATCTTCATATAAATCATACAATACTAATATATTATAACCATAATTCCGTCATTGCATTTAAGGTTCAAGTCTGCATAATAAATATGAAAGGATTGTGTAATGTAAGAGCATTGTTTGGAAATTTTATCTAAAAGTATCTCAAAATATGCATAAAAACAATAGAAAATAAGCTATTATCTGGAACTATCACTTTAGTCACCATTTTTTTTCTCACAAGGGTGGTAGGAATTATCTCCTTTCTAGTTCTAACTGTTTCTAGCTTCTTCCTTCATCTTTTGGTCTTCATTTCATCCTCCATATGATCTTTGGCTAGTCCTTCCATTAAAACCTTTTCCTCTTTGCTTGTTTTCAAAATTTATATTCAAATTCTCTTATAGCTTTAGGGAAAACTAATAAGCCTCTTCAATAATAGTCATTCTGACCAAACTTAGCTCCTCTTGAATGCTTAGCTTCAACCCATTTATATAATGGACTACCTACTCCTTGTTGGCCTTAGAATGGCCTGTTTTGATCATGACCCTATAAAACTCTTATGTGTACTCTTTGACAAACCTACCTTCCTACTTCAAACCTTGCATCCTTTTTAACAACTCTAACTCATAATCAACAAGAATGTACTGTCTCTTTAGCTTTCCATCTAACCCCATCTTGTTATTTATTCTTTTCCTCTTCTATTTCTTTCTAACTATACTTCCACCAAATATTGGCATGACCTTTATGCTTGGTATTCACAAATTTAACCCTCTCAAGATCTTCCACCTCCTCATACTAAAAGTACTCCTTCATATCATTGATCGAATCAAAAACTGTTCTAGGTTAAGATTTCTAAAACATATAGAAACAACAATCTTTAACCTTTTTCCAATCTTGGAGATGGCATTAAATAATCTAACTTGCTCATAATCTACTACATCTTGATTTTCTTCAAATTGTTCTTCTTTAGCTTCATCTTCGCTTTCATCTCCTCTTGTAGTGCTTGAACTTGTCCCTATAGGGATCTAAAATCCTCTTTTAGTACAATAAAATTTCTTCCACCACCATAATTTCTTCATGGAGGCATTTTGATCATTTTTCTCACAAACCCACAACCACAATTCCTAGTGTAAACTACCTTACGTTTGATGATATTTTTACACACTTAGGAACTCCTGCTCTGATACCACTTGATGAGGGTCTACTCCTCCCACCACACATACATAACACAACAACATATATCGACACAAAAAATTCAAGAAGGAAAATAATCCACTTTTTATTTCTTCCAGAAAATGAAAATATAGATTTAGAATGTTATGGAAGGTGTAGCTTCCCTTTTTATTTACCATCCATAGGTCTAGTCGTTCGATTTCCCACCCAAGAAGATATTTTATTGAAATTCATATTTTGGCAGCATAACTTCTTGAAGCCATAACTTTTGACTTGGGTGTTTGATTTTCTATTATAATGTACATTGTTAGAAAGTGCATGAAGAGATCTATAATGCAAAATACATTTGCACATCATTTATTCCACTTTTTGAGCTTTTTTGAGGTGTTACACCCCAAATTTTGACTTGTAATTACTTTTAAATTTTACGTTAAAAATGTGTTTTTGACATGAATGGATGATTTTACATTAGTTGATATTTAGATGAAATTATAATGCAATAAAAAATGCTTCAATTGCAATGATTATTAATTAATGATTATGATATTGTGGATAATAATGGATTAACTATTTTGATGGTCTTCTAAGTTGAATGCGGGAGTAGATTTTACCCTCCCAAATGGAGAGGAAGAGTATCACTAGAGAGAAGAGTATAGAAATTGGTAAATAAATGGGTAAATGCCAATTTGATTCGAACACACACTCACATAGGATTTTATATCGAATTTGGGTAACCCCAGTATTTTCATTGAGTCATCTTGTGTCTTAGCTAGTGTGGTTAGGTTATAAGGATAGGTTGAATCATATTTAGTCTTTGGCCTAGTCTTTCATAATAAAGAGGTGATATTATTGTTTCATCATCATCTTTATGTTTTATTTATTATTGTTAAAGATTATTTGATTAGTATTTAATTATTAAAAATGGTAAAGGGAAGTTAGCCTAACACATAGAAAGTTATGTAGAGTGGAATAAAAGCTAACTTCCCTAGCCTTAGGTGGAAGGCTTTGAGGCCATGTTCGATGGCATTATTCTTAGCGATCTTAAGTGTTATCCACCTAACATATTGTTGAAGATTGAGGTGTTTATGTAGCTTAATACTTTGTAAAAAATTATGATTGATGATCTAAATATGTATTCTTTGTTACATATTCTTTGTAGGTGATTATCTAATTAATTCATTTTATCATTTGTAGAATGAAGACAGAAGGTTGTAGAAGAATTAGACAAAATATTATAAGATACACAACATATACCATGGAGAAACCCTTTCGGGGAAAAAATCCACCAAGAATCAATGAATTATTTAATCTCTAAAGTAGATTACAATAATTCCAATCCTTGCTTGAGAATGCTTCTTTTTCCTTCACCAAATCTTCTTCACAACTTGCAATAAAACTGATAACAACTCTCTTCAACTTGCTTGAGATAAATATGCAATAATCAACTTTCTAAACTCCAAAGAGTTACAATTACAAAGCTCAATCCCTATCTCACAAAAGGTATGCCTATCTCTTACAAGTAGAGTTCTACCGTGAAGAACAATGCCAAAACATGTGCTTTATCCATATGGGCATCCCAAATTGAATTTAGAACTGAACCTTGATTCCGTAGATATCTTCAAGGCTTATCCTCAAAGTAGGCACCCAAGAATGGGCCCACTTAACTCAACCTTTTGAAATATCTTAGCATGCAAAAGAGTTAACTCCAAGAAGCCAACTTGGGCACCCAAGGTGGGTCCAAGTCATTCTCTGTTAACTGAAACATATCTCTCCACCATTCATGCAAGAATGGTCATCCCCTGTTAACTGAAAGTAGTCACCTGTTATCTATCATGCAACTAAAGTCATTAGTCATGCATTCCAAGTTAACTAAAGTCAACTAGCATTCAACTAAAACTAACTAAAGATAGCTGAACTGAACTGAATTGAACTGATTCTGAACTGAACTAAACTAAACTGAACTGATCTAAACTGAACTAAACTGAACTTAATGCATGTAAACATCAATCCCTAACTCCTAAGATCTTTACATGCATTCAAAAGTGTTATCTTTTACTCCAAATAGTTAACTTAACTTAAGGTGAGTGTCACCTTCCATGTGGGCACCCCATGTGCCCCTATTATTTAGGAACTCATATTGGACACCCTCACATGCTCCTAACATTTAGAATTAATTACAAATGTCAATTAACATGATTATTTCATTCAAATTTAATCTCTTTCTAATCCTAGTGTTTGGGGAACACTTTCCAAGGACTTAGGAGATACATGAAATAATGTTTAGGGTTGCAATTAAATGGCATCCTATTCCCAACATTCTCCCACTTGATATTATACATTGCAATTATTCTAAAAAAGGAATCATTATTATAAATCAAGTATAGGACTCAAGGCCAATGGCCTTCCTACACCGACTAATCAATCCATGCCAACTTCAAATGCAACTTGCATAATCATGAAGCTCCAAGCAAATGATTAATACTCAAAACCAAGAGAACTTATCTGTAGGAACCGGTTTCATAAGATAATCTGCAACATTAATTAAAGTGTCAACTTTCTTAATTAATACCTTCCCACTCTCAACCATTTCTCACACAAAGTGATACTAAACATCAACATGCTTAGTATGAGCATGATACATAGGATTTTTGGCTAAACATATAGCACTCTGACTATCACATTCAAGTTTAAATTACTTGCAGTTAAAACCAATACCTTTCCCAAGTCTCTATATCCAAACTACCTCTTTGGAGGCATGTGAAACTGCTGAGTGTGTTGAACTCACGTCCAACCAAGGTGTAGGCTTCTTGGTCTTTATTGTTGAAAAATATTTTCTTACAAGTAACCATTCCAACATATATCTCTTACCATAAGAGAACTCAAGCCTCACCTATTTCTCCAAGTATCCATGAGTAATTGTAACCAACCAATCCATGTCAAACTCCAAATGCAAAACAATACTATCATGAAGTAATCAAGCAAATGATTAATGTACCCAATACTTAAGAGAACTACACAAGATCAATGTCAAAGCTCTAATCACGAATCAGGAAGATAAACATGACAACATGATCTAACCATCTCTTGGTAGGAGATCACATGCATCATAACATATATACATCCTAGTCTCAAGAGAACAAGTACCATGCCAAACTCTAAATGCATATCAAGAATAAACCATGACATAATAGTAACCACTCTAAACCAAGAAAAAACTATATCCCCAATCACATGAAGACAACCTTACCAATGATGCATCCATGTCACTGCCAACAACTCCCACTGAACTGTGGTACGAGCTACACATGGCATCATGACTACCATCCTCCTCATGAAGATCACTCTTTAACATCAAGCAAAGAGTCATCACTAACATTTTTACATGAAATTATCAAAGTATGATTACCGTCATCTGAGAATTCCTCTATAGAAGAATCAAAACTCTTTTTCTTGTTCTTACAATCCTTCTTCACATGTCCTGATTTACCACAGTTCCAACACTTTACCTTACTCCGTTCTTTTGACTTACCCTTCCCTTCCTTGTCTCCCTTAGGTTCCTTTTTCTCAGGCCTACCTTTTACAAATAAGACATCTTGGATTTCCATTTTAGACTTCCTCCTCATCTCCTCTGATAGGAGAGTAGGAATTATATTGTCCATCTTCGGATCTGCACCACTACCACTGATAGCAACAATTAGATTTTCCCAAGATTTTGGTAAAGAACAAAGTAACAATATGCATTTATCTTCATCTTCTAGCTTTAAATCTATAGATGCTAATTGACTTAAAAACAAATTAAAAGCATTCAAATGATTTGCAATAGAATCACCTTCTTTCATCTTTAAAGAATACAACTATCTTTTCAGATACAACTTATTAGTAAGACTCTTAGTTTGATAAATATCACCTATTCTCTTCCACAACTTATATGCAGTTGTTTCTTCTGAAACATTCAAGAGAAAAACATCAACAAGACATAATATTATGGTCCCTCTTGCCTTCTTATCAAGCTTAGCCCAATCCTCATCTGACGTCATTGTAGGTGACTTTGTCTCATTACCAACAATTAACCACTGATCTCTCTCTTCGAGGAGATCCTCCATTTTTAATTTCCACATCTCATAATTAGATCCATTGAACCTTTAAATATCTAAATGAGAATTCATTGTAACAAACTTATTTTCCAAAATCAACAATAACAAAAAATAGTAAAAGCTCCCACTACAGCCAAAAAACCTCGAATCTTTTAAGAGAAAGGTGTCCCAATACTCTACCCAACCTCAACTTTGATACCACATGTTGAAAATTGAGGTGTTTATGTAGCTTAATACTTTGTAAAACTTTATGATTGTTGATCTAAATATGTATTCTTTGTTACAATTTTTTTGTGGGTGATTATTTGATTAATTCATTTTATCATTTGTAGAATGAAGACAAAAGGTTGTAGAAGAATTAGACAAAATATTAGAAGATACACAACATATATCGTGGAGAAACCCTTTCAGGAAAAAACTCCACCAAGAATCAATGTATTATTTAATCTCTGAATTAGATTACAATAATTCCAATCCTTGCTTGAGAATGCTTCTTTTGCCTTCACCGAATCTTCTTCACAACCTGCAATAAAAATGATAATAACTCTCTTCAACTTGCTTGAGATAAATATGCAATAATCAACTTTGTAAACTCCGAAGAGTTACAATTACAAAGCTCAATCCCTATCTCACAAAAGGTACGCCTATCTCTTTCAATTAGAGTTCTACCATGAAGAAAAATGCCAAAACATGTGCTTCATCCATTTGGGCGTCCCAAACTGAAGTCATAACTGAACCTTGATTCCGTAGATATTTTCAAGGCTTATCCTCAAAGTAGATGCCCAAGAATGGGCCCACTTAACTTAGCCTTCTGAAATATCTTAGCATGCAAAAGAGTTAACTCGAAGAATCCAACTTGGGTGCCCAAGGTGGGTCCAAGTCATTCTCTGTTAATTGAAACATATCTCTCCACCATTCATGCAAGAATGGTCATCCCCTGCTAACTGAAAGTAGTCACCTGTTATCTGTCATGCAACTCAAGTCATTAGTCATGCATTCCATGTTAACTGAAGTCAACTAGCATTCAACTAAAACTAACTGAAGATAACTGAACCATAACTGAACTGAACTGAACTAACTAAACTCAACTGAATTAAACTGAACTAAACTGATTCTAAATTGAACTGAACTGAATTGATCTAAACTGAATTAAACTGAACTGAACTTCATGCATGTAAACATCAATCCCTAACTCCTAGGATCTTTACATGCATTCAAAAGTGTTATCTTTTACTCCAAATAGTTAAATTAACTTCATGTGAGTGTCACCTTCCATGTGGGTGCCCCATGTGCCCCTATTATTTAGGAACTCATATTGGATGCCCTCACATGCTCCTAACATTTAGAATTAATTACAAATGTCAATTAACATGATTATTTCATTCAAATTTAATCTCTTTCTAATCCTAGTGTTTGGGGAACACTTTCCAATGACTTAGGAGATACATGAAATAATGTTTAGGATTGCAATTAAATGGCATCCTATTCCCAACACATATGAATATATACAAATGTAAATAAATAAATAAATATATATATAATGTCAATAATATTAATGAAACATGTGCGGCTGGTAAAGGGCAGTTTGCCCAACACATAGAAAGTTAATGTAGAGTGGAATAAAAGCTAACTTCCTTAGCCTCACGTGGATGACTTTCATGCCATATTTGATGGCATTATTCTTAGCGATCTTAAGTGTTAACTGCCCACCTTTATGGAGAAGGTGTGGGAAAATAGTGGAGGCTTAATGTCACCATCGACGGTTATAAACTTGGCATGAAGAGGGAGTTTAATGCTTCCTTTATGGCCAAGCACGAGCCATATAGTGGGGGAAGTTGAATATTAAAAGATTTTTTTTTTCATTATGATGATACGAGAGAGATTAGGAAGTTTTGGGGAAGAGTTTTTATTGTGATATCACATAGCAATCAAAGACATGAGATAGAGCATGGTTGAAAATGGTTAAGTTGAGGCATATTTTGCTATTTGAAAGGAGTTTAGTGGTAGTGAGAGTGCTAGAGCATAGGATAATAAAGAAAAATAGTTGTTATAAAGTATTTTGGTTATTGTGAAAGAGAAAATGAAGCATAAGTATTAGTGATTAGTAATATTAATAGCTGGTTGTCCATATAAGTATTTGAACTTGTAGAGGAAGGATAACATTTTTCTAGATAAGTCATTAATTGATTTCCTCTCATTTTTTCTGGTTATAATACCACATGAATTATGTATATTGAATGAAAATAATTATTTATAAATAAAAATAAATATGCATGTACATGGGAAACAAAACAATCTTAGTATATTTACATGTAAATTAAATCATTCAAATTTCTTATTTCTTTTGTGAAAATTCAACAAAGAAGTTTTGATTAAGTACCAAATTTCTTGTTGCTAGCTAGTTGAAAAGAATAGATGTATTCTTATTGGTTTATGAACTTTAATTTTTTTTTTGAACTCTATATATAAATATATTGTGTAATGGGTTTAGTGGAAAATCAATTAAAAGTACAATTGAAGTAATTAGGGTTAGAAATCTTAAACACCCACATGAAAAAGATTGATAAAACCCACTAACTAATGAAATTGAGTGCCCCTACATTAGAAAATGACCATTAACATGAAAATTAACATTCAAAATCATAATCAAAGTAGTGCAAACCTAACATTCCATTATGAATTGTGTTAATTTGATGTTGAATTGGTCAAACTTAGCACCCATGATTGCAAAATCTTGTAAATGACCTAAAATATACTCAAAACAATATGATTAAATGCTCAAATGAATGCTCAAGATGACATGAATTCATTACAATGCTTTTAGGTAGCTCTTAGGTGATTTGAGATAGAGGGAGATGGCTTATTTTATAGATTTTAAAAAATTAGATTAAGCGTGGAGATCAGATCTGGAGATCAACAGTTTAGATCGAATCTTGAAGATCAAGGGTTGAGATTAATGTGAGGTTTAGTTAACTCAAAATATCTCCTCAATTTTAGGGAATTGGTTGAGATATTTTTGAAAAAGAATATTCCTAGAATATACTTTTGAGAGGGAAAAATAGATAATTAAATAACTTAAATTATTTAATTATGTGAGGATGAATATATTCCTTTTTGAAAAGAATATTAAAAAACATGCAAGTGGAGGGAAAAAAATTAGATAATTAAATAATTAAAAATTATTTAATTATGAGAGATAGAAGAAAATTAAATTTTTATAACTAAATAATTAAAAATATATATAATTAGGGGGATAGAGGAAAATTAGTAAAAAGTGATGAATTAATTAAAAAATTTAAAATTATTTACTTAATAGAGGAAATGAGGTGATTTTGAGGGAAAATGATAAAAAAAAATGGTGAAAAGTGACGAAAATGACAGGAAATGATGAGGAAGTGATAAAAATGTGGCATTAGTGATAAAAGCAAGGAAAACAATGGAAAACGAGAAATTAGTGATGAAAATGGTGAAAATGAAGTGATAGTGAATGTGTGATACATTTAGGCATTTTTGGATGTCTACATATAAATAAATGAGCATATATATATATATATATTTATAAGAAAGTAGGTATAATTCAGTTGGATACATTTATAAATATATATGATAAGCTTGTAGCTTAAACTAGTTATTTTGGCAGTAAGTAACTAGATTATTACTCAGAGTTGTTACTATGAATTAGAACCTATAAATGTGTGCTTATTCTTGCAAAAAGAAATAGATAATAAGTTGCACCTTTATTAGCATTTTAAGAAAATTTCTTGAACAAATATGAAAGATAAATCATAGAAAATTTAAAAATAATTATAATGAAGCTATTTTGATATTAATGAATATAACTCTTATTTCCCATGTTATGAGATTTTAAGACCTTAAGTGATAGATAAAGATTCATGATTCAATGTCATTATCTGAATGTACTATAACTTGTAAAAGAGTTTTAAAAGTATTTTGTTTGAAAAATAGGAGAGTATTAGACTCTTGAAATAATTACAAAACCATATGAACACGTGGCAGTAGCCAAGATCTGAGAAATTGCAAGTACGTAATACAGATGTTCATTGTTAAGAGTATTTTTCTATAACCTTAGTTGTTTACCAACTATTTAGTAATACACATGATTGATCTTAAATCCTTGTGTAAAGTTAGATAAATAATCAAATGAGTCAACTGTGTGTTAAACCATAGGTGAAAGTTCATTTCCAAGTTGAGTTAGAGGTGTGCGAACTTTCAATTGCATTTCTTATGGAAGTGTTGATTTTATTAAAAAAATTGGCCAAAATAATGCAAAAGTCTTTACTTGCATTTAGTCAATTCACATTGTTCCAGATTTCATAATCCAATCAAATTGGTCATACTTAGTTAGAGGTTTTTCTAAAGTTGTATGATCAATTGAGTTATGTAGGACACAACACTAGAACTCAGATGGCATAAATTTTTTGGTTTCCTTTTTCTATACTCTTCATGAAGGGTAGGGCCACTTCTAGATGGAAGGTGTGTGGGGGATCGTTGGTCTATGGTTGGAGGTAAAGCGCTCGGGTGACACTCTCCCTCTTGTAGATGACTTCATTGAAACTTGTGAGACAGATGCATAATTCCAAATATGTAAAACTTTATACCACTTTAGGTGTATTGTAAACATGTTTATTTTAGATGCAATTAATTTATCTAATGGTAAAGAGAATAATATCATGATTTTCCTTATTGAAATTCTTGCATTTCAAATTCAAATGATTATGGTTTCCACTTATTTATTGTTCAGGTAAAATGAATGTTATGTGAAAGTAAAAAAAATTACTATTTATTTTTAGCATGTGGGTATTTACTTTCTAGCTAATTCATTAAGTAATTTTAGTTTTGTTGAGTACATTACATGAGGCTTCTAAGGACTTCAAATTTGAGTTTAAAACTGTATTAGAGAATTTTTTTGAGATGAAAACTTTAATATGTTCAAGACGATATAGGATATTGAGATGATTCTTTTTCCATTAGATACATTTTTTATTTTGCTCCTTGGGCTAAATTTCCAGGTCCATACATGCCCATTTAGGTTGTCATACTAAAAATATAAGGTGACCATTTTTAACCTTTTTAGACTTCATATTTTCGTACACCCCTTAAGTGTCATCATGAGACTCAAAAAAACTACACACACACACATATACACACATATACATTTATGCATACATATATAATTATCTTTTACTAGCAACAAGGGAAGTGGATGATTTATAATTCTAGACTTGTCATTATAGATAATTTAGAAGCATTGTGCAAAATCCCCCCATTTAGGGGCTAACTTATAGTTTGCAACTATAATAATCTTAAAAACCCTATCCATAGATTATACTTCAAAAATATATAAAACCTTGCAATGGACTAAAAGAAAACCAAAGATAAATTTAATAATTAATTCCTCTTTTAGATATGGAACATTAATCTTGACCTAGAATTTGTTGAAGTCTTTGATATATTGTTATATAAATTCTCCTAGGACTTGTTGCAATTGTAGTAATCAAACCATCATATTCCACAATGATTCTTTAGAATTCTCTTCATGTTATGTATGCTTCTTAGAAACCATCTCAACTCAAAGATACAAGTAAGAAAGAAAAAAATTCTTATATCAATAATTTTATGTAGTGTACAGGTTAAAGAGAGCACAAATTTTGATCCATAACTTTGATTTCAATTTTTTGATTGAATATCTCAATAAGATGAATGCAATAAAGATATTGGAGATTGATTAAATAGTAATCATGAAAATCTTCAAAAACTAATCAAAAGACCTGAATAATGAGCTACAAAGTTTCACAATTTGATATTATGTGAAAATTTTGGTTTTAGATTGATAGAACAAGTTTAACAAGTCTTATATCATATGTGGTAAAGTACTATCAAATGCACAACTTTGCAAATCAAATGTGCCAATGTGGGTTCAAATGCAACTCAAAATAGTTAGATGTGATAAAGGATAATCAAAAGCACCACTTGATAATCAAATACGCTATTATAGCTATCGATTACACCACAATAGCTATAAAATGCACTATTATGTTTGAATATAAGTAAAATTCACAAGTTTTTAATAATTCTGACAAGCTTGCAAGACTAATTTTGACAAGTTGTGGGATTGATTTTGAAAAGTTTGTTGGTAAGAGATAAAAACAACAAAGAATAGAGTAACTAACTCCAAGGTAGTGGTATGATTGGTATTCACCGGTCTTCATAATAAAAACACGCTAAGAAGTATAGCCTAGCTAGTGGTAAAGGTTTCTCTCTCTAGTGTGGGTCTAAACAATAAAATATTTTAGGATTGTGCAAACACTCTCCACTCTCAAGAGAGAATATCTAGTTCTTCAATGGAACAAGGGTTCACCTTCCTCCTTCCCTTGAAGGTTTTGACACCTCCAAAGAAATTATATCTCTCCTCAAGATGATACCTGCTGAATAACTTCAGGCATGATATTGTACCTTACACCATAACTAGATTAACAATTTCCAATCTTAGGTCTCTAATAAAAAGGTTTGTAGTGGTTCTGAGAATAGCGAGTCCATTTAATAATGCCCGAGATGAGGGGGGTCTCCCCTCTTCTCTTCACCAAACAAATATTGGAAGATCAAGGTTCTTGCAGCTTGGATAAATGACATAGCCACACTTAGAGGTACACTCCCATTCTCCCCCTTTATATACCCCACTAGTAAACATGGTTGAGATCGTCCTTGGGGTTATGAAATACCTAAGCAGGCCTCTTACTAAAATTAAAAATAAGATACTATAATTTTTGATTCTCAAGTTCACATGAAGCACAAGAGAAGAGCATACTTTACTAATACTCCTTGGGTGAAGTGCAAGGAGAGACCATACACGCTATAAGTTCACCAAACATGGCATAAAATTCATTAATTGGAGTTCAAGTAAAATCTTAACTATTCTAGAAATCAAATCGATTGAATTTTTTTTCCTTGCATCAGATTCATCAATAGTCTATTTTTATTAGTCTTCTCTCATCGATTGCAAAGTTGCATAGATAAGTTCCAAAAACTCAAGCAAACATTAGGGTTAGAAAATCAAAATAAAAAATGAAATGCCTCATTATAAATATCAAAAGTATCACTGTAATTATCAGTAGCATCATTATACTTTTCAATTGCATTGTATGTTAGATGCACCATTCTATGTATAAAATGTATTGATCCATAATCAAAAGTGACCCAAAATTGTCAAATGTGTCATTCTACAAAAGAATAAACATACAAAAAAAATAACAAAGAATATCATATACAAGTTTATGGGTTTCAAATGCATCATTGTACTATCAGAAGCATTGCTTCAAAGTCATATGCATTGTTCTGGGTTCAATTGCATCATTTTACATCTGTAACCTAAAAAAATTCAAGAAACTAAAAGCAATTGTTAAAAATCAGGGACGTGGGTCCCATTGAGCATGCCAAAATGTGAATAGGTAAAAAAATGATGATCAAATGAATTCAATGTAAAATAAAAAATGAATGCAATAATCAATAAATTAATTCAAATGACCAAAAGACTTACTCAATTAAGCATGTGCACATCAAAACAAAAGCAATAATAATGCAAATTAATCTAGATAATCTACTTTACCTCCACCAAGATGCATAG
Source organism: Sequoia sempervirens (assembly GCA_007258455.2). Classification (NCBI taxonomy): domain Eukaryota; kingdom Viridiplantae; phylum Streptophyta; class Pinopsida; order Cupressales; family Cupressaceae; genus Sequoia; species Sequoia sempervirens. The sequence goes on along the minus strand of VDFB02000020.1, from coordinate 11,100,451 downwards.
CCTTACTCTATTGTAAAGTATAAATTATGTTATTTTGATGGTATGTGGATTACTCATAAAACCTTAGCATGACCTTGTTAGCAAAAATGATATAAAAATGAGTATAGTTTGGCTAAAAATTTGATGGATTGAATGGCTAAATGATGGATGATTTATAGCTTTCATAGATATTAGATCAACGATGGTCAATGTATGATGTGAGATGAGATCAATGGATGAGAATCATTGAGATATCATGAGGAACGTGCATGAACATGCATGGATAGATGAAGTGAAGTGAGTGACAATGAACTAAGGTTGAAGTTCAATCAACTCACTAAATTTAGCACTGGTTACTAAATTTAGAGTTGGTCACTAAATTTAAGATTAGAAGAATAAAGATAGAAATGATGTAATTAGCAAATAAATAAAATAATGATTTTATTTATTTTAGAAAAATATGCAAACTAAATAAATTAAATAATTTATTTAATTTTGGAGGAATAATAAGCTAATTAAATAATTAGTTAATTATGTGAGATGAGAAGAATACATGATTTAATTAAATAAATAAAAAATTATGTGGATAGAGGATAATGTCAGATTATTTAATTAATGTGGGTTGGAAGAATAATTGGAAATATTAAATACTTACAAATAATTTAATTAAAGGTGGCGAGTGAAAATGATGAAATAATAAAATTATTTAAAATTATTTAATTAATGGAGGTAAATATGTTAGCTTAATCAAATAATTAAAAATATTTAATTAATAGTGGTGAAGGGGTGATTAGTAATGATGGTGGGAAATGATGAATTTAGAAGAATGCATTAGACATTTTTAGGTGTCTACATCTCTACTACATCTTCCTTCTTGGTGGTGGGCTTTGAAAAACAATTTTGAAAAGGTGAAGAGATATGGTTTGGTGGTAATGGAGAAAAAGGAAGATAAGGATCGAGCCATGGAATATTAGGGTAGGTAGAAATAAAGTAGTTTTCCTTACTCCCTCTTGAGCAACAACTAGTGATATGATGCATGCTCTCCTTTACAATGGTTCTTTGTCAACTAGTTCTTCCTCTTCATCCACCATAACTCTCACCTGTGATGTCTTGGCTCTCTGTTTATTTATCTATACTTGCTCAATAATGGTAAAAGATACTCCTTATACCTTTATTTTTGTAGGAACTTGAACCATTTTTTGTTATGGGTGTGGATCATCCATAAGATAAAGGTTCTTTAACCAATTTATTGTTTTACAATAACTATCTTGGTTCTATTCTCAATAGAATCATCCTAAAGGACCAACCAATTCACCTTTCCCATTGGTTGATTGTAGACCTTTCTCTCATTATAGGTCAGCTCAGAGACCTTGCCATTTTTGTGCACTATCTCAGGGACCCTTTCTAAATGACACCCCTCAATTAACAATAGAGACATCTTGTAATAGTCTCTTATTCTTATTTTACATTCATCAAGATAGTCAACCCAAAAATCTTCAATTTTTAATGCATGCACAAAGAATGATCTAATCATAGGCCCAATTCTCCCAACAAGATAAAATCTATATCAAGGCGCATGCATATAAATAGCTATATAAGTCATCTCAAGCTTGAAAATTTTGGCATTTTGGATGTAGAGCATGAATATTCACCCAAATTGATGGAGAAGGATATCTTGGGCTTGTGTTTGCTTGTTATCAAGTTTTAAATTTCATCCACATGCTTGTATATTTCTAGCAATATAATCTTATCACTTGGGTATTTGAAAATTTTATAAGGTGATATGTGAAAGCCACTTGTTCTGATGTATGAGAAGGTTTTGAATTGGATTCAAACCAGTTACCAAAGCTAGCCACAACCTTAGTTTCCTCAAAAGATAACCTTTTAGCATAATAATTTTCTAAACATTTGATTATAGTAAAGATAAAAGCATCATTAACTTTATTTTAGTGCTTCCAACTTTGTTTCAATACTAGCTAGGGGTAGTGATCATAAAATTTATTTCACCCAACTATAGAGTTCCAACCTAGTTCAATCTTGGAAATATAGCTCAAAAATCCAAAATGTATACCAATTAAGAGGTTATATGGAAGTTGCTGGTTTATGTTGATGGGTGTTTTGCACACTTTCTCAACACAAGAAGTACACAGGTGCACTACCTCTCTTGAAAGGAAATCTCCAACGACAAGTTGCTGGAAATCTCCCCAAGGTCTCTCGGGTGTTAGGTCATGACTTTCACTGAACTCCTGAATTGATTTTGATGTGATTTTGGTGGTAATCATAGGGCGAACTTACGTAGCTGGATACAAGGTAGATCTTCAAATCCGAAGCTTCTGAGATGGAGGTCAAGTTTCACTTTGCTGTAGGTTCAGACAGCGGTCCAAAATTTTGATGTTTCTTCAAGTTTGGCTTTACAATGTGCAATGAACCTTAGCACGTGCTATTTCTAAAAAAAGGAAAAGAGCAGGGAAGATGGAGGGTTCCTAGACCTACAATTAACTGTGAACAGTAATCATGGAGTTCCTGGAATGGACAGCTTCCCTAAAACAAGATTTCACTTAACCAGAAATCTCACAGTCTCATGAAATTTGTGCTATCTTCTAAGGTCTGCAAATATTTCACCTTTCATTCACCATATGCATTCATGAAAAAAGATAAAAGTGTGAAGCAACTTTGAATTTAATCCCAGACTAACTTTACACAGCTATCTACCAGCAACAAACAACAAAAAGTATGGACTAAGAAGGCATCTACACAGCAAGAATTTTCACAACTACGGAACAACATTTCTAAAATATATCAAAGCAAGGATACAACTAACTAGAACAAAAATATAAATCTAATTAAAGCATCTAACAATGGAGATTGAACCATGAAACATGTGAAGAAATCAGAAAATGCACCAAGTCAATGTATTTTCATTAAAATTTTAGCAGCATGTCTTTACAACAACTCAACTCTCTTTGCAAATGAGAGGAGACCCCTATTTATAGTTCCCAAAAGGTTAAATGAATGGCCAAGATTAGTTATCATTGTGTGGCCAAGATTCATTACAAAATAGGGTTTCACCTACCCTCAATATATTACAATTTAAAATTACATTCTTGTCCTCTTCCCATTTTTTCCTTTAGTGACGACACTGTAGCATTTTGTCTTTTGTTGATTGCTCTTTTGTTGTAGCTATTCCTTTGGGATCTCTTCATTGATAACAGGGTTGTCCTTCTACTTCTTCGAAGCTGTATACTCCATGAATTTTAGAATAACTAGTTGGAGCTTGTCTACCTCAATGATCTCATACCACAACATCTGGTAGCTCCACTCTTTTGCATTATCTTCAAGCTTTCTCCAATCTTCATCATACTTTATGTCTTGATCTCTAAACAACTCTGATTGGTCGAAGGCACGGGTGACAAAACTCATGAACTCCACTGTTATTTCACTGGACATCCCATCCTCCACCTTCTTCTGAAAGTAAGGCTTTATTTTCTCTAGATCCATTTGTACTACGGGCATGTCATACTCCATCATCAGCTTGAGATATCGAGTGCATTCTGCCCTAATTTCCTTGATCCATTCGATGTTTGGATCCACCTTACTCATTATTTGCTCCAACCTTTCCTTCATGTTGTCAAAATCCCGCCTCCACACATCCATCAGCCAGTGATCGTCCCTTTTGAATGCAAGCTCCTTTTCCCATGTGGCTTTTGGTAACTGGAGGATGGCCTCAATCTTTGGATAGGTGAAGTCTTACGTTGCAGGGAAGTTGGTGCAGAGCTTCTTCGTGCTCTCCAGAGATTGTTGTAGGTCCAAGAACTTGTTGGCTATTCGAATAGCTTGGCTAATACCCATGTTCCTGACGTACAGGACCTATTGGAACCAACTCTCTGTAGTCTTGTCCAAGTTCTTTCTTCTCTCCAACTTGTCAATTTGTTCTTTGGACAGCAGCTGGGGTGGAGCCACAGATGTGGTAGGTAGGTCATCCACTAAGGACCATTATTGGATGTAATCCGTCAAGGCGACTACTTGTGCCTTAAGCTCATCCTTCAAAACCTTGTCCTATTTTATCAGGTGCACCACTGTAGCCACTGAATCCTCAAGATGCCCCACTTTTTGCTCTCTGGTAGTGGATCCTAAATCAATGGTGGAGATGTTGTAGCTTATTCCTTCCCTGCCCACCATTGGCGTGGCTATTTGCACTGCTCAAGACCCAGAAGCATCCATAGTTACCTTGGACCTGATCTTAGGCTTCTTCTCTTTTCTAGTTGTGATCTGTGCTCGGGCTAAGATAGCCTCCAGCCTCGCTCTTGGGTCTTTTGGTGCGAGAGTTTTCTTTTCAAGCTGTCTTTCCAGCCATTCAGGCATGGCAAACTTTTCTTTAGGTGATTCACGATCACCCTCGCCCTCCTTGGCCAAGACCTCTATGTTCTTATCTCTGGGGGCCCTTTCTTCCATTTTAGAAGCATCTCCTTCTTCTTCATCAGAGTCTTGAATGAACACAAGGCGCTTGATGGGAGGCTTGGTAGGTAATCTCTCCCGGGGACTTTCTTCTTTCTCCATTTCCTTCCCCTTCTTTTCTCCAGTTTGCTCAACCTCGTGCACGTGCTCCTTGGGCTGCTCAATTTCAAGGCTCTTGACAGTTTGGGACTCACCCTCAGGCTTATCTTCTCCTGCATTTTCCCCCTTTTGACAAGGGGATGACACACCCTCTTGTAGTTCCCTTGTAGGTAGCTCCACGTCTTCTGCTGCCTTGTCTCCTTGTTGTTGTCCTTCTTCTCTGAGAGGCAACTTTTCTGCCTCTTCTTCATCTTGTTTTAGCTGTCGGGCCATCTCTTCTTCAAGATCGTCATCAAATGTTTGTATGATGACCCTACCACCGACATCCTCTTCCTCATCCCCGCTCTCGAAAGAGCCTTTTTCTTCCTCTTTGTAGGCCACCCTGTCAATTGTTCGGTGCTCATACTCTGGGTGTTCATGGTATTCGTCGACTTCCTCTTCAAATGGCTTCAAGGCCTCCTGCTCTCGTCTCTCCCACTCCTCATAAATTAACATGGTGGCCTCCATAGCCGGTGTGAAGGTTTAACAGTAGCAAGGATCTGCACCAGGGTTGCTTGAAGAGTGGGGTCCATAAGGATCTGGGAGAGCTCAGAAGGGAGATTCTGCATATGTTTCAAGAAGGCCTCAGGCAAGGCAGAAGCAGGTTTTGGTGTTGTCACCGTAGCTAAAGGGAGCGATGTGGTAGGTGACATGGCAGCGGAGGAAGAAGGAGTAGTTATGGCAGAGGAAGAATCAATCACTATTACAGGCTCGACCAGAGGTGAAGGGGCAAGATGGACAGAGATGTCCACCACCGGTGGGGATGTGGCGACCATGGCCAAGGAGGCAGATGATGGGGCCGTCGAAATAGGGAGAATCGAAAGAGGTTTTATTTGATCCATACTTTTTGCTTCTTCCTCTTGGATTATGAGTTGCTCTGCGGTGCCCCTTGTTTGCTTGAGTCTTTTAGAGGGTGAGCCCCTTGGATCTTTCCTTGTATATACTTTGGGATCCAGAGACTGCTCCGTTTCCGTTTCTTTCCTCTTCTTAGATTTGGTGATTGGAGGAGATTTGGATGTCCCGCCCATTGAAGTTGTGGCGGTGACATCCTTGGTGGCACTGGGCTCACTCTTTAGCCCTTCATATGTCAGGATCACCCCTTGTTGTTTCAATAGGGCCACCTGTCCATCAACCCATTCTTTGGTTCAAGCAAGAACTAGTTTAGTTATAATATCGAGGTCATCGACCTCCTGCTTGTCCTAGTCTATTGTTGGTAGCGGCAAGTTGGCGACTATAGGGTATCTGGGGTCCATTACGGTGCTTTCGTCCTCTTTGACCTGATCTGGTATGGGAAATGGTTGCACCCTTCTTATGAAGTACGCAGTCATCCGCATGTAGTGCCTTGCACACACTTCCTTGTCGTCCTAACAATCTCCCCAAAAGTCCTCAATGTGGTGCAGATGAGCAAACCCCATCCCTAGTGCTTTCCTTATATGTCCATATGGGTCCATTCGTGGGCGAGTGGTGTGTAGGTGGAAATGATAGTCATTCAATTATTTCTTAGAATTCCCAACACACTAGGAAGTTTGTAATTTATACATTCATTGGCCGAAAGTTAAGGGATATGAGATCCCTGCCAAGTGTTTGCTGCTGAAGACGGATTGTATGTGTTGGAGCTGCCAGGAAAGTTCCAATAGGATGATCCGGTCATTGGGGTATTGAGGCAGCTTATTTGGCCTTTCTGTGAAGCCCTGGGCGCGAATGTACGTGAAATTTGGGTACTGAATGAAAAGGAAGGCATATTGCTTCAGGAATGCCCGAGCACTGTGAGAGACCCTTCTCTCAAAATCTCTCGCAATCACTCTGATAATATGGCTAATGAAGGTGTCGTTTACCTTGCAATACTCCTTGAAATTTCGGTATTAGAGCTAGGGGTACTTGTCATAGACCTTCAATTTTTGACTCTGCTCCTCATCGGGTGCTACAAACAACCCATTGTACTGTCTCTGGTCTGCCAAGGAGTAGACGAGATAGGAGGTCATGTAGAACTTGGAGCTTTTCTTCACATTCATGAACTGCTCATGGAAGTAGTCGCTTATTATGCCTCCCTAGTAGAATGAGGATTTTGTTGTGACGTCCTCATTCCCATGGAGGATCTATTCAACGAAGTACACCATCCATTCCTCAAAGAAGGAAGCAGTAGGGAGACCCATCACCCTGCTTAGCATAGTGACTAAGTCATGGTAATCTTCATGGAAATCACTGTGGAAGAGTTCCTGATGAACCTTCGCGGTGCTGCCATGTTTCTCTTTGAGCCAGTGCTGATTTATCAACTTCTTGCAGCTCGTCGGGTTGTCATCCCATGCTGTTTTGCATTCCTCTATGGTAGGCGTCTCCATCTCGATGAAGGTGGGAATATGGAAGGTCCTTGTAATTCTCTCAGCTGATATATCTACTAGAATATTACCATCCCTGTCGACGATGGCCCTTGTCTTGGTTTGATAGGCCTGCCGATAGGCCATGACTAGCTCAGGGGCAATGAGAAGTGGGGGAAGCCAGCAAATTTTGCGATTCTACTTTGCCTGATCATCCTTGCATTCTTGGTTGTCGGGTTGACTCTAACCCTTTGCTTAAATTCATCAATATCGACATGGCCGATATTGGTATCTGTGATTTCTTTCCAGTCGGTGACAACCTTCGAGTGCAAAGGTTCACCTTGGAACTGGTACTTCATCTGGTCCTTGCCCTCTTTTCCATGAGGAGTCTTGCCCGACTTCTTTCCTTTGTCCTTTTCCGCAGCTGCCCCCAAGGGTCCTGCACCTGATTCCATATATCCTGCAAGCAAAGGCATAGTCAGTGCAACCGATCATGAAAGCTTTGATGTTAGTTAAAATCCCGTGGACGAAATCAAATTTGGACATTTTATCATTCATAAATCATACTTCTACTTCCATATGTCATTAGTCCTTCAATTGAGGGCTTTCAGACAATTCGGGCCCAGAGGCCCAGACTTCCCTGGCAGGAATGCTATTTTGAAAGGGCAAACGGGGTAGAGTGATCAGAGAGATTTCTCCTGCCCAAATTTTGATGGTTCAAAAGGCTCATATCGAAGAGGGCTAAATTTGAGAATGTGGGTCGAGATCAGATTTCAAATTTGAGGTCATTTAGATCAATTTGAGAGCATCTGGAGGTACAGGGCCGGAAGGCCGTTCGGGGTTGGCTGTTTGAAACGACTAGAAATAAAGGGAATTCTGGAGATGGAATTTCGGGGTCTGGGACTCGGTGGGTCCAAGGGCGGCTGGTATTTTTACAAATTTTAAAGTGCTCGGGCTTGAGGAGCCGGGAAGCCGTCATGCCTTCGCTGTTCAGAACGACGATCGTCGAATGAAAGTCCGGAGGGGGCGGCTCGGCGGACCGGACCCGACAACGAGGTTAGGCGTCAAATTTCCATTGTCAGGTTCTCATTTGGTGAACAGGAGGTCAGGGTCCGGAGGCCGAAAAGGAGCATGCACTTTTCCCTTTTGGAACGGCGGAGATGGGACAGAGTCTCGGATGGCGGAGCTCGGCGAGGTCAAGGACGTTAAAGTTCAACAATTTGGAACCCTCGCGAAAAAATGTAGGTTGGGATCCGGAAGGTGGGAGGTCGTCGCAGGTTCGCCGTTCAGAACGAAAAAGACTCAACAGAAGTCCGCAGACGGAAGTCCGCGGACCAGAACCTGGGTTCATGACGGGCGACCGATATGTCACAAGCGCTAGATGGCGAATTGCAAGGCAGGACTCGAGGCTCGGGCGGATGGGGTCCTTCTACCGTTCGGGAACAGCGGGAGCTTGGCGGAATCCCGGACACGGAAGTCCGGGGGCGCGGGCCGGGGAGGCCAAAATGGAGGCTGATTTCAAAGTTCAAAATATATGATGCTTGGCAGCGAACTGCCAACGGAGGTCTGGGGCGGCGGGCCCGAGAGGGAATCCTGCTGTTTCAGAAAAAAAGATGTTTCTTTTCATAAGTTTTAATGGCGACGGAAGGGTCCGGGCCCAGAGGGCTTGAATTCTCTAGATGAAGAACGACCACGGCAAATAAAGGTTCCAGATTGACTTTGGGGGTGCTTTGGAGGTTTTTAAAAAGATTTTAATACATGGGTTTTGTGTGCGTCGTATTTATCTATCTATCCCATGAATTTTAATCCAATTCATTGATTTAGGCATTTTAAAATTGCAAAAAAAAATTCTCGGGAGGGGAAGCGGCGAACCTACCTTGGAAGTTCGATGAGGGAAGCTACTAAATTCACCGTAGATCAGCAAATGATGGCAACGGGTGTGAAGGCGGTGATCGATGAAGGCGGTGAACTTCTCTGACAAGCACTCTCATCTCCCTCTGCAATCCTGACAAGTGAAAATGATAGGTTGGGCAAGATATTTATACCCCAAAATGTATTTAATGCCCCCATTTAATGCAGGTACGACTGACCGGTTGGTTGGTGGATTGAATTCGAGGACAACGACGGGAGGTCCGGGGTTTGGGGATCGAAAAGACGCGAGGTAGCAGCTGTTTTAAATTCATTTTGCGTACCGACGACCGAGGGGATCTCGGGGTCCGGGGGCGGAGTTCCGTCGCGGGTTCGCCATTTTGGAAATTTAGTTCAGAAACCACTGGCAGCAAAGGGGAACTTAGGGCCCGGAGGGCGGAGTTCCGTCAGTGATTTGCCGTCGGGAACGGCGAAGTCCGTACGGAGTTCCAGGAGCGGAAGTCCGGATGGTCGGGCCCGAAGGAGAGGCAGGAAATGTTCGCAAATTTCACTGGACGGAAAATAGGGAGCCGGGTCTTGAGGCTCGGGAAGGCGGAAACCTTCTGCCGTTCAGAATGACGATCACAAGGGGGAAACCCGGCTAGGGAAACCCGGTGGGGCGGGCCCAACAGGTTCCAAGGCCGCTGGCAAAGGAAAACTGCCAAGGATACTCCGCAAGGCACTAGGACTTGACAAAATTGAAGGGGAAAAGCATGGTCAACTCAAGATGAGACCTTGGACGTACGTTGACCACCCAAGACACTAAAATGGGGGCACGCAAAATGAGGTGGCAACAAAATGACCCGGCAAGGTGAAAGAAAAAGAGGGTCCCCGTTTCGAACATGGCGTGTGTGCTGAGGGCACAACAGTTTATAGTACCTCTAATAACTACTCATGCAGTCTATAAATAATATGAATAGACCAATCTATTCTTTTACCACTTCAAATTTGAAGAATAAAATAACACATCTAGGGGTAGAAATCTTTGGAATTGGACAATCCAAACACCCTACTTAGTAAAGTGATGTGATCCTTTAGGTCCTCTTGAAATTCATTGAGAAATTCAGTTATCTCGATGGTTGATTTTATTCTATGTAGTAGAAAGGTGTCATTCACAAAGTTAATTACTTGGGCAATGTGGTTCTTATAGTATTTAAGGGTTTCCTTCATATTGATTTTATCATATTTTAAATAAACAAGAAGTTCAAATACTCTCTCAATTAGTTTAGAATTGATATCTAATATATTTTTATTTTTAAGGCCAAACACCTTTGCCTATTCTTGGTTTTAGACTTTTGCACAAGCCAAAACTAATTCTCTTGATTGGAAGGAAACAGGGAAGGTAGCAACATCTACCAGTTGTAAATTACCTATAAATTGGGCCATGAAGGTTATATCTTCCTCTACATATACCCTTTGTGATAATTATTGGACATTAACATGCCCCAAATCCATATCATTAATGTTATTCCATGGAGAGGATGTTTTGGAAGCCACCTCATATCCTTTGAACTCATACTTCATCTCTTTTAAGGTCCCTAGCCTTCTTGAATTTTTACCATCAAATACACATGAAATCATCAGTATATTCATTTAGGAAAAAATTCATTCAATTTCATGCTAATGATCCATCTAATTAATCCTTTTAAAAATGGTTGTTTTGATTATTATAATAAAGGGAATAGAGTAAGCTATAAAGATGCATATTTTTCCCTAAAATAACAATTATAGAACTAAGAAGCTTATCATAGAACCTAGGGAAATAAAACTTTAAGAAAAAATGAGGCTCATGAATTAAGGATACCAAAAAATAGGTGCTTTGAAGGAGGGAAGTTTGATTAGCAAGGTATAAAGTGATGTCACAATGTTAGGATCAAACCTTAGACTTATTGCTAACATATTGCTCTAATAAAGAAGTATTGAAAGTCCAAGTTTTAAAGATGTTGTGAATAGGGGAAATGAGAATAATGAATTCAATAAGGAAATGAAGTCATAACAAACCCAATTCAATAATCAAATGATCTAATCTCAATGAGGTGTGTGAAAAACAAATATGAAAACAAATGAAATCAAAACTACTTTACCTCCACCAAAATGCTTAGCCTTACTCCATTGTAAAATTTAAATTTTTCTAATTTGAATGTATGTGGATCGCTCAAATACATTAGCATAACCTAGATATGAAAAGCAATGCAAAACTAAGTATGGATGCAAGATTCATCAAATTCGTTGAGAGATCACGATTCATGGGGTTCATGAAGGGATTGAATGGCTAAATGTTTGGTGTTTTATAGCTTTTACTGATATTATATCAATGATGTAGGATGTTTGGAGAGACCAATGGATGAGGATGTCTTAGAAACCACGAGGAGCATGCACATTACATGTGTTAGGATGAAGGGTTGTGATGAGTTAAGTGATCACATGAATTAGAGGACTAACTGCATAGGTAGATGAAGTGGATGTGAGTGAGAGTAGGTGAGATGAGATTTATGGGGGTTGTTTGGATTGCAAGTGATGGAGGAGAGTTTTATGAAAAAAAAATATTCATGGGATGGTGGAAAATGCTTGATTTTTTTTGGATTTTTTGGAATAGTTATTTTTTTTAATTTTTGGAAGGTGTCCAAAAAACTAAGTGAGATAGAAGGTATATATCAAAATTTATTCCAAATCAAGATGTAAGCACTTGCCCTAGTGTCTAGCAATGTATGCGACACTATCAGTGGATGAATGTACTAGTGTGGTGGAAATGGATATGTGAATTATGGGGAGGATGTGAAAATAGATCTAGGATAAGGGATTTGAACTCCAAGGCCTATCTCACAATAGGATAACATGTTTTAACCAGGCTAACTATTTGGATAGTGCTATATAGGTGATGGTATGACATGGGATAGTATATGATCAAAGGAAATGACCATGTCAAGATTTTACCAAAAGCATGTTTTGAAGCATATACCCCTAGTATTTGTCAAGGTCAAGGTGGATAGGAAAGATGGAGGAAAGTGGAATAGATTGGATGGATAATGGTGTTAGGATAAAATAGCATGATGTATGAAATAAGATGCTCCCAACTAGAATGGTACACATAGATAATTGATTTTATACATGACATCCATGAATGGGTTTGATGCTCCCAACTAGAATGGTACACATAGATAATTGATTCTACACATGACACCCATGAATGGGTTTTCATCATGGTACTTTCCTAAAATGCCATGAGAATGATTTTCACAGTTAGACAAATTATTTTTCTTTACTCTTTTTTCTTGCTACACATGATTCCTATAAATAATCTTTCACCATGGTACTTTCCCTAGGTACCACTGATGTGGTTTTCAATTTTTTTTTTTTGTTATCTTTCCTTTTTTAGATTTTTTATTTTTTGGATGATCATAAACTATGCAGGACCACCTGGTGGTGTTGATGTCATAATGTTCCAATAATGTCCAACCTTGAGGAATTGCTTTGCCAAGATAAGGGCACTTTATATCCCATGGATGTTATTGTGATCCTTATTGATATTAGGGTTTAACTTATCTAAATACACACATTGTGATAGAGTGTCATTAGAGTCCATATGATAAAGTGTTGCTATTAGGACACAGTGAATGTGGGATTCAATATTTTTTATATTTTAGGATGGATATTGGATTTTGATAGAAAATGTCAGATGTGGATGAATTATTTGGTAGTTTGGATGTAGGATTTTTAATTTTCCAAACTTGGGATGGTGGAGGATGGAGTGTGGATGTGAGATCTTGAGCGTGCTTGGGACCAACGGTTTTATACACTTTGTGTGTTGGTATTGAAGACTATTTTGAAATAGGTGGACAATTGTGATAGATGGAAGTCCTTTTTTAGTGTGGCTCCATAGTTTTATTGAAAATTGGATGCTTTACATGATTAAATTTGCTTTGGGATCTATTTTGACTTTATGTGTCCATTTTAAATTTTGGATTCATTAGCTTCAAAAACTTTACTTTGTTTTTTGGTAAGGATTTATCTTTTGTTGGTCCCAATTAACAGGTTGAAGTATTTAGGAATGATGGTTTACGATGTGGATGGGAGGAGTGTTGGAAACAACCTTATTATAAGGACTATTCACAGCCCCTATTTTTATGTTTACATTAGATAAAGTTTCCCCTAGTATCATGGAGGTACTACTAACATCATTTTATTTCTTGATCGATGAATAATCAAGACCTTGATATTTAAGATTGTCAAAAAATTGTATTGTCTCCATAATACCTTGTTCATGTAGGCCTCATCCTTTTCCTTGATATTGTATTCATTGCATTTTTTTGTCTACAATAGGATATTTGTTGTGTTGGAAACAAGATGCTAACTCTTCTTTGTGTTTTTGGAAATCATCGATGGTGGTTATCTTCTAATTAGTAAGAAATATTTCTTCGAAAAAAGTGAGTAATCTAACTTAATAGGATACTGGTCCTTTCTCTTTCTTCATGCTTGTTGCTTCATCATTCTATTTTTCAAAATATTTTGTTGCCTCAAAGTCAATATAAAACCCTCTTCATGGTCATTTGCTGGAATATTATCATGAAGTCATGTGAACTTGGCTATAGCTTCATCATTTTTAAATATATCTATAGAGAAATACTTTTGTTTTGGATGAACAAGGGAGAGATCATCTATGTGTCTAGGGGAAGCAAGTGTCTCATATGTGGAAGTAGAGGTTATTGGAATATGGATGGGGTCAACTTTATTTTTGGGATCATGAATGGAATGGAAAGGGATGATACGATCATTATGGAATTCTAGAGAGATGGGATCTTTATCAATGATAGGATGAGATTGGTGGATTTTGGTAGCTTGATCTTGATTCATTTCTAATATTTCTTATTTATGATTTGAAATGGGTTCATCTATTAGCCTATTTTCTGTTGCTTTTATGCATTATACTTTCAGACATTATTAGACAATCCTTTCAGAAAATACTCCTATGCTATACTATCTTTTCATGTTTATTATACAACCTTGGATCTAAATCATAGTAATGGAAAAATAGTTATGATATAGTAGAATTGCATGGTTTATATGTGAGTGTGTATGAAATGTGGATGAAATTATATGATTAATCATGGTAGTTGGCTTTGTGTATATGTTTTATGGATTAACCTCTTGCAACTCAAAAAGAAACTGTAACTCACAACAAAAGGAAGACTTGGACATCGGAACAGGGGAAGTGTCAAATCAAGTTGAATGTAATAACTACCATGTGAAGACACCTGATGGAGTTGATCGTGCATCATTATGATAGCTAATAAGGCACTGAGAAGAATAATTCTTTTATTGATAGGATTTTGGATGACTATTTGTTTGTCTTACATGAAGATCTATTTACAGAGTTTCAATTCTATTAGAACTCTTTTTTCTTTTCAATTATAGTTTGAACAATTCAAATATTAACTATATACTTTGATATCTAGGAGTTGTAGTTGATGATTACAGTTAGGAGTTATGTTTAGAATAAAATCCCCTATGCTTGTATATAGCTGGTGGTTGACTCCTTAGATAAGTTAGTTGATTTCAGTATCCTATTATCAGTTACTTTTTCAGTTTTAGTTATCATCTATAGACATGTTGATTATTTAGAATGATTTCATCGAATATAATTTGTGAAGAAGATTTTGTGTAATCTTTTGTGATGCGTAATGAATGAAGTTCAATTTCACATGGATACATAAAATTTGATATTTAGATATGGTTCTAGTTAAGTGAAAACAACCACTTGAGTAGGCCACTCAAGGTACAACTGTTCTTCACTACATTTATAGTTGTTTTTGTTACCCATTTTTCATTCATTTGTTCAAAAGGGGTAGAATTTGTTTTAAACTGAGAAAGATAAGGTACATTTTATTATCTTCCTTCATCACATTCAAATGTATAAATGAAAATTGAAAAGATTACAACCATAGACCATTACATTCATACACATGTATGTAATAGAGAAAGATTCACATATTTTTGAAAATGTAATCTTTATTGAATGTAATAAGGTACATGTGTCTCACACAGCAAGCCGTGAGATTGAATTTTCTTTGATACAAATAAAGATAAATCAATACATGAATAAATGAAGGAAATAAATAAGCATGTAGAAGGGATGACCATTCATTGCCTGAATGACTGGTTGATGTTTGTCTCACTTCAGTGATGTCCTCGTTGCTTGTCCTTCCTGGTTTCCATGCGCTCTTGTTCCTGCAATGGTCAAGCAATGTGTTAGAGTTATACTCTAAGCAATGAAAGGTCATAGCTATACACGATTATTCATGTCATTCACCTATGCATCTGTTAATTTGTCTCCATGTGCATCAAAAGATCAACAAATGCCTCAGGTGTCTAGGAAAATCATTTGGTCAACATACACACAAAAGACAATCATTCTTTCTAACTTATTTGTTCCATGTGCAGTTATAGGTACATTCATATTCTTCAGATCAAATGAGTGGTGGAAATGTGGCTCCCATGAGGGTTGAGCCCAACTCCTTATTTATGCACAATTTTCTTTTGTGCACCTCAGTGCATCCATGCAAAATACAATAGCAGTTTTCTATTCATTGAAGCTATGGAAGAACTTGAAAACAACATAATCATTCAACAGAGGATACTTGAACAACTCTACTATAACAGTTGAATAAAATGAGGCAAAACAAGAAATGGTGCTGAATCTAAGAGGGCATGAGATCTGGCATCTGTCTAACATTGGAACCAGTTATGATCAAATTAAAGTCTGTAAATACATGAAGTCTTGGAGGAAGAATGAAACAGATTTTGAGACAAGTATTTCATTCAAGAAGGACACTGTTGCTAAGTTTTTTTTTAAGGGTGCAAGTGATCAAGAGCCTATAGAGTTGACCTTGACTTTTGTACATTTGAAATCCACAGTTGTATTTGAGACTCCCAAGAAGCAAGTTTATTTAGGGAAAGAGAATATTTAGGCAGTACTTTTTGGAGTTGCGTCAGTTTGTTTTCTTCTTGACTTTTTCTCTACTTGTACTATTTTTGGGCTTAAATATTTCTTGGGAAATGATGAGGATGAACTCATTAACCAGTGAATGAAGCACATTATAGAAAGTCATTGGTGCGCTTAATCTAGGAAAATGGAATATGTAGAACAAGAATGGGGGTCAGGGTACATTCACCAAAGCAATGAATGTTCAGTAATTAATAACAGATTAGTGGATTGGTAAAAGGAATTCATTGGTCGTCATGGAAGTGAAATCAGGGTAAATAATCTACTACAGGGTTATTAGGTTGATGGTGATCTTGATATACAAAATACAAAAAATTAAATAACACAGAGCAAAGGACAAAGTTAAGGAATGTTAAAGACATGAGATGACTTAAGGTGTTAACAGTCCATGTGCTCTCAGAGAAAATAATGACATGACAGTGATCTTGTATCCTATGCAAATAATAGATGATAGAAAATAAGTAGCATCAAACCATAAGATTAAAATCATTCATGATGCAATTGGAAAAGGCAGATTTTGTATGGATGTCTGTTCAAGGTTATAGTATTGGAGGCATGGTGTAATCAGTGAGGGTACACAATATTATAGTTTATCAGAATCTAAGCTAGAATTTAAGCGCAAGGTGAAGGTAATAACAGACCGATGTATGTTTCAAGCCTTCAAAGATGATATGGCAGTTGACAGAGCATACCCGGATAGTGAAATATGATGGGGTAATGACTCCCATAAGGTAACTGGAAAGCTTGAAAATCTTATTGTGGTAGATAGGAGTTTTATGCATGGTAATATTATTGTATCTACTTCAAATCCAAAAGGGCATGTAAAGAAGCTAAAAGCTTTTAAGAAATACAGAAAAGCATGGATGGGAGTGGTGCGCGCCTTCATCTCTGGTTTTTCTTTTTTGCTTGTACAGTGCATACAAGAAACCCTAGTTATTTAAGAAAGAAATGTTTAAGTAATTAAGGATTTTCAAGTGGAAAAGGCGGTGTCCATGAGATGTGTAGAACCTTTGACTAGCAGCCGCACTGTACGATGGCATTGAATCGTTTTGCAAGTTTCCTCGTGAGATAGTATTTTCTGAGGGCTGCTGGTTGAAATGGCTTTTGTTTCAAGCCGTTCACTCTTTAATCTTGCATGATTCATATTATAATGAAGAGGATTATGACACTACTGGCTAAAAGCACACAACCATGTGCAAGAAA
Organism: Sequoia sempervirens; assembly: GCA_007258455.2. Classification (NCBI taxonomy): domain Eukaryota; kingdom Viridiplantae; phylum Streptophyta; class Pinopsida; order Cupressales; family Cupressaceae; genus Sequoia; species Sequoia sempervirens. The sequence goes on along the minus strand of VDFB02000020.1, from coordinate 11,083,453 downwards.
ATACAGAAAAATGCAAATCCATTGCATAGAAATACAAAGATACCAATTAAATAGAGAGTGTATACAAAGACAAGCAAAGAATATGAGTATGTGTTCTTTTATTCCTCCATGATGGCTCAATTCAAGTTTTTTTTCTTCAAAAAATGAAACTAAATGACATAAGGGAAAAAATGCTTACCCGAGCATGGAAAACTGTTATTCATCAGAGATTGTGAGGAGAATGCCATTGTAATGTCTGAATCTACCATGGAAAGTTCCCTTTAGAGCTTCAAGAAAACCCTGGCGGTGCTCTCTCAAATTCAGAAGCCTCAAAAAGAAATGAAATGAAAGATTCATTGCTTTTGAGTTTTAGGGTTTCAAAAACCCTATTTCATGTCAATTGCATAAAGTGTTTTCGCCCTTATTTTTAAAATGTAGGCATAAAACTTATTTTTGTTGTGTATTTCGTCTACTTTAGGAGTTTGTAAAAATCACTATTTCCTTTATATTGTGTGTGTAAAATCTTTTATGACTTGAATTTTTACCTTAATCGACTTCTCATGGCCGAATTATGGGCCTTTGTAAATTTTGCATTCTTATTAAATGTAAGTATTTACCTTAGTGATATTTATAAATCACCAAGTGTAAATATTATTTTGATGCAAAATATTAGAAGTTCCCAATGCATAAAAGGAAAAATTTGTGCTTTGAGCTATGATAAGGAGATTTGCTTTGACAAATAGAAACATGAGGTTGTTTGACTAAGTTATGAGAAGAAGATGGAGAGATATATTTGTGATAATGATTTTCCAAGAATAAAGGGAAGTTTTTTCAGTTGGCCAACATTAGGAGAAAAATGTGGTGGTTTGAAGTTAGTTTGAAGACATTTGGAGCATATTTAGGGACCTTTTATGGCATGATAGGATTAACTTGACTTTTCCAACCTTGAAGAGTCATTTTAATGAAGTTTCAGGTCCTAAATTTTTGGCTTTATGAGTGCTTACAAAAATGAGGTTTTCTAGAACCTTATTTGGTGGAACAAGATAGAACTTGGTTACTTAGCCATTTTGGAACTCACTTTACAGTTAGTTCTGATTATGCATTCTGGAGAGTTAGTGATTTTTTTCTAAAATCCTTTCTCAGTTGATGTATGCTTTGTAACTCATTTGAAATTTGGGATATGAAATACAGAGATTACCTTGGAAACCAGTGTTAGTATTCATACTACTTTCATTTTTCTTTCAGATTATGCAAGTTTTGAACTGTGCTTTTTCTAAGTCTACGTTTGAACTTTAAAGTTGTGAAATTCATCTTTCCTTCTTAAAATATATATATGCAGATTAAGCCTTTTCATGAATTATGCATAAGTTCAAAAAGTTTATGCTGAGTAAATGAAATAACTATCATTAGTTTTCCAGTGTATGTTCATCTATTCTATTTCATGATTCCTGTCAGTTCGGTGTATCACCATAGGGATTAGTTTCTACCATTTCTGTTTTGTTTTAGTAATCTTCTCCTTTTACCTTACAAAATCAGTAGTTTAGGTGATACTGCCAGCATAGGAAGCCGACCTTTTTCCGGAGGTTTGATCTTGTATAAGTTTTATGTAAGGAAAGCTAGATGTGGAAGCAACTCTTCTAACGTCAAAACCTCAAGGAAGAATGCAGAGATACCTTTTAAATTTTACAATTACAGTCCAATTAAGATGCACTAGAAAAAGATTACTGAAACAGAGTATTTGACACACATATGGACACCAGATTTACGTGGGAAAACCCTTACGGGAGAAAAACCCACCACACCAAGAGAAATCACTTTGTATTACAGTAATGGAGATTACATACAAATATAAGACTTATCTTTCTGATGTCATATTTCAGTAGCTTTCACAATGATCAATCTTGTATAGGAACCTTCAAGTTATAATCTTTATAGAATAGAAATCACTTTGATTATACAACCACAAAGCAATCCGTCGATCCTTCGAATCATCTAACCAAACATCATCTGCAATCTCTGAGTATAACCATGTTGCCCCTGTCTGTCGAGCTTCCTCTTTGAACTGCCACAACGAACTGTCTTCCAACGGTTCCCATTCGACTTCTCTGATTGGTCGACTACAAGCCACATAAGATAGTCTTCACATGGTCAAAAGGCTTCAACTGTGTTGGCATGTCGGTGAGACACAAGAAGTGTCTCCCCGATGCCACAAGACCCGATTACACGTTATTGCCAAGAGTCGTCTCCATCGGCAAGAGGTTATATCGAGTTCACCCATTGCATCGACTTCAGTTTTCCTTTCGGCAAGACTATCGCTCTTCGGTGAGACCACATATTTATATCCTAAGTCACACCGAAGAGTCATTTTGTCTGCAGGACATACCGCTCTTGCCAGGACCTCATGCCGAGCCTTCAAGTTAATCTAAGTGCATCCACTAGTTGGCGAGACTCACCGCTTTCGCTAGGACTTCATACCGAGGTCCTAAGTCATACCAAAACATTAGCATTTCCATCGGCACCCATCTATCGCTAAGACATTCAACTATCGCCAAGAGGTTTCATCGAGATCTTTATGTTATATCGAGCACCGAACAGTCGGCAAGACTTACCACTCTCACTAAGAGTTCTTATCGAAATCTCCAAGTTACCCCGAGACCACCGTTCGCCAAGAGTTATACCAAAGACCCCTCATCATCGACGAGACTCTCCATCGGTTGCCAAGACTTCATACCGAAGTCTTTGAGTCACCGCGAAGACCCCAAGTGTATCCCCATTGCTGAGACCTTCCATTGTCGCTGGGACTTCTTCCCGAGTGTTCAAGTCACCCCGAAGCCCCCGGTCGCTATGAGTCTCCCTGACACCCGATATGAATGGCCTATCAGCTAGAGATCTCCATGCGGTAAGAGGTCACACCAAACACATGTCACACTAAAGACCAATGTGTCGGCAAGACTTCGCAAGGTCACACGACCTATACAAAACATAAGGCTACAAATCTGCTCATCGGCCAGACATAGAATATGTCACACCAACTTGGCTCCAATAGAGGTTTCCTTGTGGGATTGAGACACATATTTCCAACAATCTCCTACTTGGCGAAAATCACCTGACACCTCAAAGGCACAACAAAACTCTTGAAAATCATGGGCACCGGGCCCATCGGTGCACACCACGAACTTGTTTGTGCTCAGCGGCTTTGTCAATGCATCTGCACATTCTTGAGTATCAACTTTTTCCAAACTGGCCTTTCCATCCTCCACCATATCTCATACAAAGTGGTTGTACATCTATATGTTTCATCACGGCATGGAAAGTAGGATTCTTTGCCAAACAAATTGCACTCACATCACAAAAATAGTTATTTGCCGCATCAAAACCAATGTTAGAACATAAAATGTTTTAACCAAATTGCTTCTTTACAAGCATGTAGCTACCATGTATTCAACCTTGTAGTGGACAAAGCGACTATAGCCTACCACTTACTCATCCAACTCACTGCACCACCATTCAACATGAAAATATATCCACTGGTGGATCTTCTGCTGTCAATGTTCCCCTGCCCAATCAGAATCCACATAGCCTCGAATCACTGAGAGTCCTCTGTGATTCAACCAAGTTCCCATGGTAACACAAAGAAAAATCTGAAGTGCCCTTCAAATATCCGAAAACTCTCTTTACAACATCCCAATGTGTCCTTCCGGATTAGCCATAAACCAACTAAATTCTCCCGCTTGGGCAATGTGGCCTTGTACAAACCATTGCATACATGAGACTACCAACTGCACTAGCATAGGGTACACTGGTCATGTCCTCCATCTCGTAGGAGATTTTGGACAATCTTCAACAGATAGCCGTTCCCTGCAAAGAACAACTAGTCGCTTGCAATCATTCATGCAAAATCTCTCTAGAATAGTCTTGATATACTTACTCACGGAGCCAAATTTTCTACTATTCACATCCCTAGTTATCTCCATCCCCGAATATACCTTGCTGCACCAAGATCTTTCATTTTGAACTTAGCAGACAACTGAGACTTAAGATCAGAAATCATTAGCTTACTATTGCCTATGAACAACATATCATCAACATAGAGAGCAATAATAAGAACTTGATCACTTTCAGCTTTGTAATAGACATAATGATCAAATTTTGATCTTACAAATCCCAAAGATAATACAAAAGTATCAAATTTTTGGTACCACATTCTAGGTGATTGCTTTAACCCAAATAGAGACTTCTTTAACTTGCAAACCAATTTTTCTTTACCTTTTTCAACAAAGTGCTCAGGCTGGGACATATAGATTTCTTCTTCAAGATCACCATGAAGAAATGTTGTCTTCACATCCATCTGTTCGACCTCTAAGTCATACGCTGCTGCAAGTGACAAAAGAAATCTGATAGACGTCAGCTTAGCTACAGGAGAGAAAATCTCCCCATAATCAATTCCCTCTACTTGGGAATAACCCTTCACAACCAATCTTGCCTTGTACTTTTCCACACTGCCATCCAGACCAATATTCTTTTTAAATACCCATTTGCAGCCAACAACTTTTCTACCTTTAGGCAAGGGCACCAAACTCCAAGTGTCATTCTTTTCTAATGATGCCATTTCTTCATTCATGGCTGCCAACCAAGAGTCTGAATCAGACATTTTAAATGCCTCCTTTATAGTCCTAGGCCCATCAGTGCTAGAAATTAAAGCATAGGCACAAGTAGAATCTATCAAAGAGAACCCATACCTATCAGATTATTTTCTTTCATGGGTTGACCTCCTCACTTGCTGAGGATGAGGTTCTTCTTCTTCTTCAGAACTTTCAGAACTGCTTGAGCTCTCCTCAGTTTCAGGTACATTTTGAATTTTCAATACCTCTTTATCTGGTGTAGGAGGAATTCCAACTACATCCTTATGTAGACACATAAAAATGTCCTAAGCCTTCGAGTGTCATTTTTCTTCATCCTCGTCCTTCGATAATAATTTTAGTTATTCAATTATGTTTGATTATATTCCTCTATTAATTAAATAATTTTTAATAATTATTTAATTAATTCACTTTCTAATATTTATTCTATCTTGACCGATTAAATAAACTAATCGTATCACTAATTTTTTCCTCTTCTTCAATAGTTAAATAAATTATTATTAGTTCCTGCCGCCAGGCAGGAATACTTATGCATTCGCCCTGAATGCTTTAAAAGGGCAGCATCGGCCAATCACATAGCAGCATTCAAACATATTACTTTTTATTTGTATAGTCGGAATTTTGAAAGCTATTATTTATATTGGAAAATTAGCATTTATCTATTTTTCTATTCGTCGGAGTAGGTTTATAAATCATTTTTTGATTAAAAAAGTCAGGAAAATGCGAATGCATAGATCGATTAAATAAATTTAAGCAAAGGCATAGTTTATAAAGCTGGCGGCCAGAGGTACGCAATGCATGAGTGCAAATTAAATGCATTAAAATATCAAGAAAATGCGAACGCATAGATTGATTAAATTGATCTAGGTGAAGACATAGTTTATAAAACTGGAGGGTAGACGTACGCAATCCATGAATGCAAATTAAATGCATTAAATGGCATCTAGCTCGAGGTGAAGGCGCTGGAATGGCTTGGTGTTCACGCGTGGCCAGGGTACTTTGGTCATTTAATATAGATTTGAGCCACTTGCTATGCATTGTTATTGCTTTGCGAATGTTGTTTTCCTATTCTGCAAGCTCGTGTTCTAAGGAAGAGTTTGTAGTTGCAGAGCAGGAGATGTTGTAGTTGTAGAGTCCAGACCCAGAGACGAGTTACTTGAGGCTATAATTTGTTATTTTTTGCAGTTTCGAGCCATTTAACTGCATAAGGAAGCTATGTTGCATCGTGCTTTGCATTGTGGCTGAGCTGGAGATCTTGTAGTTGCAAAGTCACAGGCTGGAGGTCGAGAAACAAGTTGCTTGAGGTGATGTGAAGTTGGTTTTTTCTGTTTTCTTTCATTTAATAGTGAAAATGCAAGTTGGGTTTCATAGTTCTTTAACGCGTTTGTATAGTTTGATTGTAAATTCGTAATTTAAATCGGTTTAAGTTGGGTTGAAAGGGCTTTAGAGACTGTCAAGAAATGATTTACTGGAGGTGATAATTTGTTATTTTTTGCAGTTTCGCGCTATTTAACTGCAGAAGGAAGCTGTATTGCATAGTGCTTTGCTTTGTGGCTGAGTAGGAGATCTTGTGGTTGCAGAGTCGCAGAATGGAGGCCGAGAAACGAGTTGCTTGAGGTGATGAGAAGTTAGTTTATCCTGTTTTCTTTCATTTAATAGTGAAAATGCAAGTTGGGTTTCCTACTGCTTTAATGCGTTTGTATAGCTTGATTGTAAATTCGTATTTTAAATCGGTTTAGGTTGGGTTGAAAGGGCTTTAGAGACTATCAAGCAAATGCAATTTACAGATTGGAACTAAAAGCGCGCAATTGCTTTGGGCTTTGTCGCTGTCATTTCATTTAATAGTGAAAATGCAAGTTGGGTTTCATAGTGCTTTAACGCGTTTTTATAGCTTGATTGTAAATTCATATTTTAAATCAGTTTAGGTTGGGTTGAAAGGGCTTTAGAGACTGTCAAGCAGCTTTGTGGCTGTCATTAAAGCAGAAAGGAAAGAGGAATTTTGTCAAATGTCATGGTTAATGTCCTCATAGGCATACATGCGATATATGGGAGCATACACAAGACAAGTAAACTGTTTAACAAAACCCCTCAAAGAAATGTGGGTCCATCAAATTTGTGTTCATAGGCATTATGTAGAAACCCTTTTCTCCATTCTACTTGGTGCATGTGAGTCCTGTAAAGATTAGATATCTTCAATTGCTATAGAGCTGTCTACTATTTTTATCTAGTTTCAATTTTCATTTACCCTTCTATCATCTCATATCTAATTAATTAGGTAGGTGCTAATTAGTCTTTAAATGCATAATAATTAAAAAAAAGAAACAATTATAAATATCAATCAAAGCCATTTAACAAAGTGGCAGTAGATGACTATGTGCATGTTGATATGTTAGACAACATGTATGTGTGCATAGGTGTGTATGGATACCATGAGTTGTGATTTCTACTTGCATGTGGTTTGATTAAAAAATTAATAATAAGTGTTGGACAATGGAATGAAATAAACTTAGGCAAATGGATATAGAGTAACCGCATTATGTCAATTTAGTTGAGCTTTATTGCTATTCTTTTAGGGAACCAAACAAATGTTCTTTGATTTCTAATTAAAGCTTATTACAGGATGCAGTGTTCCTGATTGGAAGAAGAGAGCTGGTGTAGCGGCGTAGTTGTGGCGAAGACTTGAAGAAAGGATTAGAGGGTGAGTTTCTAGAATCAACCTTCTCCTTTGTTTACAATTGCATAAAGTAGACAAAGAAAAAGGTTAATTCAATATTCTCACTTTATTGATTGTACTTGAATTCATATTCTTGCTTCTTCTTAGAAGGACAATCTTGACAAATGAGTATTGTGAGTGGCATATGCTATGTGGTTCATAAAAATCAAGTAGTTGGGGTTCAAAGGTAGATATCAGAAATGCAATTACTTTCCAATGGATTTCTTTGCTGATTGATTGTACTGTATAATTGGAACATATTTATTGTTATTTCTAGAGTTTGATTCAAAATCCATATGCATATTTTCATAAAAACAAGTGGTTGAAGGCACATAATTCATCAAGGTAGAAATAATCTTTGAATATATAACAATTAAAAGGGAGAAATAATTATAAAAATCCTTGGCCACATTTTCCCTTTTTAGTCTTTGAATGTATAACAATTAAAAGAGAAATAATTATAAAAATCCTTGGCCGCACTTGCCCTTTTAAACAAAGTCAAATAACAAATTAGCAATTGGACGTGAACAAGGTTCAAGGAGTATGGCGATAGAAAACCATACTTTGAACAATGGGTAGACAATGTGTTGAAAATGCTTTAGAGATTGTCAAGCAAATGCATTTTTCCTTCTGATTTCTCTCATTTTGCACTGTAAATGCAAGTAGAGTCAAACAAGGTTGAAGGAGTGGGCTGATACAAAACCATATTATGAACAATGGGTGGACAATGTGTTGAAAATGCTTTGGAAATTCTCAAGCAAATGCATTTTTTTCTTCTGATTTCGTTCATTTTACACTGCAAATGCAAGTTGGGTTTTGCATTGCTTAGATGCATTTGTGTACTTTGATTATAAAATCATAGTTAAAATCATTTTGGGTATTATCCATTCAAATGTTTCCTTCAAACATGAAGGATTCATTTGAGCCTCATAGGCATTATGTAAAAACCCTTTTGTCAATTCTGCTTGACGCATGTGAGACCTATAAAGATTGCATGGCTCCAATTGTTGTGCAGCTATCCCATAGAATGAGGTTTGGAACCAATGTGCTGTAAACCCATGCCATAATGAGAGCTTTGGAACAATGTGTGAACAATGTGTTGAAAAGGCTTTAGAAACTGTGAAGCAAATGTAATTTGTAGATGTAAACCTAGACTCTGCAATTGCTTTGGGCTTTTCTTCTGTCAACAAAGCATAGAGGATAGAGGAATTTTGTCAAATATCGTGGTTATTGTCCTCATAGGGACACATGCAAAATATGGAAGCATACAGAAGGCAAGTGAACTGTTTAACAAGACTCCTCAAAGAAATGTGGTCCCATGCAATATAGACTTTGTATGCATTCATACATACATGTATGCATGTGTATATGTATGCATGTAATTGTGTATATATGTATACATGTACCTATGTATCCATGTGTGTGTGTATGTTTATAGCAGATTATGAAATATGTTATCGAATATGGTCTGAAAGACTAATGAGCAGCTACCTAATTAATTAGATATGAGATGATAGAAGAGTAAATGAGAGCTACCAACTCGGAAAAAATGCCAAAGTTAACATAATTTAGATCATTTTAAGTGTTTATCATCCAAATCAATTAAATCAATTTTGGCCATCTCTATGCAAAAAATGAATTTCTTGAAAATGCTTTAGAAACTTTGAAGCGAATCCAATTCATAGGTATGAAGCCAAATTGCACAATGTTTACCAACAACTCCCCTGGTTAAAATTGTAAATCATTATTAATCAAACAATCTTTATTTATTACTTGTTATTCATGCTATTATTAGTTCCTGCCGCCAGGCAAGAATACTTATGCATTTGCTCTGAATGCTTTAAAAGGGCAGTATTGGCCAATCACATAGCGGCATTCAAACATATTACTTTTTATTTGTATAGTCCGAATTTTGAAAGCTATTATTTATATTGGAAAATTAGCATTTATCTGTTTTCCTATTCGTCGGAGTAGGTTTATAAATCATTTCTTGATTAAAAAAGTCAAGAAAATGCGAACACATAGATTGATTAAATAAATTTAAGCAAAGGCATAGTTTATAAAGCTGGCGGCCAAAGGTGCGCAATGCATGAGTGCAAATTAAATGCATTAAAATATCAAGAAAATGTGAACGCATAGATTGATTAAATTGTTCTAGGTGAAGGCATAGTTTATAAAACTGGCGGGTAGATGTACGCAATCCATGAATGCAAATTAAATGCATTAAACGACATCTGGCTTGAGGTGAAGGCGCTGGAATGGCTTGGTGTTCACGCGTGGCCAAGGTACTTTGGTCATTTAATATAGATTTGAGCCACTTGCTATGCATTGTTATTGCTTTGTGAATGTTGTTTTCTTGTTCTGCAGGCCCGTGTTCTGAGGAAGAGTTTGTAGTTGTAGAGCAGGAGATGTTGTAGTTGCAGAGTCCAGACCCAGAAACGAGTTACTTGAGGTGATAATTTGTTATTTTTTGCAGTTTCGCTCCCTTTAACTGCATGTATCTATGCATGTACGTATGTATATGTACATTTGCATGTATCTATATGCATATGTATGTAAATATGTATAGATGCATATATGCATACATGCATGTCTCTGGATATATCTAGGCATATATGTATTTATGCATGTATGTATATATGTGTGGATGCATATATGTGTATATGCATACATGCATGAATGTATATACGCATATATGCATTCATGTATCTATGCATATATGTATCTGTGCATGTGTGTACATATGTGCATGTATATGTGTATGCATCTATATGTCTTTTCTAGGGAGCAGTTTGCAGCGACAGAGCAAAGGTTGTCATACTTGCAAAGTGCACACTCACAAACAAGTTGCTTGGGACAATAAATAGTTGTTTTCCTTGGTTTCCTTTCATTATATAGTGCATAGCCAAATTGGGTTTCACAGTGCTCAGCTTATGGTAATCTTCATAGGCTGGTTCCTTGGATACAGAATTGTCTTTTGCCTAGTGTACAATGTACACGCTTAACAAGTACTTGGTCCTTTTGAGTCCTATAAAGATTACATATCTTCAATTACTGCAGAACTGTTCCATAATAAAAGCTTTAGAACCAGTGTACTGTCAACCTGTGCCATAATGAAACCTTAGGAACAATGTATGGACAATGTGTTCAAAAGGCTTTGGAAACTGTCAAGCAAATGCAATTTACAGATATTAACCCAGACTCTGCAATTGATTTTAGCTTTTTTGCTGTCACCAAAGCTTAAAGGACTGGAATTTTTTCAAATGTCATAGTTATTGTTTTCATACGCACATATAATCTTATTTACTCTTCTATCATCTCGTATCTAATTAATTAGATAAATGTTACTTAGTCTTTAAATCTCATTGTTTTCAATCACTTGTAGTGGAGTTTGCATTAAGCTAATAACATGTTCTTTTGTGTTTTAACATGCCTAGCCTCCTTGTTCTAGCCATAGACATTAACAGATGAATTTGAATACTTAAAGAACTGGTTGTTATAAAGCCAATGAAGTTGTAGACATGATTTATGGATTTTAAATGTATATACAAAAGGTAACATGTTTTACAAAATTGAGAAGCATATTTTTAAACAAAAAATATTTCTAAAATAAACTATCTCCAATCAGATTGGTTGAGAAAGCTTCACCAATGTCTATAACTGAAACATAAAATCAAAGGATACATAAAATCAACACTGGATATAAACATAGTTTTTTGAAGGACCAGGGATAAACACATACAGTCATTCTGTAAGGTTAACTTGCAGCCAGAGAGGTGGGGCAGGAAGTGTCATAGTTGAAAGACATGAGTCTCAAAAGAAGACAAACAAATACTACAGCAATACTCCTTCGATACTCTAAGATATATTTCATTGTAAATTGAAAAACATGCTCCAATCCTAATGACTATTCAAATACAATTTTAGAATTTGCATGACATGGCACTTTACTATGATTAAGAGAGAATTGGATAAATATACCACAACTGTGCTGAATCTTGAATGGAAAGAGGTGCAAATTTTTAAGCTAATCACATTATAAAATGAAATAATTGCATTTTGACACCTTGGACTAAAAGAAAAATGGGAAACAAGAAATCACAGTAGAGTGCAATTAGGATTTGATAGTAAAAAGAGATTTTAAAAATTTATATATCGAAAAAGGAATTTGAGATAATACACCTAATTTCTTTGGTGCAACTTTCCTTCTATTTGGTTGTGGTTGCGATGGAGCATCTTTGCTTCAAGAGCAACACACTTTGCTAAATTTGTCTGATGTCTCTTTCCTTAAGTATGTGCCAAATAATTGCCTTCATTATTGTGTAAGGTGAAACATAGTTTGCAGGCATTTACTGTAAAATGACAGCTCGTCTGGCATTAAACAATAGCTAGTACTTGCTTTTGTCAGAACTTGACAGTCCTAGACATGTCTCCGTTGTGCAAAATCGTTACGGCTACAAAGCTCAAAACAATTGCGCACTTTCAGTTTCAATCTGTAAATTGCATTTGCTTGACAGTCTGTAAAGCCCTTTCAACCCAACTTAAATCGATTTAAAATACAAATTTACAATCAAACTATATAAATGCGTTAAAGCAGTACGAAACCCAACTTGCATTTTCACTATTAAATGAAACAAAACAGAAAAAAATAACTTCTCATCACCTCAAGCAACTCGGTTCTCGGCCTCCAGTCTACAACTCTACAATCACAAGATCTCCTGCTCAGCTACAAAGCAAAGCACTATGCAATACAACTTCCTTACGCAATTAAATGACGCGAAACTGCAAAAAATAACAAATTATCACCTCAAGTAACTTGTTTCTTCACAGTCTCTAAATCCCTTTCAACCCAACTTAAACCAATTTAAAATACAAATTTACAATCAAACTATACAAATGCGTTAAAGCACTATGAAACCCAATTTGCATTTTCGCTATTAAATGAAAGAAATAAGATTTATGAATTAAATAGTATATGCCACTCACTATACTCATTTGTGTAGATTGTCCTTGTAACAGGGCTTCATACTTTCAAGTCTATTTAAACATTCAAGGACAAATTGCAGCGTCAGGTAATGATATTAACCTTCTCCTTTTATTTTTTTGAAATGCAATGCAGAATTTTGCAAATATGTGCATCTGGAAAAAATTCCTGTGTTTAAAAATGCAATAGTATATGTTTTTCCACATTGCTCATGTCTCAATTTTGTCATTGTACCAGGGGAAAATACTAGTAACTGCGATATGAGTCTAAATTCGTACATTGCTCCAAGCCTATTTAATCATTCAGCAGCAAATTGCAAGGTCAGCTTTGCAAATTGTCTTCCTACTTTTCTTGGAATGCAATTGAAATTCTTCTATTTAAATATTGCATAAGGTTCTATTTCATGTGTTCATTTTGTCATCTTATATTCCTAATTTCTATGAACACAAATGATTTACAAGGCTGATAGCACATATAGGACAAGAGATAGATGCATCTTCCATAATTGCAATAGTGATTTGTGTTCGAAAATAGAACAAATTTTGCTTATATGTTAATCAATTATACTTCCTGTATACAATATCCATAGAATGGAATGAATTGTTAGAATGCAAGTTTCAAACTCTATTTGCAGTTTCAAAAAGCTTTTAAAGTCATAGGTCTTTGTTTTACGTCAATTGGTTTCTACCTCTGTGCATTAAAGCAAATTTTGTTTAGAAGACTGATTATATGTGTGGTAAGTTCTTATGCACTGTGCAAGTGATAATAGGATTATTCTTACTGCATTGCAAAAAAAACCAGAAAGTTAATTTCAAAAGATGACATGACACATGAGTACAGTGAATGGTGTACTACATTGCTAACAAACATGAAACAATATTTTCTCATGGGTCTGTTTGCATGCGAAATGGCCTTAATTACAATTTTTTTGCTCACATTGCCAATTTCACTGTGTACTTTAAATTCCTAAACTGAAAGAAGACTGAGAGAAATAACTATTTATCACCTCAAGTAACTCGTTTATGGTTCTGGACACTGTAACTATAACAAAGTCTGCTCAATCACTATAAACTCTTCTAGAACAAAGACTTGTAGAACAAAAAAACAAGGTGCACAAAGTAATGGTCATGCATAGCAAGTGACTTGTAACCTATGCATGACCACTAAGCCATTCCAACAGTTTCTCATCAAGCCACATGCCATTTAATGCATTGTCTGCCTCTAGCCATCAATTTTTATCTCTTATTTTTATTATTTAATCAACCTTTGCTTTCACTTGTGCTCAATGAATCTATGCCTTTGCATTTTCCTCAAAATTTTAAAACACTAATGATTTTTGAAGCTATTTCTACAAATAACAAAAGACATAGAATTTTTTTGATCAATCAATCCCTTTGCATTAACCTATTTCTTTTGAAACAAAAATGATTTATATAGCTATTGTCCACATGTTGCTTGATGCTTCTTCATTTCAACAACATTAAAAATCATTTTTTTGTTTTACAAAATCAACCAAATAAAAGTGCATAGAAGCAAAGCAAACAAATTAAAAAAAACATTTAAAGACCATAGACTGCAATTGACAATGTGAGCAAAAAAGATTCTTATCCACCATTTCTTGCATGAAAAGAAAGCTACATGGAAATATTGTTTTGTGTTTGTGGCATGGAAAGTATACATCATGCATTGTACTCATTTGTCCAATTTGTCTATGTAACAGGAATAAGTACATACCATCCCAGTGGGAGACACTAAATGAGAAGGTTAGATTAAAGAATTAATACTTTTTTTCCTTTGTGCTTCTAAAAAATTGTTCGCTATATAGTATGCCACATAGACTTGTGCTATTGCTCGAGTTCCATTTGCCATCACATATATAAATTATCATCTTCCAAGAAACTCCACAACATGTTTAATACTATAGAATGCTATTCAGGGAAAGCAAATAGGCGACATAGGGACAAAATAATAGACATTGAAACCTATGAATTCACAAAGCGCCCACAAATATCAAACATTGACAATGTGCTTAAGAGCGAGGGGTTTTGTAGACTAGGTACATTTACATATAATGTTGGTGATTGTTTATTTGACTCATTACAAGTACTACTTAACAATCAATACACATCAATTCAACTATGAAATGGAGCCATAGATTACTTTTTGAATCGCCTCCAAAACAACTACAACAAAGCATTAAAATCATATAACGATGAACTAGATCCCGATACTCTATATACATTGCACAAAGTACATGACCCACAAACGTATTTCTGCAGAATGCAATTATCTGCAAAGCCACACCTAGATTCAAGTGAGTGTGGATTGTGGGGTGACTTATTTTTCATTCACTGGATATCCAAATGGTTGAATATACAGATATGCCTTTGGTCGAAAACAACAGCAAGAAGGTACTTAGACTTCAACAATTCTGATTACACACAATCAGTTTCTATACTATTCCATGACAAAAATTCTCTAAGTGGACACTTTGAACCATTGCTAAGAATTGAAACACAAAACATTACTTCAAAACAGTCCCTGCGTTTAGATGACATTGAAAAACCTTCCACAAAGCATCCTCAAATATCAAATATTGACAATGCCCTTAGGAATGAAGGCCTTTGTAGATTAAACACATTTGCATACAATGTTAGCGACTGTTTGTTTGACTCGCTTCGAGTACTACTTAACAATCAGTACACCTCAACTCAATTACGAAATGGAGCTATAGATCACTTCCTAACTTGCCTTCAAAATAAGGATGAAGAAGCAATTAAATCATATAACAATGAACTTAATCCTGATACTCTATATACATTGCACAAACTGCATCACCAAGAAACATATCTTCGCAAAATGCGATTGTCTGCAAAACCATGCACAAACCATGGTGAATGTGGATTGTGGGGTGACTTATTCTGCATTCACTAGATATCCAAATGGTTGAAATTGCAAATAAGTCTCTGGTCATCAACAACAGCAAGAAAGTACTTGGATTTCAACAATTCTGGATATACACAATCAGTCTCTATACTGTTCCATGATACAAACCCTCTAAGTGGACACTTTGAGCCACTTCTAAGAATCGGAACACAAAATTTACCTCACCAATCTTCAATTAGCTTGTACCGGCTAAAAAATTCAATCAGAAATAATACACAATACAAAACTGCCTATCTGAAAAAGATAGATAATCTATAAAGAAAAAAGAAACATTTGATTCCTTTTCTCACACCAAACAATTTCAAACATAAATCAACAATAAGACTTAACCAGCTGAAAAACTTGATTAGGAAACAAAAACAAAAACAAAGTGTACCTGTGAGCCCAATGAAAAAGAAAACATTGTCGCCAACATAAATTTATAAAACAGTAATACAGGATACACCAAAATACACATGTGCAGTTTGCCAAGTATTGTGTTTCAACAAGGACATCAGGACATTCAAAGAAAAACAAAAAGAACTATACTGCAAGCTACTACAATCAGATTGCTTGACATTCACAGATTCCATATGCCATGTATGCTATTTTGCATTGAAACAATCCACTATTCCAAAATACGCTACCCCACAGAAAATAAGAACTAATAAGCAACTGTCCTATGTGCAAAATTTGACCCAGCTAGAAGAACAACTTGTGTCACTTAGAATTGCATTTGCACAAATTTGGGAACTAGGGTTCAAAAGGTCTCAAATAGGCCTAACAGGTTCTATTATAAATGTTCTTGTTGACATGAACATTATACAAAAAGCATTACCACAATCAATTAACAACACACAAACAATTGTTGTTTCATTAAAAAGGCGCTTAGAATATAAAAATGCATTTCAAAAAGGAATGGTGCGCCCAAATATCATCATGGAAGCTTTGACTCAATTAACAAGGACTTCACTATACAAAATGCACAAAGTCTACATAAACCAGGATTGGCAACAAGCTTTGCAATCCACTGCACAAATTGAAGCCAATAGCACACCAAGCACAAGTGAAACAGATTCAGATAATGAAATGGAACATGAAAACCCATCAGAAACTTTGATACATGGATTCACTGAGTCTAGAAGTATACATAGTATACAAGACAAGATCATTGAAATTGCACCTGCAGAGGGCAAGTATCCAATTGGAATTGCATATTTGCATGTGTATATGTTTATATATCTACATGTACATATGCATGTATTCATGTGTGCATGTATTCATCTGTACTTCTGTGTATCTGTATATGCAATTATGTATACATGTCTCTATGCAATTATGGATGTGTTGCTCTACCCTTGTAACAATATATTCTGTTCTATGGATATTGCATATAGAAACAGTAATTGGTTCTCATAACATTGATAACAGTTGTTTTCGTAAATGCCCACCATAGCTTATATCTATTAAGAAACATATATACCAAGACTTGAAACCACTGATTTTCAATGGCTCTTGTTCCATTTTCAAAGACATGTTACTATTGCAATCAACTTTATGAAGCGTTCATGTCCATAGAAATTAAGAGCAAGAATGACAACATGTTATAGAACCTTATATTATGCCTTTCTAGCAGTTCTTTTATTGCATTTCAAGAAAAGTAGACACTAAATTTCTATTCATATTATTTCATCTATGGTGCTTATAGTTTTTGCATAGATATTACAGACATTGAGTTCATTGTTCGATAGTTCTATTGTTCTTCTCATGGCTTCAATATTTGATTTCTTATGTTACTTTTTTTTTGATAGAGCTGGATGCTTTTTCCTTCATGTTGTTATGCAATAAATGGTATGTGCTGTGCAGCTATTAGAATACTATGGCCATATCTTTCCCACAGATCAATGCATATATGTTTCTTCAATCCATTGCATGTCAAATTGCACTATCTGACAAAGTTACCATGCCAACGCCAAGGTGACTATACTGAATCCTTATTGCATTCCATGCAAGCACATTTCTTTCAGAGATTTTGTGAAACAGTTCCCTTGCCTTATGTATGCTTCGATACTTTACATGTGTGCCTATGAGAACAATAACTACGACATTTGAAAAAATGCCTTTATCCTTTGTGCTTTAATGATAGCGAATAAGCTCAAAGCAATTGCAGAGTTTGGGTTTACTTGTCAAAATTGCATTTGCTCGACAGTTTCTAAAGCCTTTTTAACACATTGTCCACACATTGTTCCAAACTTCTCATTATGGCACAGGTTAACAACACATTGGTTCTAAAGCTCTCACTATGGGACAACTTTGTAGCAATTGAAGATACATGCATCCATGCATACTATCCATAGATCTACATATATACATGCATCCATGTGTGCTACCATGCATGTATCTATGTATACATGCATGCATGCATATATGTATCTATGCAATTTTATATGCAATACATGCATACTTCCATTGATGCATATTTATGCATTTATGTATCTAGCTATACATGTTTCTATCTATCCATGCAACTATGTATCTATGTATACATGTTTCTATAGATGCATCCACGCATATATGTATATATGCTTGTGTGGCTATATGTATACATGCATGTATCTATTTATGTGTCAATGTATCTATCCAAACATGTATCCATGGATATATGGATTTATGCATCTATGGATACCACCATGTATGTATATGTGCATGTATCAAGTAACTCATTTCTGGGTCTGAACTCTGCAGCAACAACATCTCCTGCAGTGCCATGCTTATGCAAAATACATAAATGGCACATACATACTAATGAGAATGCATTGCAACTAACTTAAATCTATATTGAATCATAAAGCTAAATGCAATTTAATGCATTGACTTTCAAATGCAAACAAGACAATAGATAAATGCCGAATTGCCAATAAAAAAATTTACTTTTGAAACATCAACTTGCATTATTAAACAGCAATATGCACAAAGCAATCATATTTCTTTAACTAGATTGCTATAAAGTGCATGTTGCCTGTCCAATCGAAACACCAAATATCCTAACGCATACAAGTTCTTATCACCTCAAACACTAAGTGCTTTTCATACGCATCAGCATTTACATTTTTGCAATTTCATGATTTTCCATATTTACCATTTTCACATTGCACACATGACAAATTGTCCTTTGTCTTCTTTCTTGTCTCTTGTATCCTTCAACATCGCTATATTTTTATATGTTTTCTTTTGTCGCCACATTTCAAGGAAGCTCAAGGATCTCGACACCTTGTTGTGTACGAAGGAAAGCGAGGAATGCCACTTAAGTTTCTCTTCTCTATACGTATCAAGACAATAAGCCCTATGATGATTTAATAAAGCATGACCATTAACAAACTGCCAGTTTTGCCACCCTATGATGCTAAAAATGATCACTTCATAGTGTTTTTATTCCATTCATTTCAATTTCCGCCCTTCAACATTTTTTCTTCCCATTTCAAATACATTTCATAATTCATTTATATGCTTTCCTTACACCATATCAATGCATTCCATTCCTTTTTTCTTTGCATCCATCTCACTCATTGATATTTATATAGCTTGCATCTAGTTTTCTGCATACAACTCTAAAATGTTAAATTCATAACATTTCCATTCCATTGATTTTCGTATCCAGTCATTCATATACTTACTTGCATCTAATCAATCTGTAATATTCCTCTCTTTCTCATGCAACTCATTTATGTTTCTAAATCTCACATATCTTTATCTACCTATACCTCAAACATACCTTCATCCATCACAACAAGATTGACACTGTACCAAACAAAGAAAAATATGAAAAAAATATCAAGGTTATGCAATCAAACACTGAGGGCTTTGAAGATAAATATACACCCATGCACAAATAGATGTTGTCTAACATATTAACATGCACATGGTTTTCTATTGCTACTTTGTTATTTGGCTCTGATTAATAGGTTGAATGTACACAACCATATTTGTAATTATTTTTTCTTTTAATTATTATGTATTTCAAGACTACTCAGCAATCTCTTATTTAATTAGATATTACATGATACAAGGGTAAATGAGAAATATGCAATTGGCTAAATTGACATGGGTGAAATGTGACATAGACTTATTAGCTGGTACGCCACACATACTATGACATTTGAGCTTCAAAGAAGTCTCCTGTTGAATTCCTGGTATCATGTAAAACCCACATAAATATTCATTTTCCACTTCAATACGGTCTTTTTATTTCCATTTCACCAACTTTATTTCATTCCATTATCTACCACTTATTATTAATTGTTACTTCAACTACATGCAAGTGGAAATCATAAATCATGGCATCCTTATACACCTATGCACAAATACATGTTGTCTAACATATTAACATGCACATAGTTTTCTACTGCTACTTTGTTAACTGGCTTTGATTAATAGGTGAAATGTACACAAGGATAGTTATAATTATTTCTTTCTTTTTATTCTTATGTATTTAAAGACAATAGACAAATTTTTTTACATGTTGTGGTTATTGTCCTCATAGGCAGACATGCAAAATATGCAAGCATATACAAGGCAGGTGAACTGTTTGACAAAACTCCTCAGAGACATATGGTCACGTGGAATGCAATGAGTATTTAGTCTGCACACCTTGACATTCGCATGTTAACTTTGACATTTTTATCTAGTTTCTAGTTTTCATTTACCCTTCTATCATCTCATATCTAATTAATTAGGTAACTGCTAATTAGTTTTTAAATACATAATAATTATAAATATCCTTCTGCACATTTGACTTATTAATCAAAGCCATTTAACAAAGTGGGCCGAGAAACCAATTGCTTGAGGTGATGAGAAGTTAGTTTTTTCTGTTTTCTTTCATTTAATAGTGAAAATGCAAGTTGGGTTTCGTAGTGCTTTAACACGTTTGTATAGTTTCATTGTAAATTCGTATTTTAAATTGGTTTAAGTGAGACTATGAAGCAAATGCAATTTACATATTAGAATTGAAAGCGCACAATCACTTTTGTGCACAACTGTATATGGATACCATGAGTTGTGATTTCTACTTGCATGTAGTATGATTAATGCAAACCTTGGAATCATTACACACCAAGTGATGACATCTCTTCGAGGAATTCTGTCAAACAGTTTACATGTCTTTCTTGCGCTTCCATATTTTGTATGCATATTCACCACAACATTTCAAACCATAATATCTGTTAGGAATCCACCTCCTCCTATGCTTGGATGAATATACATATCCTGTTCTAAAGCTCCTATTTTACTCAAGGCACGCAAAATGCTCAGAAAGATTGTGTTCTACTATACAAATACACAAATACATGTTATCTAGTATATTAAAATACATGTTACATAACACATTAAAATGCACAAATACATGTTATCTAATATATTAAAATGCACATGGTCTTCCACTGCTACTCTGTTTATTGGCTTTGATTAATAGCTGAAATGTACACAAGGATAATTGTAATTATTTATTTTTTAAAATTATTATGTATTTAAAGACCACTTAGCAGCTACCTAATTAATTAGATATGAGATGATACAAGGGTAAATGGAAAAATAGACCTATTGGCTGATATGCTACAGATACTGTGACATTTGTGACATTTGAGCTTCAAAGAAGTCTAGTGCCTGCACACCTCCTATCATGTAAAAGCCACAAAAATATTCATTTTCTAGTTTCCAAAGCGATAGGGTCATTCTATTTCCATTTTCTTAAAGTTTATTTCATTCCATTATCCAGCAGTAATTATTAATTGTTTAATCCAACTACATGCAAGGAGAAATCACAACCCATGGGATACTTATAGACCTACACACAAATACATGCTGTGGAACATATTAACATGCACATGGTTTTCTATTGCTACTTTGTTAATTGGCTTTGATTGATAGGTATAATGTGCAGAAGGATAATTATAATTCTAACGAGTTGTTTGCATTTTGTAATTTCCTTGAGCTTTATTGCTATTCTTTTAGAAAACCAAACAAATGTTATTTGATTCCTAATTAAAGCTTATTACACAAAAGAGTGTTTCTGGTTGGAAGTAGAAAGCTTGATTAGATATAACATGATACAAGGATGAATAAAAACTCAAAACTAAATACTCATTGATAAAAAATTGCTAGAAACATTTCAATATTATATGCTTCCACCATGCATTTGTCCATGCTTCTTTTTGGACATGTCATTATGTATCTATGTATCCACAGATGCAACCATGCATATAGTGATTTATGCATATATTTGATTATGTGTGCATGCATCTACCTATATATGTATGGATGTATCTATGGATACATGTATACATGGATACATGCATACATGCATCTATGAATATCATGCATGGATACATGTATGTATGTATCTATGGATACTATGCATGTATACATGTATATATCTACATCTGGATGTACGCACCCATGTTTATGTTTTTCTGTACACCCATTTGTAAATGCATTTATGCAACTTTCCACATCTGCGCACCCATATATGCAATATATGTACCTATGCATCCATGTGTACATGTGTGCATGTTCCTCATGCATATATACATTTGTACATGCATTTATAGTTATATGGAAGAAAACTATGATAAATACCTACTTCTCAACATACAGAAAGCAATATCAATGCATTCCAAGTGACTTAAATCTATATTAAATGGCCAAAGTAAACTGGCCACACGTGGCCACCAAGCCATTCCAGCGCCTCCACCTACAGCCAGATGCAATTTAACGCATTTCCTTCAATATATGTAATCAATCTATGTGTTCACATTTTCCTTATATTTTAATGCATTTAATTTGCATTCATGGATTACGTACCTCTACCCTCCAGTTTTATAAACTATGCCTTTGCTTAAATTTATTTGATCAATCTATGCACTCACATTTTCCTGACTTTTTAAATCAAAAAAATGATTTATAAAGCTACTTTGATGAATAGAAAGACAAATAAATGCTAATTTTCCAATTTAAAAAATAGCTTTCAAAAATTCACAATATGCAAATAAAAAGTACTCTGTTAAAATACATGGATGCATATTTTTCACACATGCTCTTATGCATATATGCATGTGTGTTTGAATGCATTCTTCTGTGCAACATATGCTTTTCTTTATGTATCCACTTGTGAATGCATCCATGCATACATGTTTTTATGTGTCTTATTCATGCATATATCTATGTATGATTATTGGTTATTATGTATCCATGTATTTAACGTTCTCCCATGCATCAACATTTGCATTTTCGCATTTTCTTGATCTATTGTATTTATCGTTTTTATACTATATGCATCTCAACTTTTACTTTGTCTTATCTTTTCACTCTTGTATCCTCCAATATCATTATATTTTTATATATATTCCTCTCTTGTCACACTTCAAGGAAACTCAAGGATCTCAACACCTTGTTGTGTGCGAGGGAGAGTGAGAAATGGGACATGAGTTTTTCTTCTATATATATTTCCGAACAATAAGCCCTATGATGATTTCAAAAAGCATAACCAATAAGAAACTAGAAACTGTTGCACCCTATAATTTGACAAATAATCACTTCATGAAATTCCTATTCCATTTAGTGCCATTTCCACACTTTCACATACTTCCTTCCAATATCAAATACATTTCAAAGTCCTATAATATTGTTTCCATGCATCATATCAATACGTCCCATTCCTCTGTTCTTTCAATCCACCTAGCTCATTCATATTTTTTATATTTTGCATTTAATTTTCTCCATTTAACTCAACAATGATAAATTCACACCATTTGCATTCCATTCGTTTTCATAACCAGCCTTCCATATCCTTCCCTCCCCTATCAAATACTTTTTGCAGGCCATTCATATCCCTTACCTGCATCCCATCATTCTATCAATTCCCTCTCTTTGTTGCACTCACATAAGTCATTCACGTTCTTTGATCCCATATATCTTTATCTATCTATACCTCAAACATACCTACATCCATCATAACAAAATTCACACCATACCAAACAAAGAAACATATGAAGAAAATATCAAGGTTATGCAATCAAACACTGAGGGCTTCAAAGATAAATATCATAACATGAAATTGTATTCAAGAGTTCTTTTCCAAAAATGTTTTTTCTAAATCATGTTTTATACAGATTCCTAAAAGCACACTTGACACTTTCCTGAAGGCTAAAATGTATCGTCAATTTGCATAAATCTATTCATGTATGTATGTACACATATGCATCAACAACTATCCTTTATAATCTTGTTCTAAAAAACAATTATGTATTCTTATTTTGTTCTCAATATAAATGTTATTTGTATATGTTTAAAATACAAATTGTTTCAAACATATCAAACTATGCTCAATCCATTTATGTTTCCATGCACCCATGTTTCTATGTATACATTCATCCATGTGTACATGTACTTGTTTAAAAAACAATAATGTATTATTATTTTGCTTCAATTATTAATGCTACTTATATATGTTTAAAATGAAAATTATTTCAAACATTTCTAACTATATTTGATGCATCTATGTATACATGTATCCATGTATCTATGTATACATGCATCCATGCATACATGTGTCTATGTTACATGTATCCATGCATGCATATACACATATACACATCCACACATATATACATACATGCATAGATACATATATGCCTAGATATATCCAGTTTTATAAATTGTTCCTTCACCTAGATCAATTTAATCAATCTATGCGTTCGCATTTTCTTGATATTTTAATGCATTTAATTTGCACTCATGCATTGCGTACCTCTGGCCGCCAGCTTTATAAACTATGCCTTTGCTTAAATTTATTTAATCGATCTATGCGTTCGCATTTTCTTGACTTTTTTAATCAAAAAATGATTTATAAACCTACTCGACGAATAGAAAAACAGATACATGCTAATTTTCCAATATAAATAAAAAGTAATATGTTTAAATGCGGCTATGTGATTGGCCTATGCTGCCCTTTTAAAGCATTCAGGGCAAATGCATAAGTATTCTATGCATCTATTTATGTATATAAGTATGCATGTATGCATACATGCATGCATGTATGTATGTATGTATCTATGTCTGCATGTATCTATGTATACTTCCATCCACATGCATATATGTATACATGTATGCATATATGCATGTATGTATATATGTATCTATGTGTCCATGTTTCTATGTATACTTGCATCCATGCAATGTATGCATTTATGTATGCATACATGTATATATGTATCCATGCATCGATGTGTCCATGGATCTATGTGTTCATGTAATTATGTATCGAAACATGTGTCTATATATGCATCCATACATTTATGTATCTGCTTCGATGAAGCTCAAGGATCTCAACACCTTGTTGTGTGCGAGGGAGAGTGAGAAATGGGACATGAGTTTTCCTTCTATATATGTATCCAAACAATAAGCCCTATGATGATTTCAAAAAGCATAACCAATAAGAAACTGGAAACTGTTGCACCCTATAATTTCACAATTGATCACTTCATGACATTCCTATTCCATTTAGTGCCATTTCCACGCTTTCACATCCTTCCTTCCAATATCAAATACATTTCAAAATCCTATAATATGGTTTCCATGCATCATATCAATATGTTTCATTCCTTTGTTCTTTCAATCCACCTAGCTCATTCATATTTTTATATTTTGCATTTAATTTTCTGCATTCAACTCAACAATGATAAATTCACACCATTTCCATTCCATATCCTTCCCTCCCCTATCAAATACTTTTCATAGGCCATTCATATCCCTTACCTACATCCCATCATTCTGCCAATTTCCTCTCTTTGTTGCACTCACATAGGTCATTCACGTTCTTTCATCCCATATATCTTTATCTATCTATAGCTTAAACATACCTACATCCATCATAACAACATTCGCACCATACCAAACAAAGAAACATATGAAGAAAATATCACGGTTATGCAATCAAACACTGAGGGCTTCGAAGATAAATATCATAACATAAAATTGTATTCAAGAGTTCTTTTCCAAAAATGTCTTTTCTAAATCATGTTTTATACAGATTCCTAAAAGCACACTTGACACTTTCCTGAAGGCTAAAATGTATTGTCAATTTGCATAAATCTATTCATGTATCTATGTACACACATGCATCAACAACTATCCCTTATAATCTTGTCCTAAAAAACAATTATGTATTCTTATTTTGTTCTCAATAAAAATGTTATTTGTATATGTTTAAAATACAAATTGTTTCAAACATTTCAAACTATGCTCAATCCATTTATGTTTCCATGCACCCCTGTTTCTATGTATACATTCATCCATGTATACATGTACTTGTTTAATAAACAATAATGTATTATTATTTTGCTTCAATTATTAATGCTACTCATATATGTTTAAAATGAAAATTATTTCAAACATTTCTAACTGTATTTGATGCATCTATGTATACATGTACATCTATCTATACATGCATCCATGCATGCATGTGTCTATGTATAGCTGTTTGCATCGATGCATCTAGCCACATATGTTTTTATGTATATATGTATACATCTATCCATGCATACATATACACATACACACATCCACACATGTATACATACATGAATAGATACACATATGCCTTGCTATATCCAGTTTTATAGACTATGCCTTCACCTAGATCAATTTAATCAATCTATGCATTCACATTTTCTTGATATTTTAATGCATTTAATTTGCACTCATGCATTGCGTACCTCTGGCTGCCAACTTTATAAACTATGCCTTTGCTTAAATTTATTTAATCGATCTATGCGTTCGCATTTTCCTGACTTTTTTAATCAAAAAATGATTTATAAACCTACTCTGACGAATAGAAAAACAGATACATGCTAATTTTCCAATATAAATAATAGCTTTCAAAATTCCGACTATACAAATAAAAAGTAATATGTTTGAATGCCGCTATGTGATTGGACGATGCTGCCCTTTTAAAGCATTAAGGGCGAATGCATAAGTATTCTATGCATGTGTTTATGTATGCATGCATGTATGTATGTGTCTATGTGTGCATGTGTCTATGTATGCTTGCATCCACATGCATATATGTATGCCTGTATGCATACATGCATGTATGTATGTATGTATGTATCTATGTGTGCATGTATCTATGTATGCTTGCATCCATGCAATGTATGCATTTATGTATGCATGCATGTATATATGCATCCATGCATCCATGTGTCCATGTATCTATGTGTCCATGTAATTATGTATGGAAACATGTATCCATATATGCATCCATACATATATGTATCTATGCATATATGCATGTACGTATACATGCATCTATGTATAGATAGCATCCATGGATGCATGTATATATGCATCTATGGATACCATGCATCGATGTATCTTTATATGCATATATGGGTCTATGTGTCCATGTATGTACGTATATATGTGCTCATGTATTTGCATTTATGTATACATGCATCTGTATATGCATCCATGCACACATGTATACATGTGCAACATGCATATATAGGTGCATCCATGCATGATATCCCTGGATGAATATATGCATGTATCCATGCATGCTATCCATAAATGCATGTATGCATATATGTATACATGCATTCATACATATATGTGTCTATGCATCCTTACAGTCAAACTATGCATATATGTATACATGCATGTATATATGCATGCATATATCCATGTATCTATGTATACATGTAATTATGTATCTATGTGTGCATGCGTCTATGCATGCATCCATGCATATATGTATATATGCATGTATGAATATATGTATACATGCATGTATGTATATATGCATGTATGTACCTATGGATGCATGTATCCATGAATGCATGTACATATGCATATATGGATACGATGCATGGATGCATCTATGTATGCATTTATGGATATATGCATCCATGTGTCTATGGATGTATGTATGTGCACATGTACATATGCATATATGTATGTATGCATGTGTCTATACATGTATATATTTATATATGCATGTGCATGCTTCTATGCATTCATATGCATCAAGAGACATCCTTTATGATCTTATTTTAAAAACAACAATGTATTATTATTTTGCTTCTATTATTACTGCTGCTCATATATGTTTCATATGCATATTGTTCCAAACATTTCTAACTATATTTGATGCATCTACGTATACATGTTTCCATCTATCTATGTCTACATGCATCCATCTATCTATCTATACTTTAAATCATCAGTACTCCTATCTAAATGCTTTTTACTTCTCGGTAGGAACTCGACGCTTGCGTCCCTTGTTTATTTAATTATTTTGCCATCTTTCATCTATAGTTAAATAATTACCATTAATTATTTATCTATTCATGGTCCTTTAATTCTTCCATAGTTAAATAATTATTAAAATCATTTAACTATCCCATTCCACCTCTCCTAATTAAATAGTTAATCTAAATTAATTATTTAAGGTCTAATTTTCATCTCTCCATTTAATTAAATTAATAAATTTAATTAAATGCTCCTCTTTTCATTTTCTCCAAATAAATAATTTGAATAAATTATTTATTTTCTACTTGTCCATTTCCAACATTTTCGAATAAATAATTAAAAATAAATTATTTATGCACCACTTGGTCAAAGATACCCTGTCATAATCCCCTGTCATAACATTCATTTCCTGTCATAGCTTGCATGTCCCTGCATGTCCTTGCATACCTATCCTAGCCTGCATGTCTGTCATGGCCTGCATGTTTTTACATGTCTTCCTGTCATGATTCCTCCAAGAATAGCATATTCTTGGTGCATCAATTCTTGACCATTGATCTTGGCATCTTTTCTAAGACTTAATCTCAACCATCCATTTCGTAATATCCCTCTCATGCATTCCCATCCATTGATCTTGGAATCTTTCTAGAAGATTAATCTCAACCGTCCATTCGAATGGTTGTCTATAAAAGCAACCTTCCTTCTCCATTTTCAGCTTAAGAGCTAATTGTCTCCAAATTTCTTGCTACCATTTGTAGGTTTTGCACAAGTATTTCAACAAATCTGAGGGCAAAGTTGCATAACAAGAACAAGGAGAGCAAGAGAAGGAATCAACTACAATATGGGGAGTGTTTTATTTTGTTTTCTTTCATTTTGAAATCTCCATTTGTTTGTATTCTCTTGTTTGGATGAGGTTAATAGTTTAGAAGTGTTGGCTATCACTTTATCTATTCTATTTGATTTCTGACCCCATCTCACATTTGGTGAACCCAACGTGAAGTAGAGAAATTTGTGTGTTTTTGTTTGTCTTTGCTATTTTGCAGGTTACAGCCAAGAATTCATATCAAATCCCATCACCTTCCTTTGAGCACATAAAAATAGGCGTATAACATATGTTAAAAAAAATTCTGGGTTTTGTAGGCCTTGTTTTTAGCTTTCCAAAACTTTAAACGGTTTGAAATTTTGTTAAGAATTGAGAAAGTTATGGCCGTTTTAGTGACTATAGCTTTTAAGATTTAGTTGTTCATACCCGAATTTTCTTTTGTTTATAACATTTTTGTCTTGTAGGATTTTGCAAAACGTTTTCTTGGTTTTGAAGGTCTATGTCTTAACTTTCCATAGATATATACGGTTTAAAATTTTGTTTAGTTTTGAGAAAGTTATCACTATTTTTAGTTTGCTGTTTTCATTCAAGTTTTTTTTCGATTGACTAATCTTTTGTTTGTAGCGTGTGGCTTTGGAATGGGGCTCCCAAAACTGCTTCTTTTGGAGCAACAAAAAAATTGAGCTTTTAGTTTTTAGTTTGCTTTGATTTCTTTTTCTTAGTTTAGTTTAGTTTTTTTTATTTTCTAGTTTAATTATTTACTAACTTTTAGTTTGGTTTTTAATCTCTTGTTCTAACTAAGTTTTTTGTAGCTTTCTCGTTGGTCCAAGACATTTATGAAACTACTAATTTATGGTTTTGCAGCTCCGTTAGTCAAAGACTCATTTATTAGACAATGTGTTTGTGATTTCTAGTTTAGAAAACACTTCCATTGGTGCATTAAAATGAACATGTGCTTGATTTTGTCTGACTATGCTTGAAGGTGGTAGGTGATTATGCTCTCACCTTGTGAAAACTAGGTGATCAGAAAACCAGACTCACCTTATTTTTTGTCACCCTCACGACTTAATAATCGAAGTATCCTCTCCCCTTGTGCTTTCGAGTGATCCTAGGTGTAAGAAAAACGGTTATTATTTCTAGAAATGGGCCTACCTTAAGGGAAAAAATACTCGCCTTAAGGGACGACTCGACCGGTAACAGGCTAAAGCCAAGCCACTTCCAGCCAGGATATAAAATGGGTGCTTGAGGAAAGTTCAAGTACCACGAGTGTGGATGTGTCACACGGATGGAGTAGTACTCCCATAAACCCTGTTGAGCGTAACCTCTTCAGGCTGGAGTGCCACCTAATTGGTGATTAATCTCTCGCCCCATGTGTGGCCACTCGAACGGATGCCCTAACTAGACACCTTTTGTTTTAGAGGCCAACCATTTTCAGCCATTGCTTGGTATAGTGTAGGGTACAGTATCATGCCCGAAGATACTCACTACTGACGCCCTTGAGTAGAGATAGCAGTTCTTGGGAAGTGATGACCCAAGAATCCAAAGTTGGTGTGCCCGAATGACGTTAATGAGCCATGGAGGGGAGCCAGTGCCACCAAACTTCTAAGCTATCTGCTCTCGAGAAGGAAAGGTGTTTAGCACCAATCCAGGGTATATCGGTGGGCTATACCAAGTATACAAACCCTTGGACTATTAAGATTGTGCTTGAATCATGTGTGTTTGCATACAACAAAACATCATGCTTGTCAAGTGTTTTCTAGATTTTCAAACAATATACACAACATTCACAAATCTAGACACAACCTCAGCCAACTCAGACTTTTCAATAAAACATCAAAACAACAATCTCAACTTAGAAGTCTTCTATCAAAACCAAATCATGAAATTGCTCAAATCTCTCATTCCTTGTGCATTTTAGTTTGCATCTTACCATAGGGTCATCTTTGCAAATATTTAGCTTCATCCTTAGGCTTCACCATTTGCATTTTCGGTCATAAACCAAAAACTTAGGTCCTCATCTCATTTTGCATATTTTGGATTAGGACAACCTTACCTCACTTTGCAAAATATTGACTTTCAAAATTAGGTTATCATTGGACTTAGAAATCATTATCTCCTTTAGTCATTATCTTTTTGTGAGATTCTTCCAACTCAAAAGTCTAGTTAGGAAGACTCACTTGTCATTTTGTCCTTGTCATTTAATCCTTCAAACAAGTCCATTGATATTCCAAAATTGAGATATAGATCAAGCATAGGGTGGTTAGGCAACCTTCTTCCAAATCATTTCATACCTTTGCATTTGCATACCTTAGACATTCAAATCATTTTAGTCCTCACCTTGCATATCTTTAAAATCCAAAATATTGTCATCATAGTCCTCATTTGGCATCTAGACTTTGCATTGGTCATTTCCTTAACCAACATTTTTACATTAGTCCTCATTGTCACCTTGGCATTTGACATCCTTTCTTAACAATTTATCACCTTGCATTAGTCATTTTCCTTAGGCAAACGTCATTATCACCTTGCATTGACATCCTCCAAAAACACAAAAAAAATAAAATTAGTGTCATAACTTGTCATCTTAGTCTTCATTGTCCTTTGGCATTAGTCATTTTCTTTAGACAACATTTTCATATTGCATCCCTTATTGTCAAAAAATTCAAAAACATAGTCTTGCATTGCCATCCTTTATCTAAAAAATCCAAAAACATAGTCTTGCATTATCATCTCCTTGCATTGCCATCTTTTATCACAAAAAAAAAACAAAAACATAGACTAGTGTCATACTTGCATTGTCATCATCTTCATTTGAGCAATCCCATTTTATGGTTGAGACTAGGCTTTAAAGACAGAGAGAACAAATGAAAAACTTTGGACAAGATTTCAATCTCAACATTGATAATAACACTTATGATATGAACCAACATTGGAATTTTTCTGACCCATTTCACAACATGAACATGCAATCTTTCATGAACATGCCATTTTCATCACAAAATCCTTTTGAACCATTCATACAAAGAGACCAAAATGGACGAGCATATGTAGAAGACTGAAAAGCTACAGTGAAAAATCCTGATATAGCCTCCTTTGTAGAAAAATTAGTCTTACGTGACCCTCAAAGGTATCTATCCATGCTCCTGGACCAAGGGGCTAAGTTACCAGGGGGCTTTGACATAAATACTTTGGGACCTCCATCTGTCTACTCTCACCATCAACAGTCACTTAACATAAATCCTGCCATTAATTCACAACAAACATCCACTTATCACCCTTATCCTAACCTTAACAAGGGAAACCAACGGTCCACGAGTCTATTACGAGTCTCCACATCATATTCTATTCCTTCACCTACCAATCCCGTCCAAGTCTACATACCTTATCAACCATCAACCAACTCATGTCAAGTCTCCACATCATACCTTATTAATCCAGTCCAAGTCCCCATGTCATATCCTAGTCCTTCACATACTAGTCCACTCCAAGTCCCGATGTCCTATCCTAGTCCTTCATCCATTAATCCTTTTCAAGTCACCCCCTCACAAGCCACTTTTAGTCATGAAAATTCTATCATTACTCAAAGTCAAATCCCATTGTCTAAACTTGAGGATACATGTCAAAATGAAAACCCAAAGCATGACCTTATAATGTCACCCTCATGTCAAGAACAAGGTATTCCATCCCATGACCTTATCTTAAAGTCCATTCAAGATGTCATTCAAGACAATCATGACATCCAAAATACACCTACCATTGACCAAGAAGTCCAAATCCATGACAACCCCATCTTTGACCAAGACCCTACGATTGACCAAGAAATCCAAAATGATCCACTACTTGACCTTTATGCCATTCATGATCAAACACTTGAAGACGACCCTATCCAAACTCCGGGCATATCCATTTTCCAAAATGAGACACTTGCCTCCATGGGACACATAGATGATCTTACTCCAAAACAAGAGTCTTCTATGGACATATTTAAAAATGATCGAGCTATAGTTGACTTCATTGGACTCCATGACACTGACCATAATGATGGCTTCAACATTGACATGGAAGCACCAATAGAATCATCTGAACCTGACATGTCACAAGATCATACCAAAGATATCAGTCAGAAATATGGCCAACATGACAATGAAGCTAAGACACTTTATCAACTAGGGTCATCTATTTTTGTTAGAGCAGGCTTTCTTGTAGACGAAAATATTCCAGGTGACAATGTCCACATACATCACGATGGGTTAGCATCTTGCTTTCAAAACAATAAATACCCCATCGCAAATAGAATATGTCAGAGCATGCATTATCAAGGCAAAGGACTAGGCATACATGAGCAGGGCATTCAAGAACCAATACAACTTCAAGAAAATTACAAACATCAAGGTCTTGGCTATTCTTCAGTTAGCAAATCAAACGATGTTAGTGGAACCTCCTCGATATTGGGGGCAACCTTGTCAAATACAAATGTCAAAATGGAGTCCATGAGTAATCCTTGTCATAAGATTGTTGCCAACACCTTGTCCACCCACACCATATACCATCATTATCAACATCTTAAACCTTCCCTTTGGAACCAACAAAAACAAAAGTCTTACAAAGTAAAAAATCAAATGTCAAAGGCCATCGGATCAGGAAAAAAGACAAATGGACAAATAAAATTAAAATGCATCCCAAAGAAAAGTGGATCAAGCAAAGAAAATATGTCAAAAGAAAAAGTTAATCAAAATTTGGAGCCACAAGACAAGAGGACTCCCATATATAACACATGTCCACCTCCTTCAAAATGGTCATCAAGTAGGGAATCTAAAGGTGTTGGTTCCAAATGTCATCCCTCCAAAATCCATCATCCATCATACCAAGTTTGGAAAATAAAAAGTGATTCATCCAAACGTCCAAACAACCTTTCCACGTCTACCATCATCCATCATAATCCTACATCTCGCCTAAATTCCAAAAGTCTCACGTCGCACATCTGTTGCATCATAGCAGTAACTCTTTATCACAAGGATTCTCATGGCACTTTATCGCGATGTGCGTATTCTGATAAGGCCAATTCTAGTATCAGAAAGGACCTCAATGACATCAATCAGTTGTATGAAAGCGCTACGATCCTGGCAAGGCAACTACTTCAAAAAGGTCATTATTGGCATATCATGGCACCAGTTTCTACATTGACACCATCAACAGCTTCAAAATAATCAGTGGTCAGTTAAGGCATCAAGGTCATCCTAAAATATAAAAAGAATAAAAAAAATTGAAAAATCAAAAAATTGTCACCCTGATGAAAACCTGGCAAACAGGTGTCTTGGTGACACCAAAAAAATAAAAAAAAAGAGACAAAAATAGTAAAAAGAAAAAAAATCATCCAATGGTGAAAACCTGGCAAACAGGTGCCCTGGATAAGTACCATGAGGAAAACTTGGCAAACAGGCGTCATGTGTAAAATAAATTGTCTATGTGGACCATTACACTTGGGGGCAAGTCATCTCATTTCCCATGCTTTCCTCATGACATTTCCATTCATCCATTTAATCCATATCATTCTCCCGCCCATTTTCCCACCTACCTTGGTCTTGACATAAAATTGGCACACATAAATCATGCTTTGGGGAAAACTCTTGACATGTCGATCCTTTTGTCACAAACTATTCTGTCATTTCCATCATTATCCCTATACGACATAGTCCTTGAAAATCATATGACAATTCCTTTAGTCTCATGTCTCTCATCCTTTCATGTATGTCACCTATCTTGGCTTTCCGTTGTCAAACGGTCTAAGGATAATCATCATCCCATCTAGTCCTAACCAAGTCATTCCAAATGCAACGAGTCTAATCCATACAAGCACATTATCCAAAACATTACTAGCCTTTGTTCCTGGCCCAGCTGCAAACCTCGATACTTTCGTCACATAATCATCATCCTCACATTGTTTCAAGATGCGTCCTTCCCACGTCAAACAACATTGTCATCACCTGTCAATTGGTATTCAGCTTAACTAGGGGCACAATCATGTTTTTCCTTAGATTATCATATGTAGGCATCAGTCACATGCATTTGTAGTGATCCTCTTAAACCATTCAAAAGACCTAAAAATCAGAAAATGTCCTAAAAAAATACCTTAAAATTGAAAAATGTCCTAAAAAAAGACTTAAAAATCAAAAAATGTCCTAAAAAAGACCTAAAAATCAAAAAAATGTCCTAAAAAGACCTAAAAATGTCCAAAAAAGAAAAAAAAGACCTAAAAATCAGAAAATGTCCTAAAAAAAGACCTAAACATAAAAAAATGTCCTAAAAAAAGACTTAAACATTAGAAAATGTCCTGAAAAAAGACCTAACAATCAAAAAAACGTCCTGAAGAAAACACAAAACTTCCAAAACATAGTCATGTCAGTCCACATAGTCACGTCAATTCAATCCTTGATTAGTCTTTGTCATTATCGAACTAAGTTGTCTCTGCACATTTGCTACGTAGACAAGGCTCATCTTCGAGCCCCCGAGACATTAGGTCAGTCCTATTAGGTTAGTCAAAATAAATCATGACTCAATCTTTCATCAACAAGAAAAAGTCTTTGGTCGTGTCGAACTACGAGGTCTCTGAGTGCATGACGTAGGCAAGGCCATCTGTTGATGGGCCCCCGAGGCCGCATTAGGTCAATCCATTAGGGTTCATTGCACAATTTTTGCACACAAATGAAATAGTCTTTAAACTTGAATGAACAATCTACCCAAGTGAACTTCAACAATCTGTCAATGGAACATGACAATCATCTTGGCATATCAAAATCAATCAATCTCAGTCAAACTTAGTCAAGCTAGTCAAATCTTGCTTACTCTTCAGATGTGTCCTTCTGAAGGGTAGCCCGTCATTTAATCATTCCCTAGGATGTGTCCTTCCTAGGCATCGTCATCGTCATTAGACATTTTGAGCAATCCTCTTGACATTTAAGAACCACTCCTCTTGACATCAATGTTCTTTTAGATGTGTCCTAAAAAACAACCCCCATCATTTATGCATTAGGATGTGTCCTTCCTAGGTATTGTCACTGTCACCTAGAATTTTGAGGGATCCTCTCGACTTTTGGGGGTTTCTTCTCTTGACATCAACATTATTCAGGATGTGTCCTTCCTGAATTTGGCAATCTTCGACACTCATCATCTTGGCATCGTCAAAACCTTGACACCCTAGCATCTCAACATCAAACCAGACATCTTGACATTAAAACACTTGGAAAACACTTGGCACTTGTCTGTTGATTTTTCACCATGTTACTAGTTTTTCAGCGAGATCTTGACAACACGATTTAGAGAAGTAGCGACGTATCATGAGGTTTGTTTTGTCTTTTGACACTCATGTTACTAGTTTCTCAGTGATGTCCTAACTCTGGGATTTAGAAAAGCAGCGATGTATCATGATGATGGATTTGGCTTTATTTTGTCCTTTTTGGTAATCATGTTGCTAGTTTCTCGAGGATGTCCTGGAAATAAGATTTAGAGAAGCAACGACATTTCATGATTTGTCTTTCTTGTCTTTTTCTGCTTGTGGTTGGTTATGGCAAAAAGACTGGGGCAAATGTGCCTTTTTGTATGAGTCACGATCATCCTTGTCTGCGACTGCTTATCTCACGTGATGGTACAACCTTGTACACCTTGGTCTACGTCATATCATGGTGTTTGTTGGCCATTACAATAATCTTCCCAATGATGATAAATATAAAAATGTAAGTATGAAAGTTGGTTCCCCTATCTTTTTTTTCATCTAGCTTTCCATCTTCATCCTCCCTTCTCTTCCACGCTAATATCCATCCCCTTCCAAGCTAACATTTCTTCTGTCTTTCATCCTCTAGTCTTCTCATCAATTTCGAGAGCACACCCGTGTTCTTGGAACCCATCTATCCTCTCGAGGGGGCATACCGTAACCCTCCTCGTCATTCTTCCTCATCTTATTTTGCATTGGGGCATGAATTTGACTTATTTTTCTTTGTCACAATGTGACAGACTACATTATGACAAAGAGGGGCAAAATGTAGACACATAAAAATGTCCTAAGCCTTTGAGTGTCATTTTTCTTCATCCTCGTCCTTCGATAATAATTTTAGTTATTCAATTATGTTTGATTATATTCCTCTATTAATTAAATAATTTTTAATAATTATTTAATTAATTCACTTTCTAATATTTATTCTATCATAACCGATTAAATAAACTAATCGTGTCACTAATTTTTTCCTCTTCTTCAATAGTTAAATAAATTATTATTTATTTAATTATTTTGTCATCTTTCATCTATAGTTAAATAATTACCATTAATTATTTATCTATTCATGGTCCTTTAATTCTTCCATAGTTAAATAATTATTAAAATCATTTAACTATCCCATGCCACCTCCTAATTAAATAGTTAATCTAAATTAATTATTTAAGGTCTAATTTTCATCTCTCCATTTAATTAAATTAATAAATTTAATTAAATGCTCCTATTTTCATTTTCTCCAAATAAATAATTTGAATAAATTATTTATTTTCCACTTGTCCATTTCAACATTTTAATAAATAATTTAAAATAAATTATTTATGCACCACTTGGTCAAAGATACCTGCCATAATCCCCTGTCATAACATTCATTTCTCGTCATAGCTTGCATGTCCTCGCATGTCATGGCCTGCATGTCTTTACATGTCTTCCTGTCATGATTCCTCCAAGAATAGCATATTCTTGGTGCATCAATTCTGGACCATTGATCTTGGCATCTTTTCTGAGACTTAATCTCAACCATCCATTTCGTAACATCCCTCTCATGCATTCCCATCCATTGATCTTGGAATCTTTCTAGAAGATTAATTTCAACCGTCCATTCAAATGGTTGTCTATAAAAGCAACCTTCCTTCTCCATTTTCAGCTTAAGAGCTAATTGTCTCCAAATTTCTTGCTAGCATTTGCAGGTTTTGCACAAGTATTTCAACAAATCTGAGGGCAAAGTTGCATAACAAGAACAAGGAGAGCAAGAGAAGGAATCAACTACAATATGGGGAGTGTTTTATTTTGTTTTCTTTCATTTTGAAATCTCCATTTGTTTGTATTCTCTTGTTTGGATGAGGTTAATAGTTTAGAGGTGTTGGTTGTCACTTTATCTATTCTATTTGATTTATGACCCCATCTCACACCTTATTGTTTTATGACTGTCTCTGACTGCAGATCCAAGGTAGAAGGCTTCAGCTCATGAAATATTACACTTCTACTGTATACAACCTTCTTCGTATCAGGATTTCAAAGCTTGTATCCTTTTATGCCAACACTATAGCCAATAAAAATACATTTGACAGCCTTGTTCTCCAATTTAGATCTTTTCTCATACGACACATGAGCATATGCCTCACAGCCAAAAACACAAATATGTCTAAAAGAGGGCTTCTTACCAAACCACGCTTCCAAAGGTGTTTTCTCAACAAGAGCAAAATTTGGAGAACGATTAATCAAGTAGCATGCAGTAGCAATAGCCTCAGCCCAGAACTTCTCCTCCAAGCTGGCATTACTCAGCATACTCCGTGCTCTCTCCATCACTGTCTTATTGAACTTTTCTGCAACTCCATTTTGCTGTGGAGTATAAGGTGTAGTCTTATGCCTTTTAATCCCATGGTCTTTACAATACCTCTCGAAATCATCAAAATAAAATTCACCGCCATTATCAGTCCTTAAGCATTTAATTTTTCTTCCAGTCTGATTTTCTACAATATTTTAAAATTCTTTAAACCGACTAAACACTTCTGATTTACTTTTCAAAAAATAAACAAATGTTCTTCTTGAATAATCATCAATGAACGATACATAGTACCTTGACTTAGACAAAGAAGGAACATTCACTATACCAAAAAAATCAGAATGAATATAATCTAGCAAACCAGAAGATTTATGAGGACTGGAATAAAATGAAACACGGTGTTATTTTCCATATATACAGTGTTCACATAATTCAAATTCAAGGTTACAATCTTCAAGCCCCTCAACCAGGTTTTTGTTCTTCAAGGTTTTTAAACCTTTCTCTCCAATGTGGCCTAGCCTATGATGCCAGAGCATTGTCTTTTCTGCTGAAAGTTTAACTTTCATAGAGTTTACACAATTAGGAACATTTCCCTCTTTTCCTCCATGAGTAGCCTTCTATGACTTTACAAAGGCATTGTTACATTGAACAACATGTGCATCCAACTTGTACAAGGTACCAATATGAGCACCCTTTGCTAGCACCATTGAGCCTCTAGTCATCTTGCATCCATTTCCAGAGAACGTGACTTGCACTCCAATATCATTTAGCATACTTACAAAAAGTAAGTTTCGATCCAGACCTGGTATATGCATTACATTATTGATTCCCTTCACTCTGCCATCAGGGAATTGGATTCTGACTCTTCCACAGCCAACAATTTCCAAAGTTGAATCACTTGCCAAGTACACCTTTCCACCATCGTATTGTTCATACTTCGTGAACCAGTCTTTATGAGATGTCATGTGGAAAGATGCTCCAGAATAAATCAGCTAGACATCATTTGATGCCTGTGTAGCCAAGGTTGCAATGAAGGCGTCTCCATCACTATGAGAAGAATCATTGTCAGAAGAATACTTCTTCTTCTTCTTCTTCTCCTCTTTACAATCCTTTCGGACATGACCAGGTTTCCCATAGTTCCAGCACTTCACCTTGGACTTCTTTCCAGAAGACTTTGATATCCCCTTTGATTTCGATTTAGATTTCTTGTCCTTCTTTCCTTTCTCTTTCGACCTTCCTCTAATAGCAAGGGCCTCCTTCGCCATCTCAGAAGATTTCCTTCTTATTTCTTCTGATAACAAAGAAGCAACAACATCTTCCATCTTGAAACTGGATGTTGTACTCCCAATATCCATCACAAGGTGATCCCATGAATCTAGTAAAGAACACAATATCAGCATACATCGATCCTCTTCATCAATCTTCACACCAACAGATGTTAACTATGCAATCAACATATTGAATGCATTCAAATGATCAGCTACAAACCCTCCTTCCTGCATTCTCAAAGTGTATAACTTCTTCCTCAGGAACAATTTATTCACCAAGGACTTCCCTTGATAAATAGATGCCAGTCTCTTCCACAAGGAAGATGCAGTCTTCTCTTCATGCACATTGAGAAGAACGGAGTCTGCCAAACAGAGCCTTATTAGCCCCTTAGACTTTCTATTTGCAAGGTCCCAATCTTCTTGCTTCATTCTTGTAGGCTTCACTCCAGACACAGCAATCCAAAGATCACGATCCACTAAGAGATCCTCCATTTTGAGTTTCCACAACTCAAAATTGTTGCTATTGAACTTCTCTATTTCAATCTTTCCTGATATGCTTGCCATCTCAATCTATAATTAGAAATTGAAAAAATTCTACAAGACTCCCACTAAACAAAAATGACACAAAAAATCCAACGTACCCACAAGGATAACACAACTGTCCAGGCTCTGATACCACTTGTAAGGAAAGCTAGATGCGGAAGCAACTCTCCTAACATCAAAACCTCAGGGAAGAATGCAGAGATACCTTTTAAATTTTACAATTACAGTCCAATTAAGATGCACTAGAAAAAGATTACTGAAATAGAGTATTTGACAAACACGTATGGACACCAAATTTACGTGGGAAAACCCTTACGGGAGACCACACCAAGAGAAATCACTTTGTATTACAGCAATGGAGATTACATACAAATATCAGACTTATCTTTCTGATGTCATATTTTAGCAGCTTTCACAATGATCAATCTTGTATAGGAACCTTCAAGTTACAATATTTACAAAATAGAAATCACTCTGATTATACAACCACATAGCACTCCGTCGATCCATTAAATCATCTAACTAGACATCATCTACAATCTATGAGTATAACCATGTCACCCCTGTCTATTGAGCTTCCTCTCTGAACTGCCACAACGAATTGTCTTCCAACAGTTCCCATTCGGCTTCTCTGATTGGTCGACTACAAGCCACATAGGATAGTCTTCACACGGTCAAAAGGCTTCAACTATGTTGGCATGTCGGTGAGACACAAGAAGTGTCTCCCTGATGCCACAAGACCCGATTACATGTTATTGCCAAGAGTCGTCTCCATCGGCAAGAGGTTATATCGAGTTCACCCGTTGCATCGACTTCAGTTTTCCTTTTGGCAAGACTATCGCTCTTCGGTGAGACCACATATCGATATCCTAAGTCACACCGAAGAGTCATTCTGTCGACAGGACATACTGCTCTCGCCAGGACCTCACGCCGAGCCTTCAAGTTAATCCGAGTGCATCCACTAGTCGGCAAGACTCATCGCTTTCACCAGGACTTCATACCGAGGTCCTAAGTCATACCGAAACATTAGCATTTCCATCAGCACCCATCTATCGCTAAGACATTCAACTGTCACCAAGAGGTTTCATTGAGATCTTTATGTTATATCGAGCATCGAACGGCTGACAAGACTTACCACTCTCGCTGAGAGTTCTTACCGAAATCTCCAAGTTACCTCGAGACCACCATTCGCCAAGAGTTATACCGAAGACCCCTCATCATCGGCGAGACTCTCCATCGGTCGCTAAGACTTCGTACCAAAGTCTTTGAGTCATCGCGAAGACCCCAAGTGTATCCCCGTCGGCGAGACCTTCCATTGTCGCTGGGACTTCTTCCCGAGTGTTCAAGTCACCCCGAAGACCCCGGTCGCTATGAGTCTCCCCGGCACCCGATATGAATGGCCTGTCGGCCAGAGATCTCCACGCGATAATAGGTCACACCGAACACAACATGTCACACCGAAGACTCCAATGTGTAACCGTTTGGCAAGACTTCTGCAAGGTCATAGCGACCTGTACAAAACATAAGGCTTCAAATCTGCTCGTTGGCCAGACATAGAATATGTCACACCAACTTGGCTCCAATAGAGGTTTCAACCTGTGGGATTGAGACACATATTTCCAACATTTTATACTTTTAAGGTCATTCCCATGTTACACTGGATTGTTAAATTTTACATTCAACAGGGTGCAAAATCCTAGAGTTAATAGTTTTATTTTTGTTAGCAGTTATTTCTATTTGTCATTGTTTCATAAATTGCATGTAAAGCAGAATAGATCCTCATACTTTGATTATCAGTAATGAATGTTCATGAGCATGCATGCATTTGGTTAATCTGTAGTACTTCAAAGGTAGAATAAGTTTAGTTACTAGTCTTGATCAGTTTTGAGTTAGTACAATAATTCTTTATTAGTAGCAGTTCAGTGACAAGTTAAGTTGTAGGCACACGTAGCCATTATCATTAGTTTGTTTCTTTCTCTGTTATGCAATTCTGTAAATTTCCAACAAGTAGAATATCTTAATTAGGATAACCAAGGTAGCCTCAATTCTCTGAAGGAACATATAGTGCAGGACCATCACAATTTTATAAACCTTGATTAACACTTTAATGTAGTCTTACAATGGTGAGTGGACTGTTCAACTAGTCATACCTCTAAATTGTGTAGCTTTTACCAAGTTTACAAGACTCTAGTTTAGAATCTACTTTTTTGGTGCTATTTCCAAGGATGGTGCTATCTGCATAGACTTGTTTTCCAAGATTTCATAGTTTACACTTTGTTTACAACATTAGGACTGTTAGACTTAATCTTTTTCAACACACCAAAAAGTTACACTAACATTGTACAAGACCGCTTCTATACAAAGCCATATTTATTGCTTGTGGAGGCAATGGGATTCTTTGGGTAGATTCCTCCCCTCTACATGCCAAGAAGCCATAGCAAAAAATGGTGACTCCAGTACTCAAAGCAAGGGTAATATTGAAGAAGAAATTTCCCTATCACCAACGTCTAGCACATAGATAGAGGGGACATATCGAACCATGGGTTATGTAGTCGATAATATTGAATGTGCAACCTTTTATTTCCAAATCCCCAACCAAGAAAGGGCTACTATGATGAAGATATTCCTCCTTTAGCATTGCCAGTTTTTTATGGGTTGGTGACTGAAGACCCAGATACATTTATATTTGAATTTGATGTCCTTTGTAAAAGTTATGACTATAATTATGATGTTCATAGGTTCAAACTCTTCCCTACCACTCTAAAAGATGCAGCCCTAAGATGGTTTATGGGGTTAGGCAAGGATGTTGTCCTTGATTGGGATACCATGAAAACA
The DNA here is from genome assembly GCA_007258455.2 of Sequoia sempervirens. Lineage (NCBI taxonomy): Eukaryota > Viridiplantae > Streptophyta > Pinopsida > Cupressales > Cupressaceae > Sequoia > Sequoia sempervirens. The sequence continues at coordinate 11,040,898 of VDFB02000020.1, read as the reverse complement.
TTATTCTTGGAAAAGTACTAAGAATATTGTAGGGGAATTGATAGGAGAAGAGATGGAATTTACAAAATATCACTAAAGGAGGATGAGCCATTAGAAGATTATGTGGAGAGATTTTAGTTTGCTTTAAAGAAAAACCCACAAAACAAGTTATCTTAAGAATCCCTCAAGTTAGTATTTTTGAGAGGGGTCAATGAGGACTGTATGGATGCCCTCAATCTTATTGGGAAAGGAGAAATATCTAAAATACCATTTGAAAACATTTGCAAGGTCTGCAAAAATTATTCCAAGACCTTCACTAAGAGGCCAAGAGGAGAGAGGACATCCACTTTTGGAAAATCATCTATTGGGGTTTCAAAGATGGAATTAAGTAATTTGTTGTCCAACATGAAGGACATTATCAATCAGATGGAAACTTAGTTGGACACTCTCCACATCAAGAGGAAGCAAGAGGAAGTTGAACCAATGCTCACTGAATACTACCCCAGTTGTAGGCAAAGGAAAGCAAATTGTAAATGCAAGAGGGTGGCTAGTATTCAACAAGACAAAATTGGGAAACCTAATTTTCAGCCACTTGAAGGAGAGGATCGACAACTCTTGTACATATCTCAAAGAAGTCCATGGAAACAAAGACAAGGTATGCCACAAGACCCTCTTAACTTCAATTCATCCTTTCCCATTAGAAATCAATTTTTTTTGCTTGGAATTCTCAACCTTGACCAGCTAATCAAAATCAATGGAAAAACCCTCAACAATGGTCGCAACCTCAACAAAATTGGAACCAACAATAACCAAATCCTTGGTCACAATTTTTTTTCCAAGGTTCCAATTACAATCCCTAATGACCAACATAGCAGAACCAATGGTAGCCTCAATGGAAAAAAGGCCAGTAGTGGCAACATCAAAACATGGATTAACAACAGCCTATGCTTCCTTCTCATCCCCAACAACAAGCCCTTATTCCAACATCAAATCCTATAGCTCAGCCACCCAGACCACCACAATTACTTGCCCAACCTGCACCTAACCCTAACAAAAATCTTGTTCAACAGGCTTATACTAACGAGGCTATGCAATACCCCACTTATGGGATAGAGGTGAGTGATGTTCACCTTAGGTTAGGGAAACAACTAGCCAGACCTTCATCCCCACAAATTACTGAGATGGAAGATGAGGAACCAACAATTGAAGGTTCAAACAAATCATCTCTAGAACCTGAATCAAATCGGGTACACCAGACTACCTCAAGTCCAAAGCCTCCTTTTCCTGAATGCTTGGCCATTCAAAAACATCACACACAAGCTGAGACAAACCTACTAGGTCAACTAAATGATGTAAGAATTAATATTCATCTCATCCAAGCTGTTAAAGATATCCCAATTTTTACCAAAACTATGAGGGACCTATGTCTTAAGAAACCAAGGAGGAAAAGGAAGGATCCTCAGACAGTTCATGTCCTAGGAAAACTTACTAATATCATGTTAGGGAACATTGTTGTCCCTAAATACACAGACCCTGGTAGTCCAGTAGTGGACGTTAAGATTAATGGGACCCTTATCAAGAACAATTTGATAGAATTAAGGTCAACAATCAATGTCATGACTAAAGAAACAATGCAATTACTTTAGTTAGCCAACCTTAGACCTACACAAACTATTCTACAGTTGGCTGATAGGTCAAAAGTCAAGCCCGAAGGAGTCATTGACGATTTAGTTATTACATTAGATTCTTGGTAATATCCTATTGATTTTATAGTTTTACAGCCAAAGGTAAATCTTGCAAGATATCCACTCATGCTAGGAAGACCATGGTTAGCTATAGCCGATGCATTCATAGGCTATAGGTCTAGCAATATGATAATATCTAATGGGACTGTGACTAATAAATTGGTCCTCTATCCTCCAGCCCACCCTTATGTTGATCTTGAGCAAATCATTTGGCCCACTTTGGATGAGGAAGATAATTATTCCCTATAAACTTTGATGACAATAGAACTCGACCCTTTATTGGATGATCAAGATGAAGATGAGTTGATTGCTCACGTAATATAGAATGACTACAGTGAGAGCCTACAACAACAAGACTATCTCACATGCTTACAATACCCCTTGTAAAGTATTATACCTACCAATCCCTTAGATGAAATATCTCAGATATTGCATTCCCTACTTCAATGTGTACCAATTATTCCTAGCCTTGACCTCTCACCTATGCAAGAATCATCCAAAGAACTAGAAGTCATGTCAGGGAAAATGTTGAACATAAACAATGCATTGACTGAAGAACAACAAAATTCCTTGCACACACAATAGCATATGCATGGGACTACCATGATATGAAAGGCATAGATCCTAACTTATGTACGCATAGGATCTATATCAATGATGGTTATAGACCCATTAGACAACCTCAAAGATGGATGAACCTTGCCTTGAGAGAAATAGTCAAAGTTGAACTTCAAAAACTCCTTGATGTAGGATTTATTTATCCTATACCTAATAGTGAATGTGTCTCACCTTTGGTCATTGTTCCCAAGAAAGGTGGAAAATGGAGAGTATGTGTAGATTATAGGAAATTGAACACAACCACTAGGAAGGAACACTTTCCATTACCTGTTATAGATTAAGTGCTTGACTCTTTAGCTAAGAAGTAATTTTCATTCCTAGATGGTTTCAATGGTTACAATCAGATAAAAAATGCTCCAGATGATCAGGACAAGACAACATTTACATGTCCTTGGGTTACTTATGCTTACTCTGTTATGCCCTTTGGTTTATGCAATGCTCCAGATACTTTTTAGAGAGCAGTGCTCAACATATTTTCTGATTATGCTCATGACTATATGAAGATATATATGGATGATTTCACCACATATGGGGAAACTTGTGAGGAAGCCCTTAGCAATCTAGAAAAGGTATTAAAAAGATGTACATAACACAACTTGTCCCTTAATAATGAAAAGTGCTTTATGATGATGACTCAGGGAATTGTTTTAGGGAATTTCATATCTGTGTGTAGGGATTCAGGTTGGTCCACATAAGATAGAAATCATTTCTACATTACCTGTTCCATAGAAGCAAAGAGATATAGGAAGTTTCCTTGGCAATGCAGGCTACTATAGGAGGTTTATTGAAGACTTCAACAAGATTGCTCCACCATTGTTTGTTTTGCTAACTAAAGATATTGAATTTGATTGAACAATAGAGTGCTAACATTCCATTGAAGAGTTGAAGAAGGCCTTAACCCAATAACCTATTTTGAGGGGGCCAAATCGGACCTTACCCTTCCATATACATACAAATGCTTCAGATCTTTCTATTGGAGCAGTTTTTGGTCAAAAAGAAGGTAACAAAGAATATGTAATCTATTACATTAGCAAGAATCTTCAGGGAGCAGAGTTGAATTATACTGTTACAAAAAAGGAGATGTTAGCAGTAGTGTATGCCATCAATAAATTTAGATATTACATCACCAGTTATTCATTTTTTGTCCACACAAATCATACAACTATCAAATATTTGATGAACAAGCCTGTAGTAGGGGGTATACTAGTCAAATGGCTACTCCTCCTACAAGAGTTTGATATTAAAATAGTGGAAAAACTTGGTAAAGCTAATGTAGTAGCAGATTTTCTATCAAGGTTGCTAACACAATTAAAAAAAGGGGTAGTGGATTAATCATTTCTAGATGAACACCTACTTGCTGTTAATGTACATGTACCCTGGTATGCTAACATTGCAAATTATTTAGTGATAGGACAAATTCCGCCACACTTTTCTCCAAGGGAAAAGAGACAACTAGTACATAAGTGTTTTCCATAATCTTGGGTATCAGGTTATCTGTTCTACACTGGCCTTGACAACATCATGAGAAGGTGCATAAGGGAAGATGGAATATTTGATATTATGAAGGCTTGCCATGATGAACCATGTGGGGGTTATTTTGTAGCAAAAAGAACAACATTCAAAATCCTCACAACTGGTTATTATTGGCCAAATCTACACAAGGGTTATGTCAAGTATACATGGAGTTGTGATAGGTGACAAAGAATGGGTAAGCCAATAAGGAGTGATGAAATGCCATTGCAGCCTCAGTTAACACTAGCTCCCTTTGACAAATGGGGTCTAGAATTTATTGGACCAATCTCACCTACTTCTAACAACAAGGAGTACATTCTAGTTTGCATTGACTATCTGAATAAGTGGGTAGAAGTAAAGGCATTACAGTTTTCTAGAGATGCCAATGTGGCTAAATTTTGTATGAGGACATTTTTACTAGGTATGGAGTACCTAGGAAAATTGTGACTGATCAAGGCTCACAATTTACTTCAGACCTCATCACCAAATTGGTTGAAGAATATCAAATTAGGTACAAAAATTCAACACCTTATCACCCTCAAGCCAATGGCTGGGTGGAGGTTACCAATAGAGAAGTCAAAAGCATTATAACGAAAAAAATGTAGTTACATAGAAAATATTGGGTTGCTAGGTTACTAGAAGCAGTATGGGCATATAGAACAACTTGGAAAACAACAACTGGTTTTACACCTTATGAGCTAGTATATGGAAAAACAATAGCCCTTCCAATTGAGTTTGAGTATAATACATTAAGATCAACAGTAGAGCTAGAAATGGATCTCCCAGCAGCTCAAAAGGAGAGGTTACACCATTTAAATGGACTGGATGAAATCAAGATGGAGGCCATCCATCACACTGAGATAGTACAACAACAAAGAACAAAGTGGCATGACTAATATATCAAACAAGATAATTTACTGTAGGAGACTGAGCCTTATTATATGATTCAAGATACAAGGATTTCATAGGGAAACTCCAATATAGGTGGTTGGGACCTTATGAGATTAGCTAAGTCTTTCCTAATGAAGCAGTAAAGTTGCATATCATAGATGCATTGAGGTTTCACTCTTGGTTAATGGCCACCGATTGAAACTTTATAAAAAACCAATACAAAAGGAAGATTTTATTTTCTCTCTATTTTATTAGTATGGACCTCATAGTGATCTAGATATAGGTTCAAAAACATATATTGATGCCTCAATAGCAATAGATATACTAGGTCCTTCAGGTGATTCAGAGATTGAGCAACATAGCTCAATCCATGAGAGCACTAAAGATTAATTTCTTATTCTACCTCATAAGCACACACAACATGGTTATAATGATGTACATACTTTTTCCAGAGGGACTTGTCTTATATACAACTATCAACATTTAGAAAGGGTCCTATTGCAGTAGGGACATGTAGCAAAATAGCTATCAACATTCAGACTAGACCTGATGATGAAGGTACCTGTAGCGTCGTCTAGCAAAAAAAAATATTCAAATCACTTGGCGCCACATTAATTGCAGTTCACGTGTCCTCACCTCAAAATTCTCACATGCACTATCCATCTTTTCATAATAAGTACCCACAACATGCCTATTTTATTTCCTACTACCAAGTCAAATTTTAAACGATTGAACTGTCACATCACCAACTATTACCCATCTATTCCATTCATTACCTTACATATGCCACCTCAAAATTCATTCACCTGCAATGAATTCTAGTCACATCAAATCAAATTATGGATAAATACTATTCAACTCACACACACAACGTTCAGTTAGTCACCTCTAATAGGTACGCAAGGTACACTATCATAATTATCATAGATTTTTTAACGCTTTCATTATGTCTTTCATATTAAATTAAGCATGTGATATATTCATAACATTAATTTCCATACTTTCTAATCATACCCTTGCTTATTGTGAGTTGAAGTGAGGTCACTTCAAACCTTAAGTTGGGGGGAGGGTACAATTCAACCAGTTTTTTCAAATTTTCCACCTGAAACCAAATGTAACAGATAGATATGACATGCAAAACCCTTCTAAAATTGCACCTAATTTTTGTTGATACTTTTGATTTCTAGTTCCCTAATCCTGTGAACCTGAGCTAAGTCAAACCCAGAACCCATTTTTGAGCTCAATTAAGCCGATACCAAGAAGGGGAGTTGTAGCTACATTATAGTGGTAGTGGAAGTGCATGAGGAAACAATAGAATAAGATAAGGGTTTGAAGGTGGTGAAGGGGAATTGAGCTGAATTTTCAAGGTTAATACATTGAGCAGAATTAAAAGAGATTTATAATGGGAGGTGATGTTATCAAGAGAGAGCTATCAACTCATGAGAAAATACTAGAAGATGTGATGGTCTTGCCTATCTTCACAAGAGTTGATTGGCTCTATTATTTCCTAAAACTAATATAATTCGACAATGATATAGCTAGAAGGTTTATAGACACATTGGAGCACGATGAAGCAATGGTGAAAGGGTTATTAATAGATGCATCTAAAGTCGCCATAGCACAGGTTTCTAGGTTACCTAGAATTGGAGCAAAGTTTCCAGTACGCACAGATGTAATGGCTATAATAGAGGATTTTTATGAGTGAGGAGAGAATTTGGATTCATTTTCACAAGGTACAAAGAGGCTTTCTCTTCCATGGTTTTGGGATAATTGTGCTTCCTATGTCATTATATATCTTACTTGTGATGGTAGACAAAATCTTTTGTATACTATACATTTCAAATTGCTTAGTCACCTTCATTATAATAGGCTAGTAAATGTGCCAAATTTTCTTTATAATATGTTGAAAAGAATGAAATCAAAGTATCAAAGGAAAAAAAGTGACACAACCTTATTAAACTACTATTTGATTTCCCTATTAGTAAAAAGAAGCTTGAGAATTCAGTACCCATAGGTAAATTGGGAAGATTTTAAGAAATGTGAAGATATTAATAGTTTACTTGAGGCACTTGTAGTACCTGAAACTTTAGAGCCACAAGCCACAAGTTGAACCTGTTAGAGAAAGTTCTCATGTCTCACCTACGGCTTCACCTACTCGTAGCCAAGGTGAGCATGAGGAGCAAAATGTGCCAAAGTCTAGGTCACCAGCAGTGGAAGAAATTCCATCTTCAAAACCATTGAAACCCAAGAATAGAAGAGGCAGTACATCCACAACATCCACACCTTCTAAAATAGAGAAGAGAAAGAAGGATCTTCAAAAGAATAAAAAGGATGTTGAAAAGGAGACACCTACACCTAGGCGTTCAGGTAGATTGAAAAAACAAGGTGTTATGAGGGGGAGTGTGGAAAAACCTGAAGAAGAGGAAAAGGGAAAAGAACAATAGGAGGAAGATGGATGTTGGTTAAGACAGATTCTGAAGGGAAGGGAAATATCCCTAAAAATGTGCATACACCTATGAAGAGGAAAAGATATGTTTCTACCACTTCTGATTCAGATTTAGAAGATGTGTTTGTTGCTAACAAAACACAAAAGAAAACCCCAGATAGTCCTACCTATGAAGACTATACAGAGGGTGGTAATGAGTAGTTTTTGGAACATGAGCAAATGTTTATAGAAGATAGAGATGTCAAGAAAGAGCTTCAGGAAGCTTTGGAAAAAATAAAACATTTGGAAGAATTAGTGTAGAGCTATGAAAAGAAAGACAAGGAAAGGGAAAAAAATACAAGAATTGGAAGAAAAATTGCAAACATATGGCCATGGTGCAAAACTAGATTTATTGGCACAATTGACCACTACTAAAACAAGGGATGGAGAAATTGCAACACCAAATTAGAGATGTCCTCCCATAAGAACTCCAATTCACCATACAACATTGTCTCTTGGTTATTAGCTACGGAGGGTGATTAATGAGTTTGCACAAGAAAAAGAAAAGTGGAAGAAAGAAAAAGAAACTTTGATTGAAGAATATGCTAAGGTGGTGGAAGAGAAATAGACTGAGCTAAGGAAATCAACAGTCAGATTAGAAGAAGGGGCAGATAAAGCTGCACAAATCATAAGATGTAGACCTTCAACAAGGACATATGCACTATTTTTGCAAGAATTTTTTTTGAGTTTTTAGTTTAGTAGGCTAATCATTAACCAGTCAGTTGGGATGAGTAGGGAATTTTAGTTTCTTAGTGTTTTTTCTAATTCTACACTAGAGGAGCAGGATCAACTATGTGAATACTATTTACACAACTATGTGGTGCCGAAAGAAACATAGTGGAATCCTCTGATATTTGTAGGGGATTTCTAGGTAAGGGAACTAGCATCTTATTACAAGAATGAAAAATTTAGGGGAGAAATAATGGAAGAATATGAGGAGAGGGAGAAATCAGTTACTCTCCCAATAAGGAAAGAGTCTAAAGATTTTGATGCACTTATAGATGAATGGTTGAAACTCCTAGATCATAAACGTGTAGGAAGAAAAATTATGAAACTAAGGATAGAGGATTAAAAAAGAATGCAAACATTAGTTGTGGGCTTGGGTCAACAATGTTGTAGTTATATGCAAAGAAGATGGAACAACTTGACCCTAGAGTTGTAGAGAAATGAACCTCACTTAGTGTACAATTTTACCACCATGGTTGAGAGGGTACACAAATACATGAAAATTGGTGTTGACATAGGAATTCACTGGGTACCATTCACATTTCACCCACCTATGCTACTCTATCCAGTTCCACATTGGACTAGGGAAAAGGGGGAGGAGTGTGAGAAAGTTGGGATCATCAGAATGAGACAACTTGTAGCTTGTAGAGGTTCTACTTAAAGTAGATCAAGGGAGTTGATGTTGTCATGGACCTCAGGGAGATCACCCGACGATATAATCTATATCCCTAGTGTTTTACTTGAGGACAAGCAAAAGTATAGTTGGGGGGAATGATAGGTTCATCTATTAGCCTATTTTATGTTGTTTTTATACATACTTTTAGACATTATTAGACAATCCTTTCAGACAATATCGTAGAAACTTAAAAAATCTCTTGAATGGTATACACACTTGAATCCGATATATTAACATCATTTCATCCCTAAACCCATCTTCTTTTCGCTAGTTTGATTAAATTAACCTAGTTATTTAATCAAATGCCTCATCTTCACCTATTAATCTAATTGATCTAATTGGGTTAATTCACCCCTTCTTGCACTAACATTTCATCATGTTTAGTTAAATAATGCAAATTATTTAATTTAAACCCTAGGTCCTCTTATTTAATTAAATATCATTTTGCATTCCCCTTTTCATTAAATAAATCAATAATTTAATGAATATCATATTATTCTCCATCTTGCACATTAAAATTTAGTTTTAATTACTAAATTTATAATTATCCTCACCCTCCCACTTGCAAGGGAATATTCTTGGAATATTCCTCCTTTGCACATTCCTCCAAAAGAGAATATTCCTATAAAATATCCCCTTTTCTGCACTCATTCCTCCAAAATATCTCTTAACCTCTTCCTAATTCATAGGAAGTGCATTTGTTGAAAGCTAATTTGGACCATTGATTAAATTAGTTGGTCCTTGTCAACTTTCAACTTTGACCATGGATTGGAATCCTCAATCCATGTTTCATCCTCCTTTCATTGTTGACCATTGATTGATCTTTTCAATCTGAGCCCTTGTTTTTTCATTTGCTTTCCTATAAATACATCAATATTTGGAGACAAATGGATCCATATTTTGATAGAAAACTTAAATGTTGTTGAAACTCACACCCATTTGCATTCATGTTTTACATTTGATAAGCATTTTAGATTAATTTTCATGCATTGTTAGCTTAGCATCCATCAATGGCTTCCATGATAACTTAGTTTGCATGCATTTAGTATATTTTGGAATCTAGGGCTGGCATCTTTGAATCTTGTATACATTTAGCATAGGTTTGCATGCACTTACATCAAATATCTTATATTTTATCATACTAATCTAGCTCTTATCATGTTTTTGTTCATCTTTTTCATCAATTTCTATTGATTTTAATAAATAAAATCCATTGGAAAGGCTCATATTATCCAAGGGATTGGGAAAGGGTTTCCATTCCACATCAATACGACACCACTCCCCCAATAGGATAAGATTCAATGTCTTAGAATAGATGTTTGTCAAGCTTTCGTATTTTAGCATGTTAGTTTTAATGGCTTCTTTATTTTGTCGATATTGAATATCTTATTGGGATCATGACTTAGGTAATTAAACATGATTTGAATTTGTTTGGATCCAACATGTTTAGTTAACACTATGATTATGGTCACATTTTGGTGCTAGAAGGAGGGCAGTACTAATTGAATATAATGAATTTCTCTTTAGATTCTCATTTTCTTGTGTTTTGCAGGTTTAACAACACACTTGATCAAATTCAGCGACGCATATGGGACACGTCTCTATACAACGATGCACTTTGGTTTGATTTTAGTGATGAGTTATTTAATTTCATCACCACATATTTTAAATAGTGATGCTAGACTTATTTTTATTGGCATCATGAATTTCATTATTGCGACACATTTGATATGACAATGCTATTGATGCCACTATTTATTGCAGAGCGATGCATTTGATTTTTCAATATAGCAACGTACTTACGATATGGTGACACATTTGATGAAATTCAAAGACGCAATTGATTTTAGTGTTGCTTTTTACTGGTAAACAAAACAAAAACTAAATTTTGACATGTGCTTTAAATTTTTGATTTCATCTGATTTCTAACATGTCACTGATGTCTAGTTTTTTTAGGCTAATTGGTTTTGCAGATTTAGGCAATAAAATTTGAAGTGAAGGAGCATATCATCATTCGACTATATATTGTAACAAGTGTTTTTACACTTATGGGACAATTATAACCCATTTTATGATGCTTTACTTCTCGTTTTAGGACCAATTAAATTTCCTTTAAGTTTAAAATTAACATTCAAAGTTGGCTAAAATTGAACCCACATATCCTCATTTTGCAATATCGGTTTAAAATTGAACAATCAAACACTTCAACTTGGTGCTTAAAACAAACTCATTATGCTTTTCAAGGTTAAAATGAATGTGTGTTTGATTTTCTTGTGTGTACTTGTTGTGTGTATCCTCTCCCCTTACGCTTCATGCGATCTTGGGTGAAGAGAAACACACAAATATACTTTTCTTCTTGGAAGCGCCTATCCTCTCCCCTTGTGCCTTTTGGAAATCTTGGGTGAGAAAAGCATTTTAAAATTCACAATTTGTGTTACCTTTAGAGGGCCTGCCTCCCAACTTGTGAGAGGGAATGACCCAAGCGATACTTTCATTTTGGTTTGCTATATAAATAATTGGTGTGATGAAAGTCATTAACCATCTGGTGCGTATGCTTTATATCGACGAATGTCTCCCTTAGTATCCATGTGATATGTAAAAACCCTTAGAATTTTCTAAGGGTTGGGAAGCCTCTTAATTGAGTGAATTGCCGCATGTATGACACCAATTTATCCCAAAAATCTTGATTAAGAGCCTTTGTTAGTAGTGGCTCATCAATTTTATCTCTGAAGCGTATTTTGAAGTAGTGCATTAGAATAACACCGTTCCAAGAAGTTACTTACCATGTTCAGTTTTTGGTTGAGGCAATAAAGCAAATAGGGAAGGGACTCTTTTGTTTGGTGTGTCAAGATGGTACATTTCCTTGACATAGCCTATTTTTCGATTCCATATTCACGGATTAATCATGTCTTAGAGGTTGATGGTAAGCCTACTAAGAAATACACACCCACTTAAGTTAGGGTTGTAATTTCTTGTGATTCATGTTGAGGTGCCAAGTTGACCCACAAAATGCAGGTAAGATAAAAGTAAAAGTATCTCACCTCTCCTGAAAGAGACAATCAGTAATCAAACTGATCACCTCCCAAGGTCTTTGATGTTGGTTCACAACGTTGTTGTTTCATGAAGTGGTCAATATGGCTGTAATATTCAAGGGGCCTGCTGGTTTTGATCTTCTGGATTGTTGCAAGATCAAACATCTATCTAAACCTATTTTAATTGAGGTTTTAAAGAAATAGAAAAAGACAGATCAATGTTTTCAAACTGAAAATAATGTTGATTCATTCAACTAATCAGACTTGTTACCTTCCAAGGAATTCCTAAACTAGAACTACAAAATAAAATTAACCTGTAATTGATACAAATTTTCATTCATTCATAGTGCAAAATTTAACAGTAGATTGCAAATCATCATTCAAACAAAACATAAGATAAAATTTCATTCCTTGAAAGCTTTTCAAATCAAATGATTAACCCAAAATGAATACCATTCTAGAGCATAATATAAAGTAGGTTTAAGTCTGGCTGCTCCTATTGTCAATGAAACAGATAAGCAACATTTACAAATCTGGCAAGATCACTAGTGTATAGAAACCCATGTCTTCAAATTATCTTCATCTATGCTAAGAAAATCAGGAAGATACATCACCTCCTCCTCCTGTTGAACTGCAAAAAAAATGTCTTACTTAAAAACCCTAACTTGCTTTACTGCTAAATTCACTTTAACATTTGATTTCTCCAGCCCCTTTATAATTTTTTTCCTCTACTCTCCTAATCCTCTTCTAACTCTTCTCTCTCTCTCTTCTCCCTCTAACCTTTGTTAACCCTTACAAAAGAGGCGAAACACCATATTTATAAAACACATCAAATGCGTCAACCCAATTTAGGGTTTACAATAAGTCAGTCACAGAACAAGTCGACCCTAGAAGAGTTTGAAACAAAGTCAAACATGCATTAAATGCAAGGGCATCGACTAGATTGGCCCAGGATCTCCCTCATAACTCAGACCAAAACCTATGAAGAAGAGGCAAAGTGAAACAATGAGGAAGCATGACCTTCGATGCGGCTTTGCATTAACTACTTCCCCACTTCGCCCATACCTTGCCCTAGTTTGGCCTTCATCACCAAGAACATCCTCTACAAGCTATCTGCAAGTGGCATAGGCAAAACCCTAGTTCGCCATTCAATAGCATTAATATCATCCTTCAACTGCCCCATCGTATTGTCCCAGTCTCTCTTGTTGGATTGATATTCATTCATGATTGCACTGTAGGTCGCTGCATCATCCAGCTGGTGCCTAGCTACTGTATCCCATGATAGCCTTAGTCCTTCGCAGCAAGGTGCTCATATTCGTATCTAAAACCTCGAACCAGACTAATGTCATCTTGCCCTCAGGAATCCTACTCTTTTCGTCCAGCTTTATTTTTCTTTTCTGCTTCAAAGATGGATGATCCCTTTGTGTCCTTTAGCCTCTCCAGCCACCATCGTCTTGCCAGACTCAACCTACATTCATCAAACACCAATGTGAGAATCCAAATGTTGACAACATTTTCATCCAAGTGTTAGTTTAAAATCATGATAAAACCATTAAATTAGCCATTAAGCATCAACACTGAGAAGTCCGGGATTTCGAGCTAACTGGGGAAAACCAGCCTGGGAGGAATTTCAAAATTTTTTGAACCAAGCAGATTCTCCCGATGAAGCACCAATGTCAACAATGGATCATCAAAATGAACACAAGCAACATATAACAGTGAAATTCATCAAGCTAAAGTAATATATGTTTAAGCATTCATCATTAGATTCATCAATTTTATCCAATTTCTTAAATTCCACAAAGCATAGTAGAGAATGTGGAAAAATCCTGCTGGACTGGAATTCTGCGGATGACCCAAAACTTCGCACTTCAGAAAACTGAAGAAAATTGAGAAAATTCGACCGGGCAGGAAAATCTAGAGGTCGACAGGAAACCCGAACACCGGCCACGACTTTGCTCAAATTGACCAAAGATCATAAATTTGTGGACCCTGGGCACAAAAATCATTTAACATGAGCCTCCTACAGATCTTCTTCGAATCTTAGGTTCAATCGAAAGCAAATTAAGACAAAATGGCGACACCCTAGGTATGAAACCCTAGATTTAAACCATGAATGCACAGAGCAAGCCAATAAATTCCCAAACACATAGGAATTCGAACTCCAAGCAAGACCATAACGTTTTAAAGCACAACAAGATTGAACATCTCAACTCAGGAGAACGCAAATGATAAAGAAAAATGGCATAAAGCTCCAAAAATTGACCAAACTCAGAAACCCGATAGCCAGACGAAAATCCGAAAAAAACCGACCTAGGCGGAATTCCGCGAAGGCCAAAAATCTCTGAACTGCAGTGTAAAACAGGCTGAGCCAGACTTCGAGCACAATCCGAGAAAATCAGGATGGGGCGGACAAACCAGGAAAATCTGACCGAGGCAGACAATCCCGAACTGGCTCAAAAACCCAAACAACAGCATTGAAACCGGAGTTTGAAAGAAAACTGGGAAAATCCAGACGGACCGGAAAATCCTGAACCAGGGTAAAAACCCAAACCTCGCCCAAAACATAAGATTTTCAATATGCAACTTGGGGGAAAACACTTGGGAAAGCAAGATAAACATATTAAGCACATGTCAAGGCAAAGCAAAACCTCAAAATTGAAGGGGGCAAAACACAAAGAGCGAAAGCAAAAGAGGGTCCCATTTTAATCAAATTTAAAATGGGGTGGTTATGCAAGGCATAACAATTGGCGACTTGGCTGGGAAAATGGTTTAACCATTTTCAGGAAACTAAGGGATTTAGTTACCCAAAATTCCTGGTTTATGGACATCACAATTCCAGTTAGGTCAGTTTCAATAAACAAGGCTGAGCTAGAATCTCAAATGTAAATCAACACTGGCTACCCCTAAATCTATGTGTGTGCTTGATGGTGCATCACCCTTTTACAAAGTTTTCCTCATCTTTTGAACAATTATGCGCAGGATTTGAACTACATGAGTTGATTCCCTTTAACTGTTGTGCAATGATATCCTGGGCATTGCTCCATTGCCAGTCAAGCGTCCATAGTTCCAACGAAGATACCTCTAGTTTTCTCACAACATTGCTCTACTATCAGTTAGGTGTCCATAGCCTTGGTAGAGATACTGGAATCACCCATTCAGTATTGAGTTTTCTTTTCTTTTCTTTTTTTTCTCTTTTTCCTTCATTCAATTCCTTCTCAATATGTCAGATGTCCAACATCTGTACTGGGTTGAAAACTACCATGGACCTCATAATAGCATATGGGGAATCAGATTTTTCACTCAAATCTTACAACACCATCGTCCTCAGACAAATATACCATTACAAAAGGAGATGTTTCTGATGATTTGTGATAGATTCAATCGTAGTTAGTGAAGATTGCTTACTTTACACCTTGTTCTCAATGACTTTCCACAACTCTCATTAACAATGGACATAAAACAATGAATTTAGAACAAAATCATCCAATCAGAAAACCTGAAAATATCTAAACCAACTTCTCTCCCAGTAACCAAAGTATACTTCAGACAACAACCCCCTTACTCGATTGAATAAAATGAAGTCCCCCAAAAAAAGAAACAAAGGAACAAAAGCAAGAAAAACACAAGGAAAAGACAAAACCAACGGAACAAAAAACTATTTACATATATACAACCCAACAAAATACCAGACCTTTTACGACCCAAAATAATGTTTGAGACACTGTCCATTGATAGGCAATGGAACAGGTTCTCCTATTAAACTACTCAGCTGGAAAGCGTTTTCTCCTAGGATTTCAACAATTTGATAGGGACCCAACCAGAGCTTATCAAACTTTTGGTGGTCACCCTTCTTTTCATTGGCTTTATCCCACAATAAGACAAGTTCTGATATCCTGAAAGCCTTGACTTTGGATCTTTTGTCAAACCAATGTTTGACAATAGCTTGGTGCCTAAAGAATTCTTGCAAAGCAGCATCTCTCTGCTCTTCTAATTTCAGCAAGCCAGCTAACCTTACTTCAATCCTATTATCACTAGAGTAAAATTCCTGCATAAATTTTAGGACAGGTATTTGCAAGTGAATAGGGAACATAGGCTTTTGGCCATACACTAGCTTAAATGGTGAAGTCTTCAACGCAGCCTTGATCCTAGTCCTATCTGCCCATAACGCAAATCTTAACTAGGTATGCCAGTCTCTAGGATTGTTCTCTAATAGTTTTTTTATTACTCCTAGGAGATTCTTATTAGTTGATTCTGTAACTCCATTTCCTTGCGGATAATAGTTTGAAGAATATTTTAAAATAGTCCTATGATCATAAGCCCATGAAATGAACTTGGCAAAAGAAAAGGCAGGGCCATTGTCACATACTAGTGCAAAGGGTACTCCAAACCTGGTTGTGATGCATTCAATGAGGAACTTGATTACTACCTCCGTTGTGCTATTCTTGCAAGGTATAGCTTTTGTCCATCTTGTGCAGTAATCCGTGGCAGTAAAAATGAATTTATGTCCTGCAGAAGAATTTGGGTTAATTACCCCAATAAAATCAAGTGCCCATTGGGCAAATGGCCTTACCTCATAAACAGGTTGCAATGGCATGGCTGGATGACACTCTCTTGATGCAGAAGTTTGACATATATGACATGTCCTTACATGTTGGTGGGCATCCTTAAACACACATGGCCAATAATAACCAGGTCTGAGGATCTGATGTGCTAAAGAATCTGCAGAACCATGACCCGTGCCATGTTTTCCATGAAATTCATCAATTACATGCTTAGCTTCTTGTTGATCAAGGCATCGTAGATAAACCCCCTCAAAATTATTTATGTATAACAATCCTCCTTTGAGCATATAATGGGAGCTTTTCAGTCTCAGTGCTCTCCTCTGAATTGTATTCATTCCCTCTGGGCACCGATTATTGAGCATGAAATAAATAATATCAACATACCAAGAGTCATTAGAAAAGGAATGTGTTGTGTACTGCTGACAAGTAATGTTCTTACCAGCATCTGCTATTGCTTTAGACAGGCCTTGACCTCAGACAAGTTTCATAGGGTGAATCTCCAGATTGAACTCCTACAAAATAGCCATCCATTTCCCCCTTCGTTCTCCCAACTCGCTCTGCATAAGTAGAGACCTCATAGCAGCATCAGGAACCACAAAAATGATTTGACTTCGAAGGATATAATGCCTAAAATTCTTGACAACTCTAACCAACACAAAAGCTTGTTTCTAAAGAGGTGGGTACTTGACTTCAACATTCTTAAACAGAGAGCTCATGAAGGCAATTGGCCTTTCATCCCCTTCCTCTCTTCGTTGCGTCAAGACAACTGCACATGAGTGTTCAGAAGCAGAAGAATAAATATAAAATGGCTTCAAGTAGTCAGGACTGGTGAGGACTGGCGCCTCCGAAATGGATTTCTTAACCTGAGAAAAAGTAGCCTTTGCCTCATTACTCCATTCTATTCTAGCATCTTTCTTCATCATTCCGTTCAAAGGTTTAACAATTTCTGCAAAACCTGTGATAAACTTCCTCACAAAGTTGATCTTTCTGAAGAAAGATCTCATCTCCTTCTTACTTCCTAGCATGGTTAAATTCATAATAGACTCAACTTAGTCTGGATATATCGATATCCCTCTTTCCGAGATTATGTGTCCCAAAAGTTTCCCTTAAGAAACCTCGAACACACATTTTTTAGGATTAAGAGAAACACCATATTCGATACATCTTTCAAGAACTTTAGCCAAGTCTGCAACATGGTTTAGTCTATCTTTAGAGAATACTATCAGGTCATCCATATAAATGATGATGCACTTACCAATCAAATCTTTGAACGCTACGTCCATTACATGCTGAAAGGTTGCTCCAACGTTTATCAAACCAAATGGTATCCTCTTGTAAGCAAATGTTCCCCACTTAGTAGTGAAGTTTGTCTTTATTATGTTTTCATAATTAATGATCACTTGATTGTACCCAAAATAACCATCTAGGAATGACATCATTTGGGACCCATTGACAGTTTGCAAGACTTCGTCCAGAGAAGGGAGTGGGTAGCTGTCTTTTTCCAAAGCTCTATTCAAATTCCTGAAATCTACACATAGCCTGATCTCCCCATTCTTTTTATGAACTGGAACCAATTTAGCCACCCATGTTGAATGTCGTATAGGGAATATTATTCTTGTAGAAAGCAATTTTTGAACTTCTTTATGGATCAGTGGTTCAATGAGGGCATTGACATGACGTTTCTGTCAAAATGGTCTAGCTTCAGGCTTCAAAGGAATAGTATGAGTTATCATAGAAGTATCAAATGTTTTTAGATCTTCATACCCCAAGCTATTGCAACAATATCTTTCTTCAGTGCCCTCAATATATCTTCTCTAATTGCTTCAGGGAAGGCTTTCCCTATGTAAACATTCCTTTCAGGGCCAGAGTCAGCTAAGTTAACAATTTCATATTCACCTCCCTTATCTTCGGTTGATACCTTTTCCTGAGCCCTTGGATCTGAATCAAAAAATCTTTCTAAGGCTACCATTCCCTTGGGAATGATATTAGTTTTTAAGTTGAGGACACCTTCTATATCGCAGTCTTCAGGGTTCCAGTCTCCTTGATCCCTGTCAGACTCATCGATGATCTGTCCTTCGAAGACATTTGAGCTTGCTAGAAAAGCAAGGATATGTCGATCATCGTCGAAGACTTGAAAGTTCCTGACATTATCAGGGACAGCCGGGGTGGATATCAATTCTACTGAGAATATCTTGAGCTTGGAGTCTTGCATGGGCTCCAAGGTACTTGCGGCAACAATTAATGAATCATCTATTTGATTCTCCTCTCTAGGGATTAAACTAATTCTAAAAGCATCAAAGTCTTCAATTAGGTTCCACACCTGATTTCTATAAGCTGCCAGCCTTTTATTGTGACATGTGTACTGGCTACGTACTTACTTGATAATCACCTCTGAATCTCCTTTAACCATCAAGGAAGTAACTTTCTTATGATGTGCGAACATCAGTCCCTGAGCTAATGCTTCATATTCTGCTATATTGTTAGTGCATCTAAATTGTAACCTGGAAGAAGCAAAAAATGTTTTCCCTTTTAGGCTGGTTAACTCAATTCCAGCACCACACCCTGCTTTAGATTTGGATCCATCAAACGTGAGGGTCCATAGCTGATTATGAGCTGGGGTTGATCTCTTTGAGCTTGTCGTGGGTGCTTAGATAAGATGAACCATAGGTGGGACCACTTGATCTTTTGCATCAAATATTGGGAATGGGTGTTCAATAGGTTCATCAGGTGCAATATCCAATTCCCGCTCAGATATATCATGTAGTCCTAGGATATCTTTCTGACAGTTATCTATATCTTTGATTAACCCCTTGGGTTTTGGTATACTTGTGAGTGCAGGGGTATCAAACAAACCCTGGGGTTGATCAACATAACTATGTAGGTCCGGTATTATGACCGGGGTAAGTTCAGTTTAAGGAGGGACTTCCTCTGAAGGTATATTATCCCAGGTTAAAATTATTGTATTTTTGGCTTCAAATGAGAAGTGATATGATACGGTCTCAAGGTGACTTGGGCTAGTTTCTTCAGTTTGGCAAACATGATTTAAAACACTGATGTAGGGTTGGCAGTTCAATTTCGAATGATTTTGGTAGTGCACCCTACACCAATTTGGGAGTAGAAGACTCTAAAAATCAATATCTTCCCCCAAGACCAACTAATCCTATTGCAACTTCCTAATCAATACCTGCTGGTTTACACTAATCATGGGATCAGGGAATTCTTGCATTGATGAATTATTAGAATCAAGAACCGAAAGAGTCAGAATTTCCTCTCCTTTATAAACCCTATCTAGGTTTTAAAATAAGCTACCTCATTGGGACAATCATACTTAGTGATGATATGTTTGATGTGAGGTTCACTCTCAATCCTAATCTGCGTAGGCATTCCCCTCCATGGTAGCCACATATGTGAAAAATTGAGGGAGAGATACCCCCCTATACTCTTCATTAGATCCCTGCTCAAAAGCATACCATAAGTCTCAGGAATGTCTACTACCTGAACATCCATATTGGTTTGATCCTAGGGTTAGACCCTACTTGTACATGTATATTTCTCAATTCTCCAACTACATTAACCTTTGTGTTATCAAGTTGGATGACCTTCTTGTTTGTTTGGACATGATTCAATCCCAATTTCTTGCATACAAAAAATGGCATAACATTGCCAGAAGCCCCTGAATCTAGCAAACAATTGTGCAGATTCTTCCCACAAATTCTCAAACTTAAAAGAAATGGTGGGGTCTCTACCTTGTTTCTGAAAAAAGTTGCGTTCATGTCCGCAGCGGGTGCCACCTTGGTTTTCCCTTTTAATTTATCAGCTTCTTCCAAAGCTTTCAACACTATATCTCGTTGGGAAGGGCACCATTTTAGGATGTCAAAGTATGATAAAGAGGTTTTTTGTTTTTGCATCTCAGAAACAATGTCAAATTATGTGTTATAACTTGCATTATATTTGAAAACACCAGATGAATTACCTTTTCTAGGGAAGTTAGGTGGACCCTTTGGTGGAGGAGGGTTATTATCAACACTCTGATTCAGAGGCACAATGTGGTTAGGTGGCGCTGATGTAGTGAACGGACCCTTATTCAGGTTTCTTAGGAAGTGTCCTCCCTTTGTTTGAAAGGCTTGGGCATCATACACATCTTCCTCTAGTTCATTCTCATTCTGCATTGGGAATGAAGGTTCTTCTTCAAAGAGGTCATAAGCCATTGCTATATCCACTGAGCCACCTCCTTTATTTGAATTCCCTTGGAACATTTGGGCATCTGCCTGTGCCATCTTCACAACCTTCTCCATTTCAGGACAGTTCACCTTGGAATGAGTTGCAGTATCATGCAACCTGCACCAGTTAGTCATAAAATTGAGGTCAACCACATTTGTAGTATGTGGCCTTTCCTCATTAGCTTGATAATTGTGAGAAACCCCACCATTATATGGCCCTGTGGTCCATTGTCTGTTGTTATTAGGCCTCTGGTTATATCCTCTATTCTGATTTTGATAGCCTTGGTTAGGGAAGTTTTGGCCTTGATAATTCCTTTGGTTGTGATTGTTGTTGTTCTGATAATTACCTTGATTATTATTATTCTGATTAGGGTAATTACCTTGATTAGCATAATTACCTTGGTTCTAAGAGGGGTTCAGTTTAAGCTGAGCCATGTCATTTGTGACTTGAGACAGAGTTTTCTTTAGGGTCTCCACCTCATTTGTGAGTTGAACTGTCCTTTCACTCTCAACATTCTTAGCAACAGGTGGTTGACCGACAAGATTTGGTATTCCAACTTGATTATGATGACCATGTGGACTGTGATTGTTGGGAGAAGTCAGGAGCTCCATTGGCAAAGAATGGAATAGGAGATTGAGTCTACAACTCAGACATAGGTTCATAATGGGAAGGAGACATCCCTGGGACAGTATTGAATAAAGGGGTTGGATTAGGCATCTAATACCCCATAGAAGGAAAACCTCCTCCCAATTTCCCTTGTTGAGAGCTAGTTTGTTGTTGCAACTTGATGGCTAGATGATAAACTTTAGACAAAGAATCAATATCTGCCGATTGATAAGTCCTTTGTAGGAACAAGCCAAGCAAAGGGTCTATAACTCTAAAATATGCCTGAATGGCACTATTCTCAGCAACTAGATAAGGGTCTTGCAATCTCCTATACATTCGTTGAAACCTTGTATTAAACAAGGGTAGTGATTCACATGGCTCCTTCTTAATGGTAGCAAATTGATGGAACAAAATGGTTGGATCCACATAAACTCTGAACTGATTGATGAAAGCATTCTCTAGATTTGTCCAGCTCAGAATAGAACCTTGTGGAAGATTTAGGTACTAGTTGTATGCAATATCCCCTAAGGAATAAGGGAACAACCTACAAACCACATCATGGTGAGCTATCTGGGCTCTAGTACAAGCGTCCTTAAAAGCTTGTATGTGCTCCTCAACACTCCTTGATTCACCATGAATGTATTTGGGACAAAATATCTTAGGATTCTTAGGCATATCATGAACGCCTCCAGGAATAGTCCCCAATGGAGAGGGATTATTCACAAAAAATGCCATTGGTGGCGGTGGTGGAGGTTGAGCCAGCTGTTGGATGGGTTGAACCAGCTGTAATGGTAATTGAGGTGGATTTGGTGGTGGGTTCATGGGTATCAACTGGGGTATTGGTGAAAATCTTGGTGGAGTGAGTGGAGCTGACAAGGGTGGTAGAATGGTTGCCCTGTGAATCTTTTGTCTCGTTGGGGTCTCGAGTTCTATCAAAGGTGGTGGGTTTTCAGTTGATCAAAGAACTCTATGGGACTTCTCTAGTGAGAAAGAACCAATGTTATCCAGTCTGCTCTTCTGGCTCTCCCTCTAGCGCCAATTCTTGTTGAGGTGCCAAGTTGACCCACAACATGCAGGTAAGATAAAAGTAAAAGTATCTCACCTCTCCTGAAAGAGACAATGAGTAATCAAACTGATCACCTCCCAAGGTCTTTGATGTTGGTTCACAACGTTGCTGTTTCACGAAGTGGTCGATATGGTTGTAATATTCAAGGGGCCTATGGTTTTGAGCTTCTAGATTGTTGCAAGATCAAACATCTATCTAAACCTATTTTAACCGGGGTTTTAAAGAAATAGAAAAAGAACGATCAAGGTTTTCAAACTGAAAAGAATGTTGATTCATTCAACTAATTAGACTTGTTACCTTCCAAGGAATTCCTAAACTAGAACTATAGAATAAAATTAACTTGTAATTGATACAAATTTTCATTCATTCACAGTGCACACTTTAATAGTAGATTGAAAATCATCATTCAAACAAAACATAAGATAAAATTTCATTCCTTGAAAGCTTTTCAAATCAAATGATTAACCCAAAATGAATACCATTCTAGAGCAAAATATAAAGTAGGTTTAAGTCTAGCTGCTCCTACTGTTAATGAAACAGATAAGCAACATTTACAAATCTGGCAAGATCACCAGTGTACAGAAACCCATGTCTTCAAATTATCTCCATCTATGCTAATAAAATCAGGAAGATACACCACCTCCTCTTACTGAACTGCAAAAAAAATGTCTAACTTACTTAAAGACCCAAACTTGCTTTACTGCTAAATTCGCTTTAACATTCGATTTCTCCAACCCCTTTCTAATTTTTTGCCTCTACTCTCCTAATCCTATTCTAACTCTTCTCTCTCTTCTCCCTCTAACCTTTGTTAAACCTTACAAAAGAGGCGAAACACCATATTTATAAAATGCGTCAGATGCGTCGGCCCAGTTTAGGGTTTACAATAAGTCGGTCACAGAACAAGTCGGCCCTAGAAGAGTTTGAAACAAATTCAAACATGCATTAAATGCAAGGGTACTGATCAGATCAGCCGAGGATCTCCCTCATAACTCAAACCAAAATGCGTGAAGAAGAGGCAAAGTGAAACAATGAGGAAGCACGACTTTCATGCGGCTTTGCATTAACTGCTTCCCCCACTTCGCCCACACCTTGCCCTAGTCTAGCCTTCATCACCAAGAATGTCCTCCGCAAGCTATCCACAAGTGGCATAGGCGAAACCCTAGTTCGCCATTCAATAGCATTAATATCATCCTTCAATTGCCCCATCGTATTGTCCTAGTCTCTCTTGTTGGATTGATATTCATTCAAGATTGCACTGTAGGTCGTTGTGTCATCCAGCTAGTGCCCAACTATTGTATCCCATGATAGCATTAGTCCTTCGTAGCAGTGTGCTCATATTCGTATCTAAAACCTCGAACCAGACTGATGTCATCTTGCCCTCAGGAATCTTACTCTTTTCGTCCAGCTTTATTTTTCTTTTCTGCTTCAGAGATGGATGATCCCTTTGTGTCCGTTAGCCTCTCCAACCACCATCGTCCTGCCAGACTCAACCTACATTTATCAAAAACCAATGTGAGAATCCAAATATTGACAACATTTTCATCCAAGTGTTAGCTTAAAATCATGATAAAACCATTAAATTAGCCATTAAGCATCAACACTGAGAAGTCCGGGATTTTGAGCTAACTGGGGAAAACCAGCCTGGGAGGAATTTTGAAAAATTCTGAACTAGGCGGATTCTCCCGATGAAGCACCAATGTCAACAATGGATCATCAAAATGAACACAAGCAACATATAACAGTGAAATTCATCAAGCTAAAGCAAGATATGTTTAAGCATTCATCATTAGATTCATCAATTTTATCCAATTTCTTAAATTCCACAAAGCATAGTAGAGAATTCAGAAAAACCCGGCCGGACCGGAATTTCGTGAATGACCCAAAACTTTGCACTTCGAAAAATTGAAGGAAACTGGGAAAATCTGACTAGGTAGGAAAATCCCGAGGTCAACAGGAAACCTGAACACCGGCCACGACTTTGCTCAAATTGACCAAAGGTCATAAATTTGAGGACCCTAGGCATGAAAATCGTTTAACACGAGCCTCCTATAGATCTTCTTCGAATCCTAGGCTCAATCGAAAGTAGATCAAGATGAAATGGCGATGCCCTAGGTATGAAACCTTAGATTTAAACCATGAACGCACAAAGCAAACCAATAAATGCCCAAACACATAGGAATTCGAACTCCAAGCAAGACCATAACGTTTTAAAGCACAACAAGATTGAACATCTCAACTCAGGAGAATGCAAATGATAAAGCAAAATGGCATAAAGCTCCAAAAATTGACCAAACTTGGAAACCCGAAGGCTAGACGGAAATCCAAAAAAATATCACCTAGGCGAAATTTCACGAAGGCCAAAAATCTTTGAACTGCAGTGTAAAACATGCTGAGCCAGACTTCGAGCACAATCTGGAAAAATCCAGACGAGGCGGACAAATCGGGAAAATCCGACTGGGGCAGACAATCTTAAACTAGTTCAAAAACCTAAACAACAACATTGAAACCGGAGTTTGTAAGAAAACTAGGAAAATCCAAACGGACCAGAAAATCCCGAACTAGGGTAAAAACCCAAACCTCTCCCAAAACATAAGATTTTCAATATGCAACTTGGGGGAAAACACTTGGGAAAGCAAGATAAACATATTAAACACATGCCAAGGAAAAGCAAAACCTCAAAATTGAAGGGGGCAAAAAACAAAGAGCGAAAGCAAAAGAGGGTCCCATTTTAATCAAATTTAAAATGGGGTGGTTATGCAAGGCATAACAATTCAGTTTAATACTTGCTTGATTTCAAAACATTTTGACACACATCAAGTTTCTCAAAATTTCAGACCCTTTGGTTTAAGCATGGATACCCTTTGAAAAGTCTTGATATTGATGCTTGTCCTAAGGATTTTATCCTTAGAGACTTCTAAATATTTTGGATTATATCTCAATCCATACTTCCCAAAGTTAACATAAGAAACTATGGTTCTAACTTCATGATTTTCACATAATGGACCTTGTGAAATAAATGATGTTTTTGACATTGACATTTAGTTTGAAACTTAATCAAGACAAGTGTTTGTGGTAAAAATAAATTCATTAATCAAGATAAGCTCACAAATTGAACCCCACATATGTGCTTGTGTTCATAAACTCACCTTATGATCATTTGGCATTCGATCGCTCTAGTTCAACAACCAAACCTTATGCCAGCTATCATACAACCAAAATTTAAGCTAATTGAAGGAGAACAAACAAACATAATCAGTAGTTTGAGGAAATTCACATTTGAGACAAAGGAAACACCAAACCAGTGGAGAAATGCAACAAACATCCTAGAAAAATAAGAGCAAAAAGCCGATATTACGGTCGGAAGGCCCGTATTACCACCTCTTGCATGGCAATAGATATCCTCTTTTCAAGAACTGAAAATCATAAAAACAAATGCACAATTGAACTCCACCCATGTGTTTGTCCTCATGATCTCCCACAAGATCAAAATCCCTAAACGAAGATCCACATTCCACCTTTTCAAAAAGAGGCATCATAGTTCAAAGTTTATCAGAAAATAGGCCTTGAAGATTTATCACAACTAGGACATCTTGTTAAGAAATATTTATGCTTGCCCTTTGCTAGACGAACCAGATTTATGTGTCCAAATTTTCACTCTCCTTTAATGTCAAAACATTGATCTTTTGGGTTGAGTTACTCGTAGGGTAAAGCATTTTTCTCACTACCTTGGTCTTGCAACACAAAGATTCACTCTAGGTTAACATTATTGGGTCAAACATTTCATCCACCCTTTTATCATATTTCACCTTTCACTTCACCAAACTTTATAAACTTTTGGACACAGCAACACTTTTGACTTGGACATCATCAAGTCAATCCCCTAACTTAGCTATGTTGTGTGTGAAATGGATCTTTTTCCATGCACTTAGTTGAGTTGGTTATCACATTTTGTGGACAAATTTATCTTGAAAGTTACAAGTCTACCTTCAAGGTTTACAAGTTCATTAACACCTTTCATCAAAACATCAAAATCTCTTTGTCTAAAAAAGTGTTGTCTCAAAAGTTTGCAAAGTTCATCCCCCATATCATCCACCTATTTCAACTCCCATTCCCATCATTTCTCCAAAATGACTTAAAGTAGCCCTCTTACCAAAATTTGAGTCAACTAGAGAGTTTAAACATTACAAATCCCAACATAACTCTCCCATAGGTGACCCACAATTTATGGTAACGTCAAGATCACAACATAAGAGAATTATGGAGAAAACCAAAGTCCCATTTACCACAAGTGATACCAACCCTCAAAAATTTGATCTAAGAAGTCATTCTACACCCTCACAACAACCCCAAAATCTAGAGGGAGCATATGAGGTAGAAGGCGTTACAAATAATCCATTTGAGCTTACTAAAGAAGAAATCCTCGAGTATACGAAAGAACGTCAAGCCTTAGAGAAAATGGCTTCAATTCCCCCATTTTTTTTTGCCGAAAACTTAACACAAGGCTTGACTTCATCTACACTTCAATCAACTCCATCGCTAGGGCCAAGTCAAGCACAAACTCCTAGTCTTACAACTAGCCTTGCTAAGGACTTTAGTCACACTCTTTCTTTGGAAAGCAACACACTTGTGGGTACTCTAAACACCAATCCACCCCATAACACCACTTGGACACCTACATTTTGTGCTCCTCCCATTTTTGAGCATCCCCTACATCCACATAAACCACTTACACTCCATCACTCCATGACAACCTTGACATATTGAGTGCAACCATCCTCATCCATCCCCACAAGTACCGCAAGTGTACCCAACGTCATCCAAGGTAGTGTGGACCAAGTTTCTCAAATAGACTAACAAGGGCATGTCAACACCATTAACATAGCAAGGGACATCCTCATCCAACCACCCCATTGGTTCATTTGTCCCATTAGTTTCAAAAAACACATCCATCCCATCCATCACCAACCAAAATCAAAACAACACCTTGGTCACAAATCCCATCAACCAAGGTAATACCTTGGTCCCATTGAGTAAATATAACAATGGAACCCCTACCCATTGGTCAAGGGAACCCTTTCAATCAATTTCAAGGTCTGAATTTACCATTTCCATCACAATACCAAATGGAACCATCATCATCTTTACCCTTGGTCCCCCACGTCATGCAAAATCAAATGGAACCTCAAACTTACATTCCTCCATCCCAATCTACCATTTTACAAGGAATGTTAAACCAAGGTAACCCCTAGCCTCTCATCATCAACCCACAACCCACTCAAACCATAAACGCCCAAAAACCATTATAGATGTCCCAACCACCAAATGATCATACATTGCAAGCACACACTCTAGCCTTGCAACAAACACAATAGGCTTATCAACAAGCCATGCAACAACAACAATCCCAACAAGCAGTCTTAGCAACACAAGAACAACAAGCCCAAAAAGTAGCCTTAGTTGCACAACAACAAGCCCTAGTGGTGCAACAACAACATCAAGCCCAACAAAAAGCCCTAGTGCCCAAAAATAATAGCAAGCACACCAAGCATCCTTAGTCGCACAATAACAACAACAACAACGAGCACAACAAGCAACCCTGGTGGCCTAACAAAAGCAACAAGCCCAACAACAAGCCTTGTTATCCCAACAGTATTCCCAAGAACAACAAGTGCTCGCACAACAACAATAACAACATGGTTTACACTATCACTCATGGATGATTTTTCAGGCTATAATCAAATCATGATTGCCAAGGAGGATCAACACAAAACTACATTCACTTGTTCGTGGGGAACATATTGTTGGAACATGATGCCATTTGGGCTAAAGAATGCAGTAGCAACCTATCAAAGAGCAATGACCCTCATCTTTCATGATATGATTCACAAAAAGGTTGAAGATTATGTGGATGATATTTTGGACAAGTCAAAGAAAAGGAGTAAGCACATAGAGGTATTATGACCCATATTTGATAGAATCAAAGAATATAAGGTACAACTAAACCCGAAAAAGTGTCTTTGGGGTTACATCAGGGAAGCTTCTTGGCTACATCATGTCAAAAAGAGGGATAGAGATATATCCAAAAAAAGTGATAGCCATCCTAGACATGGAACCATCATAAACATTGAAGCAGATGAGAGGGTTACAAGGAAGGTTGCAGTCCATTAGAAGGTTTATAACGTAATTATCAGACAAAATCCACCCTTTCTCACACCTTCTCCATAAAGGAATAACATATAAATGGGATGAGAAGTGTGATAAATCCTTCTAACAGATCAAGGACTACCTATTGACACCTCCAGTGCTCACGCCACCAATACCAAACAAGCCATTGATCCTATATATCTCAACAACATCAGCAACACTAGGTGCTCTTCTAGCCCAACATGAAGAAATGGGAAAGGAAAGAGCCATCTATTACATCAACAGGACCTTGGTAGGCTATGAAATGAATTACTCATCCATTGAGAAAGCATGCTTAGTGGTGGTTTTTTCTTCACAAAAGTTTAGACATTACATGTTGTCGCACCAAATCAAGCTTATTGCAAAGATCGACCCATTGAAATACCTGTTATCCAAAGCAACTCTCATTGGACAAATGGCTAAATGGGTAATGGTATTAATTGAATTTCACATAGAATATGTAGACCACAAGGAAATGGAAGGACAAGTAATCATAGACTAACTGGCAGAAGCACCTATCTATGCAAAGAACCTTTTGATATCTGAATTTCCTAATGAATCAGTGTTCCTTGTCAATACAACAGATTAGTGGAAAATGTACTTTGATGGATCATTTACCCAACATGGATTAGGGGCGGGTATTATTTTTATCACCCCTCAAGGTGATTGCATTCCAAAGTCAAATCGGCTATCCTTTACATGTACTAACAATATTGTGGAGTATGAAGCCCTAATAGTAGGTCTAAGGATAGTAGTTCAGTGGAAAATACAAGAGTTGAAAGTCTACGGAGACCCACAGTTAGTTATCAATCAAGTCAATGATGACTACCAAACCAAAGATGATAAAATTACTCCTTATAAAAAGATGGTAGAAATTCTTAAGGACTTTTTCATTTACATAACCTTTGAGCACATACCACATATGAACAACCGAGCAACAAATGCCATGGTGACAATTGGATCATTGTTAGACATGCCACACAATGTCCTTCAATGTGAATTCTTGGTAGAACTTCTCATACAGGCTTTCAAAATCCCTGAATCTGAATTTGTGTGTGTGATCGTTGGTCATGATTCCATGTGGTATCATGATATATTCACCTATCTTAGCAGAGGCACCCTCCCATTCGATATCACCTCCAACATTAAAAAGACCTTTGTTAAAAATTCATCCCAATTCATAATATTAGGTGATACCCTTTACCAAAGAAGCATTGAGGGGACATTACTGCGATGTCTCAACCAAGAGGAAGCCTTGACCACCTTAACAAAAGTACATAATTACATATGTGGTTCCCATTCTAGTGGTATGACTTTAACTAAAAAACTATTGAGGACAGGGTACATTATTGGCTAACCATGGAAAGAGAGGCCCATCAGTAAGTGCAGAAGTGTTTCCAATGTCAACAACATGGAGATCTTATTCATGCTCCAGCTCAGGAGTTACAACTGATGGTCAAACCTTGGCCTTTCTCGTAGTGGGGGCTTGACCTCATAGGGAAAATTACTCCCACCTCATCTAATGGTCATAAGTTCATCATAACGGCCACTAAATACTTTACCAAGTGGGTTGAAGCCATTCCTATGACTTACATAACGGGGAAGAAAATCTCCAAGTTTATCCTGAATTACCTTATCTAATATTATGGTGTTCCATAGACCCTTATCTTAGATAATGAAAATCACTTCAAAAATCAAGATGTAAAAGAGCTATGCCAATAATTTAACATCCAACATCGATTCTCTACCCCGTATTACCCCCAACGCAATGGTCAAGTTGAGGCTACAAACAAAGACCATTCTAAAAATCCTAAAGAAAATGGTCAATGAAGTTGGTTGTGATTGGCATTTGTAGTTAAATCTCACCCTATGAGTCTATTGAACCAATATCTGCACACCTACAGGTGCAACCCCTTTCTCCTTGGTCTATGAATCAAAAGCCATCCTACCTATCGAGGTTGAGCTTCCTTCACTGCAAGTGTCACTACATAATCTGATAATTGATGAAGAGTATAGAGTATCTTAGCTAAATGAGTTAAAATTCCTGGATGAGCATCGTCCTGATACCCTTAATCATTTGCAAGCATGCCAAAACTGACTAAAATGGAGCTATGACAAGAAGATCAAGAGTCATTCTATCCAGGTAGGGGATCTTTTTCTCAAGTAGAATCAAAAAAATCTTCCAGATTAGGACAGTAAAGGAAAGTTTGAACCTAACTAGCTAGGTCCATTTGTCGTCGCAACAAGCTATGGATCAAGAGCTTACCAACTATCAACGCTTGAAGGTGAACCCTTGCAGGTTCCAATCAATAGTCTGCATCTTAAAAAGTTTTATGCCTAGGCTTGAAGGGTATAAATCTCAAAAAATCAAAAATCAAAAATCAAAAAATGATCAAAATCCAAAAAAATAAGAAAAAATATTGAAAACAGTAAGAAAAAATCATCCTCTAGTGAAAACCACTTTGGTGGTGCTTTGGGAAAGTACCTTGGTGAAAACATGGCAAAAACGCACCTTGCATAAATAAAAAACCTCCATCTATCTTTGGCTCTTTAGTTTATCATTCTTTGCATCACATTCATCCATTACATCATTCACCCTATTTATTCCATCACCCATCTGTGTCCATGTCATAGCTTGATATTATGAAGTATCATATTCCCCTTAGTACTACTTGGCATATTCCAAAGGTCAGTTTGTCCTACTATATCGAGGTATTCTATGGCATAACACTGGGGGAAATTCATTATGGATCGGATTAGGTTCTTGTATAGCTTAAGGTTATTTTAAATCTCTCGAAAATCCAAAAACATCAAAATCTTGTACAGCTAAAATCCAAAAACGTTCAAAAAACTGTAAAGTCAAAATCCAAAACATTCAAAACACATCAAAATCCCTAAAAATTTCAAAACATCAAAAATTCAAAAATAGTACTTTGTCGAACTACGTTGTCTTTGAGCTTGAATGTAGGAAAGACCATCACTGATGTGCCCCTGAGACACTTTAGATTAGGAGTCCATCATAATAAACTGGAAATTCATTAACTATTCATATCTCATCAACAATAAGTCAAGTTTGTCAAACTACGTAGTCTCTGCGTGTATAACATAGGCAAGGCTCATCTTTGATAAGCCCCTAAGGCCCCTAGGATAGTCTGTTAGGTTAAGTTCTTGGTCGAAAAACTTAGAAAACCCTTAAACATTCAAAAAACTTAGAAAACTCCAAAAACATTGAAAACCCTAAACAGTCTCAAATAATAAAAAAAACAAAAATATTCACATAAACTTTCAAAAAGACCAAAAAATAGCCTCAAAATAGTTTCAAAATACCAAAAAAATTGAAATATTCTAGAAAAATCCAATACCATCCATCCCATTTTCCTTCCACCCACAATAAACTTTCACCCATAATAAATCAATCGTCATCTTCAAACTTTGGCAAAACAAGTCAAAAACAAGTGTCGCGAGACATGAAGTAAAAAACTAAGTGTCAAAATCTAAAGTCTAGATCATAGGTAAAAGAGTCAGTAGAGTTTGTATGGATGACCTATCACACACCTAGTCCTAGTAAAAACATCTGATAAACCATCCTAGGATGCATCCTTCCAACAATGGGCATCAACATCAGAAATCACCTTAGCTATGTTAAGTTGGCAAGAGATATAGATAACATTGACTGTTTGTCTTTGATATTTTCTTATGATTTACCTCAATGAATTAGCCTGAGGATCTCTTAATGATGTCTTAATGATTTAGAGAGAAAGGAATGGGGCATCGATCATTATCTTTCATTTTTTGTGCTTGTGGGTATTCTTATAAGATAATCTTGGCGCATACTTGCTTAGTTGTGTGTGGGGAGGTTGTTTGGAGTAGATTGTTGACCAATGTGTATGCTTTGTTTTGATATATTATAAACTTCTAAACTACATTCCAACGAGGTTTTTGTATGTCAAGGTGTGAACAAGAACTATCCTATCTGTTTGCAGAGTCAAAGTCCATTACACTAGATACAACACCGTCTTAGTTATCAATACCATGATGCATCATGTCTATGTGTTATATCAAACATAAGGAATGATGAAAAAGTCCCAATCCAAAATATGAGCAAATCATCCATCTCATCACCATGATCTAATAAAGTCTCGATGGATCATGGGCTTATTGGAATTTTGAATCAATCTCAAAATCAACGCTCAAATCATTCACCTTATTCTTCTATCTTCTTTCCACGCTAACTTGGTATCATGAAAATCAACATAAATAGCATCATCATGCATCCATCCTGCATCCACAAATCATTAACATGCATACATCTTGCATCATCATAGCATATCATCATAATAATAAAGAAACATAATCTATTGCATCATCATTATCATTTAAGTTGTTTTGAACAATATAGATTTGTTATTCTAAGTTTCTTAATCCATTGCATAATTATTCATAACATCCATATCATAAGTATGAACATATGCATTATCCATATACATACATGCCTCATAACATCATCATAAATCACATGGGAAAACTACATAAAAAGAAATGCATTCATCCATACATCTTGCATAAGCATACCATATCATATGTATATCATAACATCCATCTCATCACATATTATAAAATGATACTAAAAAAGAAGATAACACGTATATTGCATCCATAACATAAACATTTGCATCCATCACATCCAAACATAACCATAACATGAAATAAAGGTGTACATCACATCACATCATATGCATCCATACATCTATAAGGCATTAAATAAAGAAACATAACATCATAAATCCGCATCATCTCATTTATATATCAAAAAATAATTTTCATGATACAATATATGAATCAGTGTGTATGAATATAATCAAATGTACAATATATAAGAGGCTATAAAAAATAATACTATGAATGTGTATCTGTATAAATAACTCAGGCTATACATAAAAAATGTGTCTATATCGAGGCTATGCCTGGTGGCTGCTTGACTGCCCAGGTCTAACTAAGGGATGTCAGTTTGAAGCCCTCAAAGCTATCCCACTCCTCTGTGAATAATCGGGTTGCCTCATCTCATGGGGGACATCCCTATGGTAATACAACCTATAATATGTAGCCTTTATGACTGCCTCTCTATACAATCAAGCCAATACCATCTATCCCCGTGAAGCCACTATAACAGCCTCAAGTTGTTGGCATCACCCAATCTCTTAGGCTAGCTATAGATCCAGTTGTCGCAACTGGACCCCTCTGTCTCGCTCCACCGTTATCGCTTGTAGCTGCTAGCATAGCTGATCTCTCTCTACTTCTTTGCATGTTTATGAGCCCTTGATTAAATATCAACTTGCATTCTCAACCCTTGATGGGAATCCATGATCCATGCCTCCATCTTCTTTCCATCCTGACCATTGATTGATTCTTTCAATCTTGACCATCAGTTTCTCATTGCCTATTCTATAAATAGACTTTGCACCTATTGAATAGGGATCCATCTTTTGATAGCAAACTTATGCTATTGAAACTCACACCCATTTGCATTCATGTTTTACATTTGATAAGCATTTTAGATTAATTTCCATGCATTGTTAGCTTAGCATCCATCAATGGCTTCCATGATAACTTAGTTTGCATTCATTTAGTATATTTTGGAATATAGGGCTTGCATCTTTGAATCTTATACACATTTAGCATAGGTTTGCATTCACTTACATCAAATATCTTAGCATTTATCATGTTAAACTAGATTTTATCATGTTTTGTTCATCTCTCATCAGTTTTCTTCAATAAAACTTATTAAAACAAGATCATACTATCCAATGGATTGGGAAAGGGTCACCATTCCATATCAATGCGACACCACTCCACCAATAGGATAAGATTCAAGGTCATGGAATAGATGTTTGTCAAGATTTTGTGTCTTTAGCATGTTAGTTTAATGGCTTCTTCATTGTGTTGATATTGAATATCTTATTGGGATTAATGCTTAGGGAATTAAATAGGGTTTAAATCTATATGGATCTGGTTTATTTAGTTTACACTATGACATTGGTCACAAATACTCTCATGCTATGCTATCTTTTCATGTTTATTATACAACCTTGGACCTAAATCATAGTAATGGAAATATAGTTATGATATAGTAGCATTGCATGGTTTATATGTGAGTGTGTATGAAATATGGATGAAATTCTATGATTAATCATGGTAGTTAGCTTTGTGTATATATTTTGTGGATTAACCTTTTGTAGCTAAAAAATAAACTATAACCCGCAACAAAAGGAAGAATTGGACAATAGAACAAGGGAAGTGCTAGATCAAGCTGAATGCAATAACTACCGTGTGGAGACAACTAATGGAGTTGGTTATGCATCATTATGATAGCTAATAAGGCACCGAGAAGAGGAATTCTTTTGTTGATAGGATTTTGGATGACTGTTTATCTGCCTTACATGCAGATCTATTTTACAAAGTTTCAATTCTATTAGAACTCTTCTTTCTTTTTAGTTACAGTTTAAACAATTCAAATCTTAACTATATACTTTGATATCTAGGAGTTGTAGTTAATGATTGTAGTTAATAGTTATGTTTATAATAAACTCCCCCATGCTTGTATATAGTCGGTGGTTGAGTCCTTAGATAGGTTAGTTGATTTCAGTATCTTGTTATTAGTTACTTTTCAGTTTCAGTTATCATCTACAGACATGTTGATTATTTAGAATGATTTGATTGAAACAATTTGTGAATAAGATTTTGTGTAATCTTTTGTGATGCATAATGAATGAAGTTCAATTTCACATGGATGCATAGAATTTGATATTTAGATATGGTTCTAGTTAAGTGAAGACAACCACTTGAGCAAGCCACTCAAGGTAACTGTTCTTTACTACATTTATCGTTGTTTTATTTTTGTTAGTAGTTATCTTTGTTTGTCATTGTTTCATAAATTACATGTAAAGCAAAATAGATCCTCATACTTTGATTATCAGTAATGAATGTTCATGAGCATGCATGCATTTGGTTAATTTTTAGTACTTCAAAGGTTAGAATGAGTTTAGTTACTAGTCTTGATCAGTTTTAAGTTAGTACAGTAATTCTTTATTAGCAGCAGTTCAGTTACAGGTTAAGCTGTAGGCACCCATAGCCATTAGCGTTAGTTTGTTTCTTTCACTATTATGTAATTTTGTAAATTTACAACAAGTAGAATATCTTAATTAGGTTAACCCAGGTAGCCTCAAGTCTCTGAAGGCACATACAGTGCAGCACCATCACAAGTTTACAAACCTTGGTTGACACTTTAGTGTAGTCTTTATAATGTTGAGTGGATTGTTCAGCTAGTCATACCTCTGAATTGTGTAGCTTTTACCAAGTTTACAAGGCACTAGTTAAGAATCTACAAATACCAGGAATTTAGCCTTTTGTTGCTCTAATAGTGATGCTACGAAATATGTGATTTGAATACTACCTGTGGTGTCAATGTTTGCTTCTTTGAATTTTTTGAAAAGCATTGGGGATCTCTCTTGATTTATGGGGAGAACGTCAAACCTTCCATCCTTAGGTTCCTTAGAAAGGTTTTCACCTTCATATGTGTCCTTTTTTTACTATTTTTTGGTCCAAAGTGTTGCATTGTAATTTTTATTAAGGGACCTTTTTATGATTTTCATATTTTTGCAACTAGAAGGTTTGGCATCTTCACCAAAGTATATCACTATTGCAAGCTCTATAGTGAAACCAGCTCTATGATCCTCAAGGTGTATCCCATCTCAAAGTCCCATGAAATCAACAATAGCTTTATCATTTTGGAATACATCTATAATTGAAGGTCCTCATTGGTCCTGATTAATGAGTTGGGGATAGACTAGTGAAATATTTTTTTGGATGATGTGGGATTAAAAGATATGGTGTGAACATTATAATCTTTGAATAGGTCAATAATACACTCAAAAGAGTCATTAAAAGCATCCTCATTAGACATCTCAACAATGGAAGAAGTTTTAGCCACTTTTACAAGGGTAAATTTGATATTTGAGGGTATAGTCTCTTGTTGTCCAAACACAAGCCCTTGGGAATGTGGTATCTTTGTTATTGTAATTGGTTATACAATTCCTTGTCCCTATAGACCAAGACCGCTATGATTGTCATCACATTTTTTCCATTATGTGAAAGATATTTGTGTATTTCTCAACAAGGAGTATGAATTGGTCTTCTTCATCCTTATATAGCCATTTGGAAATGTCTTCTTCAATGGTTTCTTTGTGAAGTTCACCCCATTTTAAAAATAGGGTTAGATTTCTTTTGGTGATGATCATGGAAATTTATTGTTTTTCCTGTAGTCTACCATAAGACCTTGATGATGATGGGAGTTTTCCAATGCAAAAGGATTATTTCATGTTGTTTTTGCCATACCTTGTGTCTTTTACTTGGACCTTGACGTCAAGAATGATAGTGGATTGGGCATGTGAATTGGTAAACTCATTAGGATTGATGTAGGACAAAGAGGATGAGACCTTGTTTTTGTTTGAAACTTGGTTTTCCATTTCTCCTTTCAAGTTATGGTAATAATGGAAGGGGTTAGGATATCCTGAGAAAGTAACCTTGGTTCCATTATAAGGAAATTTTAGGCACTAACAAAAGGTGGAAGGAACAACTTGTATGGAATGTATCCATGAGCAACTGAGAAGGATTTTATATGAGAGATCAAGGTCCAAGACTTGACATGGTATCTTTCACTACTGAACCAACTCATATGAGAAGTATGATTGTTCCTTTAGAAGGGGGTTCTACATCATCATATGCCTTAATGATTATTCTCTTGTTCAGATCTATGACTCCCTCAAAGTATCCCAATATTTTGACTAATATTATCTAGTACAAATATTTAAACCAACTCTATCATTTATTAGGACCTATTTAATTTTATGTTTATAGATGAATACCTCGAAGTGGAGAGCCTCGTTATGTATGGGTCCATGGGATGAGACATATTTATTAGTGAAGGTAAGGTGATGGATGGATGTGATATGTCCTACCATGGCTTGAAATTGGTCAATATTTAGGTTAGTAGGTACTGAAGAATCCTTAAGAGTCTTATCTAGGATATCCCTATGAATGGGAGACATGCACAAAAGCCTTAAAATGGATATTTGTGTAGGTATTTTATCCAAATGATCTAAAATATTATACTAATTAGTAGATTTGGATTTTGATGTAGTTCATTGGAGGGTGAGCTTACCTCTACGAGTTGTAATGACACACTCAAGATTTGTATTCTTAATAGTGGTAGTAGATACTTATTGGATAGCCTTTTGGATTTAGTTTAAAGTATATTCATAGTTAATCACATTGTAATTTGTGTAGTTTCTAAGGTACCGTGAATGTAAATCTTAACTAAGTTAAACATGATTGTAATAAGCAATTTAAAACAATGTAATTAGCTAAATCAAGTTACATTCCCAATGAAATTCTTGCAAAGTTAAACTAGGAAGCTATTAAAACTTGAAATAAAGCTCAAATTGAAAAAAGAATCCTAATTAAACTCAACAAACCTCATCCCATTGGGGGGTTGGTGTTGCATCGGATGTGGAATTCAACCCTTTCCTAATCCCATTTTGTTGAAATAAGATTGGATGATGTTGAAGAAAATTCTCTCAAATGGATGTGATAAAATCCAATTGCCCTCAAAGATAGTGATAGCAATCGGAGTATGCAAATGTGCGTGAGTTTCAACAACATGATTTTGCTATCAAAAGATGGATCCATTTGTCTTCAAATAGTGCTTTATTTATAGGAAAGCAAATGAAAAATCAATGGATGAGATTGATTTGATCTATCAATGGTCAAGATGGAAAAGGAGGGTGAAACATGGATCAAGGATTCTCATCAATGGATGAAAATCAAAGATCACATAGATCAAAGAAATATCAAAGGTTAAGAATGATTCAAACAAATACACTCTGTAAAAACTTTGAAAGTTTGTTACAAAGTTTTTTTGAAAGAAATCATTCCAATTTTAAAACTAAATTTGAATGTGCAAGTTGAAGAAATTTGAATGAGTGCACAAGAAGGAATATTCCATGAGAATATTCCCTTTTAGAGGAATGTGCAGAGGAGGAATATACCCAAGGAATATTCCTTTGCAAGTGGGAGAATTAGAATTAGAATTAGAATAATAATTTGATAATTAAAGCAAAGTTCCAGTTATGCAAATTAGGGGAATTTAGGATATCCATTAAATAATTAACTTATTTAATGAAAAAGGGTCAAAATGACATTTAATTAAATAATTAAGATTGTTTAATTTAAATGAGAGGAATTAAGGTGTTAAAATTAAATATTTTGATTTATCCAATTTAACAGGACGAAAGGATAACATGAAAGCGGGAGGAATTAACCTAATTAGATTAATCAAATTAATAGATGAAAATGATGCAATTAATTAGATAGCTAAGCTAATTTAATCAATTAAGCGAAAAGAGGATGGGTTTTAAGATGAAGCAATGTTAGTATATCAGATTCAAGTGTGTAGTACCATTTAGGACATTTTTAAGTGTCTATAGGTACTACCTTGAATGAAGGCATTTCCCATATCATGATTATGCAATGGACATTTGAAAATTGTGTGGTCATTGTTAGATGTGTTTGATTGGTTTTTAACATAATTATCCCCCATGTCAATGAGATATTTAATAAGATTATTTAGTTTAAAACAACCTTGATCTATATGTCCCTTTACTCCATAATAGTCACAAAAATCTATGTTTTGCACACAAGTTTAACTTATGGTTCATATTATCTAATCTCTAGGAGCATTATCAAGTTTGATTGGACCTATTTTTGGAGTGTCGATTTAATAGGTTCTCCCAAAGGAGTATATTTATTTTGAGGGGTGTTTTTTTCTCTAGGTAGACCTCTTTGTGGATTCTCTTGGATGGTTGATGAGGTTTGAACAGTGGGTGGTGCTTGTAGGCTTAATGTGGGCTAAACATTTTGGTCCATCTTGGCATCAACCACACCTTCATTGACCACATTCTTATTTTTTGACCAAAATTGAGAATTTTAATTGGAATAATTTACATTATCTTTATTTTCTTTGTATATTTTCACAAGTCCTTTATCTATAAGGGTTTTCTCAATGGTAAGGCCTTTCTCAATGACCTCATAAAAAATGCTAGAGCATTGAACCTTTAAGTGAAATCCTATCTCTAAATTCGACTTTTGGATAAATATTTGGACTAATTGCTTCTCAAGTATATGACATGGACATTTATTGGCCAACCTTCTCCATCTTTGTAAGGAGGAAAAATATTCTCCATTGGTGTTACATAGATTCGTCATGGAGATTTCATGTTTGACGTTGTATGAGAATTGTGAAATGATTTTCTCTACTAGTTTGTTGAAAGTTCTAATGCTAGATAAGAGACAAGAAAACCATTCAATGGCTTGTATTCCTAAACTTAATAGAAAGAGGCACATAAGATAAGTATAATTGTGAACAACCTCTAAGCAAGCTATGTTAAATTTTGTAATGTGTTCATGAGGATCTCCCCTTCCTTTGTATTTATCAAATTTAGGCATTTAAAAATTATGAGGAAAAGGCGACATTAGTATTGTCCTGTCAAAGGGATAATGGCATATGTCCCGTAATGTGTAGCTCTTCTTCATGGGTCCTATTTGGATGTTTGAAATTTTTTGTTGTAAACCTTAAATTTTTAGAGCCAAAATATTTGGGCATGTGAAAGTGGGTATGTTAATGGAGTTATAGCTAGATATGGGATGATTGAATGATTAACCTTGGGGAAAATTTATTGGTGGGTTGTTTTGGAAAATATGTGGATGTTTTGTAGAATGTAAGTGAGAGTGGATACATTGGAGGAGGTAAATGGGTTTGATATATTGAATTGTTGTGGGGTTGTGATGTTTTGAAATGGGTTTTATGGATGGATGTTTTGATTAAGTGGGCTTATGTTGTGGTTTTGACAAATATGGTTTTGTGAGATGATTTTTTGTTGAGATGTTCTCATGTTTTGAGTTGGGTTTTGCTAAAGGATGTTTTGGTTAGGTGGGCTTATATTGTGATTTGGAGTGATGATGTTAGGATTTTGGGTGATAATATTTTGAGGTTACAATTTGGGTTATAATTTTATGGGATGATGGTGTGATTGTTGGGAATGTAGGTATTCATGTGCACATTGGATGTAAGTGGTTGTGAGAGAACCCCCCTTTGTCTTGACTTTCCCTTTGATTTCATTTTAAAAAAACATGCAAAAAATGGTCACACCACAAAAAGGGGGTTTTCTCAAAGGGGAGGTTAGAGCGAATTCCCCCTTCATGTGAACCCCCAAAAATGATGCAAATTAATAGATGAAAATGATGCAATTAATTAGATAGCTAAGCTAATTTAATCAATTAAGTGAAAATAGGATGGGTTTTAAGATGAAGCAATGTTAGTATATCAGATTCAAGTGTGTAGTACCATTTAGGACATTTTTAAGTGTCTACAGGTACTACCTTGAATTAAGGCATTTCCCATATCATGATTATGCAATGGACATTTGAAAATTGTGTGGTCATTGTTAGATGTGTTTGATTGGTTTTTAACATAATTATCCCCCATGTCAATGAGATATTTAATAAGATTATTTAGTTTAAAACAACCTTGATCTGTATGTCCCTTTACTCCATAATAGTCACAAAAATCTATGTTTTGCACACAAGTTTAACTTATGGTTCATATTGTCTAATCTCTAGGAGCATTATCAAGTTTGATTGGACCTATTTTTGGAGTGTCGATTTAATAGGTTCTCCCAAAGGAGTATATTTATTTTGAGGGGTGTTTCTTTCTCTAGGTAGACCTCTTTGTGGATTCTCTTGGATGGTTGATGAGGTTTGAACAGTGGGTGGTGCTTGTAGGCTTAATGTGGGCTAAACATTTTGGTCCATCTTGGCATCAACCACACCTTCATTGACCACATTCTTATTTTTTGACCAAAATTGAGAATTTTAATTGGAATAATTTACATTATCTTTATTTTCTTTGTATATTTTCACAAGTTCTTTATCTATAAGGGTTTTCTCAATGGTAAGGCCTTTCTTAATGACCTCATAAAAAATGCTAGAGCATTGAATCTTTAAGTGAAATCCTATCTCTAAATTCGACTTTTGAATAAATATTTGGACTAATTGCTTCTCAAGTATATGACATGGACATTTATTGGCCAACCTTCTCCATCTTTGTAAGGAGGAAAAATATTCTCCATTGGTGTTACATAGATTCGTCATGGAGATTTCATGTTTGACGTTGTATGAGAATTGTGAAATGATTTTCTCTACTAGTTTGTTGAAAGTTCTAATGCTAGATAAGAGACAAGAAAACCATTCAATGGCTTGTATTCCTAAACTTAATAGAAAGAGGCACATAAGATAAGTATAATTGTGAACAACCTCTAAGCAAGCTATGTTAAATTTTGTAATGTGTTCATGAGGATCTCCCCTTCCTTTGTATTTATCAAATTTAGGCATTTAAAAATTATGAGGAAAAGGCGACATTAGTATTGTCCTGTCAAAGGGATAATGGCATATGTCCCGTAATGTGTAGCTCTTCTTCATGGGTCCTATTTGGATGTTTGAAATTTTTTGTTGTAAACCTTAAATTTTTAGAGCCGAAATATTTGGCATGTGAAAGTGGGTATGTTAACGGGGTTATAGCTAGATATGGGATGATTGAATGATTGACCTTGAGGAAAATTTAGTGGTGGGTTGTTTTGGAAAATATGTGGATGTTTTGTAGAATGTAAGTGAGAGTGGATACGTTGGAGGAGGTAAATGGGTTTAATATAATGAATTGTTGTGGGGTTGTGATGTTTTGAAATGGGTTTTATGGATGGATGTTTTGATTAAGTGGGCTTATGTTGTGGTTTTGACAAATATGGTTTTGTGAGATGATTTGTTGTTGAGATGTTCTCATGTTTTGAGTTGGGTTTTGCTAAAGGATGTTTTGGTTAGGTGGGCTTATATTGTGATTTGGAGTGATGATGTTAGGATTTTGGGTGATAATATTTTGAGGTTACAATTTGGGTTTATAATTTTATGGGATGATGGTGTGATTGTTGGGAATGTAGGTATTCATGTGCACATTGGATGTAAGTGGTTGTGAGAGAACCCCCCTTTGTCTTGACTTTCCCTTTGATTTCATTTTAAAAAAACATGCAAAAAATGGTCACACCACAAAAAGGAGGTTTTCTCAAAGTGGAGGTTAGAGCGAACCCCTTTCGGGTTAGAGCGAATTCCCCCTTCATGTGAACCCCCAAAAACTTGAAATTTTATTCATGGGAGAATTTTTACAATTTTCCTTCCTCAACGAAATTATAAACCAGTTTTGTGGGATCGCCCGTTAGGACTATTCTTAGGACTTAATAGGGGAGGTTTTTCAAACCCTCTTGATACAAAAAGTGTGAGAATTCTCCTTGTGTTTCTTTGAAAGGGTCTATGTTTGTGGGCATCATGTTGGGGTCTTGTTGAGGTTGCAATTTTATCTTGCTCTAAGACCTAGTTTCAACTAGCATATGAGATATTTTAAGACCTTTTGATTTGGATGAGATTTTTAGTGTTTTGGATAATGAGATAAAAAGGATAAAAAATGTATCTATATCTTAAGATTTGATGATCAAGACTTGATGGATGTGTTGAATTTGAACTAAACTAATGAGTTCAAAACCAATGGATAAGGGAAGTAGAATAAACCAAATTAGAAGTAGCTAAATATCCTAAGCTAATCTACCCACGAATAGGCTAATTTGTGATGGCAATTTGAATATCATTGATGTCAATAGGGCATCTTATTTATGTTGAAAGGAAGTCTAAGTAATATTAGATGGAGAGATTGTTGATTGATGTCAAAATGGCATCATTGAAGCAAGCCTTGAAGAATTGTAGAAGTTTTGGGCTTTGGGCCTTGAGCTTACTCTATACTACTTGCTAAGTAAAGAAGGAGTTAGTCATTTTCAGCTAAGTCCGATTGGGCTTTAGACTTCGAGCTTGCGGTTTACTCTCTATTGTAGGTGATTGGGCATTGGGGGGTAATCCTACAATGGTGGGTTACACTTTTTGGCCAAACTTGACATTGAAATGAACATTTTGAACTAAATCTTCACTTTCAAACACCTATAGTTGCTAAACCGTGAGGAATTTGAAGATGATACAAACTAGTGATTTGTGACATTTTTTCTGTAGATTTTAAATATATATTTAAAAAAAAAATTGGAATCAAATTGCATTTATTTTTCCATCTCCTTCGATAACTAGTTTTTAATAGTAAACACCATTTTTAAAGAGTGATGTGTACTGTAAACCACATAACTTTTTTTAATGAAGAATAAAATTCTATTTTTTTTCAAATTTAGATTTGTAACTATGATATCTAGAGGATGCATTTGGTTTCATAATGTTTTATTCATTTTTTTTAATTAAGTTTTGAAGTCAAACCAATTACAATTTAGACATAGATGTATTATTAAGAGCATAATTTTTTTGTATGTATCAAAATTCAATTTATCTTTCTTGGATCGAGGACATTAATACCAATAGGATAGATATTTTTTAGAACTTTTCCTTGGTAATCTACTATTTTTCCACATGTGGAGAACAAAGAGCTCAATTTTCAATGAAAAACCTATGTTTAATTAAACTAAAAAAATGTATAATAAAACCGAAACATATTAAAACTATACTTGATGGAGAGCTCATTTTGAGAACTATAATCTTGCATGTAGGTTTGTCAAGTTGATTCTATTTTGATCCTCAACCTGAGCCT
This sequence comes from Sequoia sempervirens, assembly GCA_007258455.2. Taxonomy (NCBI): domain Eukaryota; kingdom Viridiplantae; phylum Streptophyta; class Pinopsida; order Cupressales; family Cupressaceae; genus Sequoia; species Sequoia sempervirens. The sequence goes on along the minus strand of VDFB02000020.1, from coordinate 10,996,800 downwards.
CAAAACCCAAAAATCTACATAAAATTGCAAGTGGAGGAGGGGCAAGGGCAAAAAAGGGAGGTGTTCATTCAAACCCCCTTCATTAGAAGGGGGGTTCAAATGAACACCCCCTATATGGCACAAGTGGGTGTTCATTAAAAGGGGGGTTCATTCGAAGGGGTTGGATGCCATGCATGTTTGAATGAAGCCCCTTCATTTGAAGGGGTACCTTAATTTGAAGCCATTTTAAATTCTTTTATGGGCATTTCTAATTTTTCTTCATGCAAAAAATTGTAACCCACTATTGTGGGTTCACCTCGGGCTTTGGTCATACATTATATCGTGTGCCTCATAGAAATGGTGAAAACAATGTGCTAAGTCTGAAAGGTTTCAGACTTTGGTCTTCGGCATTAAGGCTTATGCCTTAACACAAAGTAAAGCATGCAGTATGCGGGAGACTCAAACTCCAACACCGAAATGGTTTCGGTGTTCGCGGGTCAAAGGTAAGGCTTATGCCTTAACATGAAGTGAAGGAAGCGGAAAGATGAAACCTCAAAGGTTGACACCCAAAAGGGATAAAGGTTGCAAAGGAAATGTTTGGGCATCATGGGTCAATAGGATGGCTTGCAACTTGTTGAAAGGCAAGTAAGTGGTATGATGAAAGGGAGAACCCCAACATCCAAAAAACTCATGCTTGTTTGGATGTTTCGTGCTTCAGAGTTTGAATGTTAGTGTGATGATTTGCAATGAATTGAAGGAAGGTAAATGGTAAAGGGTAAGGGAAATGATTGAAACCTAACAGGTGTAAGGAGAATTGAACATTGGTGTTTGGGATTATTTTTAGGCTATGCTAAGCACCTCAAGTATAAGGTAAGGGGGATTAGCGACTCTCGACCCCCGAAGGAAAAGAAATGCAATATTGTCAAAAATGAAGAAGTATTTCCACCATTTCACAAAAGGTTCATGGGATTTAGTGGTAGGCAACGCAAAATCATGAGAAGGTGGCATGCGCCAAGCAACGATTGGTCAACTCATTGATTCACATTGTTGTTGTGAATCATCATGGTGCGAAGGTTGAAATCTACGGTCAAAGTTTAAGGCAAATAGGATGATGGAATAGAAAATGATGTAGTTCCGCTCTAGCTACATTCTTGCAAAGGATTGGAAGGAATTAACAATGCCATTAATGTGTTGTCAGCTATGAACCTAGAACAAGATCAAGCAAGCAGGATATGGAATTAAATGTAAAATAAACCCTAGATTTATTCACGCCCTAAATAGAAAAGTTAATAAATGAAGTCAATGGTGTTTGGATCGATGCAAGAAGTCTTATGTGTGAAGAAAAGATGTGAAAACCCTAGCTGAGGTATGCATGTGAAGTTGGACAATGAAGAAATGGATGATGCCATTAATATAGATGGTTACAAAATTTGGAAGAGATCGAGCAAGCAAGCATGGCGGCTATGAAATCTAATATGAATTGATTTCATATGAATGAGCATTAAATACATGAAAATCCTAAGATTATGATATGCCAAATATAGAAAATGAAGTAAATATTGTTAGTGGTGTTGGGCTTAAGGTGTAGAAGAAACTTTTCAGTGAAGGAAAGTATATGAAGTTGAAAAAAAGGAAAATGGTGAGAGAGGGCTCAATATGCATATGCCATTAGAAGAAGACCTAGACAAGTTATAAGAAATGCATTGAAGTGTAGAGGTGCAGTGGTACAAGATAGAACATAGAATGTTCTAAGTGCAGAGTAGTGAGATAGAGAAGAATATGCATTGAAGTGTAGAGGTGCAGTGGTACAAGATAGAACATAGAATGTTCTAAGTGCAGAGTAGTGAGATAGAGAAGAATAAGGGGAAAGAGGAAAGAAATGAGTTGTTGAGTGAACAACAACAAAGAATGTATAGATTGTAGAGAAGAGAAGAGCAACACAGAGGTAAGAGTTGACGAGTTAGCAGCAACAGAGAGAATGTTTGCATAGATGTAGAGAAAAGAATGAGCAGTTGTATAACAGGTTTGCAACATTGAACTAGATTCATTTGAACCATTTATAATATGGAGTTGTAGCTCCATAACTCTTAAATTGTAAATCTAATTGGTTGGTTCCATCAGATAGCTGAATTGGTGCTCAGCTAGGGAGTGGGTGCTTCCTTGGAGTTGGTGCTCCTAAATTATTGGATTGGTGTCTCCTTAGGGTTGGTGCCCTTAAATATTGTAACCAATGAGGTTCTATTGTGAGGCTGGATTAGGATAGTAGATCCTAGTGTCTATTCTCACTGTGGTTTTTCTCATATTGGGTTTTCCACGTATATTTGGTGTTATGTGTGCATTAATCCCTCTGCATATACTTTTATATTGGTTTAAAAAGTATTAAAGAACTAGTTTTAATTGATCTATTGATTCACCCCCCCTCTCAATAGATTGTTGTGTTTCAACAATTTGATCATCTACAAGTGGAGGAGGCAAACTTCCAAGCAAAAGATAAAACTAAAGATAAAGGGGATGTAAGATTTGGACAAAATTATGGATCAAATTTAAATGGAAATTTTTTGATTGTGGATGGGTGATAGATTTTACCTAAGTCTAAATCTAGGTGAGGTTGAAAGATATGGAGGATAAGAACTGAATGTAGTATGTTGATAAATCTTAGGTTTGTATCTATGTAGGTTTATTTGTGAGATTGTAGGATTTGATGATAGTGGGCAATATGGATGAAATTATAGTTCAATTGTGCTAAAAGGTAGATCAATTGCATCATAAGCTAGGTAAATTGTATCAGGAAGAGCTTCAAATGTGAGATTCTATGTAAATGTGATAACAGTTTGGTTTTAAAACCAAAATTGGGTGCACTACAAGCAGAATTAGTTGTGCCACAAGATTAATCAATTGTGTTGTTTTAGATAAAACTATGTTTTTAGAGTTTTTTATGAAAACAAACAAATTACATAAAGGGATAAGTAATTGTGATAAATAATATTCAAGTGTAAATTTCTCCAGTTTAATTATGCAATTCTATGGAATTTTATCTATGTTGATTGTATTTTAGCAAAGTTTGGCAAGAAATCAGTCACGCAGTAAGACATAATGGTTGTTGATATTTTAGGATATAAGGCCAAATGGTTTCATTGTTCTTGCATATTAAAGACACACCAAACATAATAACAACGTATGCTATTCAATAAAGGTGTGTCTCACTAGTGGAGGCCCAAGTGATAAAATACCATAGGATTATGTTGATGCACACTCCACTCTTAAAGGGGGGTAGCTAGATCTCTAGTGGCACAAAGGCTCACCTTCCTCCTCCCTTTGAAGGATTTTTACACCCTTAAAATAATTTTATCTTGCCCTAGTATGGTACATGTTGGGTAACTTCGTGCATGATAATATACATTGAACCCCAATAGATCAACGACTGATGGTCTTAGGCTTCTAATAATAAAGTTTTTTAGTGGTATATACTAGTGAGCTCGTGTGTGATGCCTGAGATTGGGGATCTCCCCTAATTTTCTCACCAAACAAGTCTTAACAGACTGAGGTTCTTGTGGCTTGACTCAAACAATGCTAGCCACACTTTGGGGTACAAATTTTGTTCTCCCCCTTTTTATACCCTACTAGAAAATATGGTTGAGTTCACCCTTGAGGTGATGAAATCCCTAATCAAGCTTCTTACTCAAATAAAAAATAAGGAAGATATTTTTTTTTATCCCTAGGCCCATACTAGGAAAAAGGGGAGAGCATACACAAATAGTACTCCTTGGGTAAAAGAATAAATATGTGGAATCAAAGGTGTTTCTAATCCCCAAGATCGCACTAGGTGTGAGGGGAAACATTACGCACCAAAAAAATCTACCAAACATGACAAACAAATTCTTTTCCCTTAAGAAATCAAAATGTGAACTAATTTAAAAATAGTAAAATACAAGACCCTGCATCAAATATGTTAGTAGTTTCAAATTTTTATCTTTTGAGAACAAATGCCAAGTTGCACTAACAAAGTTAGTACCAACAATCATAACAAAGAGTTAGTTGATGAATAAAAAAATCAATTGCATGAAAAATGAATCAAATACGTAATAAATTGAATTAAATGCACAAAAAATAGAATCAAATGCATAAATCAAATCAATTTTTCTCAAAAATCAACTTTTACCTAAACAATATGTTGATCAATTATGACATTCCTTGAATCAGTTGTGTCAAAATCTTAGTCAAATGTGCAATTATCCCAATCAATTACATCATTCCTCAGATCAAATACATTATTCTCTTGATTGATTACACCAAAATTTTAATCAAATGTGTCAATCTGCAAGAAAATAAATTTTTTTATAGAATACAAATATGAAAACCTTAATCAGGAAAATAAATAGAATATTAAAGGGCTAGACACCTCAAAATCATAGTCAAGTATTAACAAAAAAACAATATCGTAAACAAAGAACTAAAAGAAATAATGATTTAATGAAACCTTGATATTTGCAACATAGTGGCTTCTCTATTGTTCAATCACATCATTTTTGAATCAGTCATGCCAAAAATTAGATCAGATGTGCTGGAAGCTCAAATCGATGCACCAAAAGGTCTAATCTTTAAACACATGTCAACTACATCAAACTATTGATCAAATGTGTCGAAAGATTAATCAAAAGCACTGAACTCTTGATCAACTACATCATTGTAACTTGTAACTACTTAAAACACAAACCTTCACAAAATTCATTAAATTTTAGGGACGTGTATTTCCCACCAAGCATTCCAAAATGTATGACCTAAAATTTGAGTGTGGAAATGAATAGAAACAACAAATAAGCAAATCATAATCAAATTAAAAAATCGCACCAATAAAGAATAAGGAAGTTGCATAACAAAAGTACAACAAACTTGCAAATAAAAGACTCACATAACATCCTTGCTTAGCTCCATTGCTCTCCAATTGCACCTTGAAGAAGGGTGTAATGGTTGCTATCAAATTTTAGCACAAAGCACTTAGATAATGATAACATGAATATATGATTTTTTTGGAGAATTCTAGTCTTAAAAAATGAGATAGATGGAAGGTCATTTTTTATAGATTGTGTGATATCGATCAACAAATAAGATTTGATGAAGGACTAAGCAAATCAATGGTTCAAAATTCTTGAGAGGATTTGATTGAAGAGTTAACTAGTTTCCTAATCTGAGTGAATAGAGTGTGTGAGACAGTGAAGTGAATTGATTGATCAAAGAACTAGAAGTGATTGTAAGTTAAACATAATAGATTGGAAGAAGACTAATTTGATTGAGTGGATTGAAAGTGAGTCTTAGTCAATTGGTGAGGTAGAAGATGCATGAGAAATTAATGGAAGAATTATATAAATAAAATATTCAGTTCATGTGCACATGTGGAAATAAATAAAATAATAAAAAAAAAATTAAAAGAAGATAATTATGGAAGAATAATTAGTTAAATTAAGTAATTAAAAGTAATTATTTAATTATTGAGAATTGAAAATGATTAAAATGGAAAATGCATAAATTAAATAATTATAGATTATTTAACTAGTATAGAAAAAGGAATATTTAATAAATTAATTAAATAATAAAAATTATTTAATTAACATAGAGGAAAATGATGAAATAGTGAATTAATTAAATAATTTAAAATTATTTAATTAATAGTAGAAATGTGCCCATGTGTTAAAGTTGGGGGTCGTTGTGCCAGCATGGCCAGTTCAACACATGGGCAATGGCAGGTGGGCATCATTTTGTGTGGTGGTCCGTAGTCTGATCCTCTCGTCAACATCCCCAAATTGAAGGTGGCACCACCACACCACGGTGGATATTCTGTCAGAAAGCATCGGCCAAGATTTGGCAATTAAGCCCACATGAACAGAGGACATGAATGGTATTCAATGTGGGCTGACAAAGCTTGTATCTAAAGAGGAGTTTGTTTTGGAATGTGCGGATTAGACATGCCTAATGACATCATAGAAAAAGAGTGTCATTAAGCGCACACTTGGATGTCACAATACACACATTCGTTAGATGAAGGATTTGAGAGTGGAGGTAGGTACATGAGGCATTAAATATGCAATTTGGCCTCTTGGAGATGATTTTGGAGGTCAATCGATTTAAGTAGAACCCCAAGCTATTCCTTTGCACAAAATGGAGACCCCCATCAAGTTAAAATGTGCAAAAAAGGAGGAAACATTTACAAGCTTCATCACAGACCAAAGATTAAAAAACACCTGCCTTAATACTGATATCTTGTGCCTCAAGGTAGTGAGGACGGTGCTTGGGCAGCGGTTTTGTTTCTCCATCAACAAAACGAAAGCAAATTTTGATATATCATCACATTTCCTGGCATCACTTTTGGACTTGAACATTCCAAAAGTGCGGTGTTTGGTGTTGATGTGAATGGTGTTTGAAGCGGCGGTGCTGGTGGACGATTTGGATGTGGTGGTAGTGGCAAGGCTCGGGATGGGGATACCTCTCCTAGATGACATAAAAAAAATGTTTTAGCAGAGAGTGCAGGTAGTCTAGCACTCGTTTATCAAGGATGTGGAAGGAGAAAATTTGGAGTGACACAGACACTGGGCACAAATAGGAGTTGACTTCCTGAGCAAATGGTTGGGGTTGGATGAGGTGGTGGGTTTTCAATGGTGTAGAGACTTTGCTGACCTGGTGGAGACAATGGACTTCTATGAAGAAGATGATTAGATGCACATATTGGTGGTTGGGAGGAGTTCTTTACTGGTGGATGGTAGGAATTTTTGTGGGTAGTAATTGATCGAATAGTAGGCTAGGAAGAAAGCATATTTTTTTGTCTTTGTAATCATGAGAATCCAAATGCTGGCTTGGCCCAGATGGAACCAACAGATGTATTTTGCTTGTTATTAATATATGCAGCTCGACTATGTTTTACTTATATAAAAAAAGTAATAGTAGAAATGGAGGGAACTTTTGAAATTTAAATAATTAAATAATTAAAATTATTTAATTATTTTGGATGAGAGGGAACTGATGTTAAATTAATTAAATAAAAAAATTATTTAATTAAAATTAGAAGAAATATTAATGCAAGGCATGGACAAAAAGTTTTAGCCAATTTTTGGTGTCTACACCTAATACTACAAGTTCGGTTCACAAATAAAAGACAAATTGTAAAATAGATATTTAAACCTACATTGATGAGATTCATAATATGCTTTCAAGAGTTTACATCAACCCTAATACTAGATTAGCATATCAAGACACCACATTGTAGGTAATGTTAGAACCCCATTTTTTATATTTATTAAATATGTCTCAAATATGCTCAGCTTACTAATACATAAATTTGACAAATAATTGAGCACCAAATATGCTGCATAACAATGAATATAGTTGCATAAACTGTTATGCATGACACCCACAATAAATAGCAAAATAACATGGACCTAACACCGTGAAATTACATGAAACTAGTCTAAAGTACATTACAACACTGCAACAATAACCATAACCATTTAACAATATTTAATTCACTCCCAAAACAATAGGTATGGCATGCAACTCCATACAACTAAAGATCCATGACCTTGAAGCTCATGCGCGACATCTAAGTAATTTTTTTCTATTAGACCGAAGGGGTTTCATCCTCTAGATCATGAAACCAAGAAGGTTTTCATCCTTTAGTTCCTTGTAAATTAAATAATTTTTCATCTTCATATTTAAATTTTCAAACATTGGTGCTCAAAATAATGTTGGTTATTGTGTTAAGTTAGAGAATAATACATAATCACCTCAAATAATTAACAACCTAGAAAAATATTTCATTTATTATAAATGTGGTTGTTGGCCCTTGACATCATCAACGTTAATGGAATCCTTTGATATGAGAGTGCAAGATAGAGAAGATCCAACAAAAACCTTTAAACGATCACTGACTTCAACTACTACATTAATGATATATGTGTGTTATCATTCTTCAAGGTGCAAGTACACATAAATTTGTTCCCTTCCTTTTGAATCATAATTTTTGGTGGGGGGATATCCTTTGGGTAAGTCCTAGAATTCCATCTAGCCATTAATGGTTCTCTCAGCTATTCAATGGGTAGGTAGGAATGACAAATAAAAAATACAAGAACATGAGAGTTTGAAGGTCAAGGATTTCACATGATAGATGCCACAAGTCAGGAGTTGGAGATTCGAGGGAAGACAATTCAATAGGGGGAAGTTTGATTTGTTGATAAGTAAAAGAAAGAGAGGGAGACGTAGGTAAGGGATGTTGGAAAGGAGAAGTTTGATACTTCAATAAGAATAAAGGAAAAGTAGAGTTGGGATAAGAGGCATGCTAGGATGGGTAACTCTAACACTCCTATAACTTGCAAGATTAAAACCCTTTGAAACCTTAGAAACTTCTAAACCTGATAGGAACATGGGAGAAAGGAGAAAGAATACACAAGTAAAACTGGATCGAGGGGAATACCAAGAATAGAAAATAAGCCTTCAATCTAAAAAATTGAAAAGGGGACATTACACAAATTGTGGTGTTTAATTGAGGTGTTTGGATGTTGAATAATAAATCCTTAAAAAAGCGAAGTTGTATAATTCTCATTTGGCCATGTGGGTCACTAGTTTGAATTTAATTTAGCTCATTTCAGGCAAAGATACAAAATTTGATAATCCCATGTTATTTTAATTTGTTCATCACTTCTAAGAGAAAAAACTCCCATGCACATGATTATTCTCTTGCATGCATCTTTTTGTTTTCTTGTTATATTTTTCTTAATATGGTTGTTTAGTTTTCATTTGGTATTCCTTGTGTTAGTCAAGTTACTCTTATCTCACTTAGAATTGCCTCTATCAAGTTTTCCCCAACTCTAGGACACATTGAACATAAAATTTCAAGTGATATGGAGGAACAATCAAGAGAGTAGTTTTAATGAGTTTGACTTTACTTAGTGGAATGATAATTGATTTTTTTTTACTTGATTTGTGATATTTTTTTTTTTTATTTGATCTTTGTTGAAGGTTGATTTTTTTGAGAGTGTTGATTTGATTTACTAGATAAAAAAAATCCTAAATCCTTCCATGTTTTCAAGGAAAAATGAGAAAAAAATGAAATTACTCATGACTAATGTAAAAACATTGGCAAAGAAATTAGAGGGTTCTATACCAAATAATTCCAAGCTTCAAATTGATACCAAAGTATAATTACCACCATTAGATCCATCATAATGAAATATTTTAGCTCAAGTGCCACCTATTATCCTAAAGGTACCACATTTTGGTGAACATTTAGAGGTATGAGAAGAAATTTTTTGACACACTTAGTAAACAACCATGTCTAGGGACCTATCACCTATAACCCTAGTTATTGTCTTCAAGGAGGTTGCCATACATCAATAAATATGACCCAAATAAGGGTCTCTACTTTGCTTAAGTATTCAACTACTTATGGAACTAGGGGTTCCATCCAACTTGACGTCCCTTGGTTTCAAAAATTATCTCCACACCAAGAATATGATGAGTGATATGTCCCATAAAATTTTGTCATGGTGATGGAAAAAAAATCAGCAAAACTCACATGAAGGATGCAAGGAAAAAAGCATGTGATGATGTTATAAATTAGGATCTTAAGATACTAATAATTATAAAAAAAACATAACATAAATAAAATAAGAATCATACAAGCATATATTTTACAAATTACACAAGATATACATGGGAAAAACCCTTTCAAATAAAAAATCCCATAAAGCATCATTTTATTAAAAAACACTTATAAAAAAGGTCTTTCTAAAATAGACCGAACCTAAGGAACACTTCTCCATACTTCTGTTGAAAATTGAGGTGTTTTCTTAGCTTAATACTTTGTAAAACTTTAATAGTGCTGATCTAAATAAGCTTTTCCTTTGTTACATATTCTTTGTGGGTGATTATCTTGATTAATCCATTTTACTATTTGTAGAATGTAGACAAAAGTTGATAGAAGAAGTAGACAGGATATTAGAAAGATTACACAAGAATGTACCGTGGAGAAACCCTTTCGGGAAAAAAAACTCCACCAAGAATTATTCTATTATTCAATCTCTAAAGTAGATTACAATAGCTCCAATTCTTGCTTGAGAATGCCTCTTTTGCCTTCACCAAAACTTCTTCACAACCTGCAATAAAACTGATACTAACTCTCTTCAACTTGCTTGAGATAAATAGGCTTTGATCAAATTTGTAAACTCAACATGAGTTACAATTACAATGCTCAAGCCTTATCCCTTAAAGGTACACCTATCTCTTTCAAGTAGAGTTTAACCATGAAGAACAATGTCAAATCCTCATCTTCGTGTATTTGGGCGTCCCAAACTGAAGTAGCAACTCAACCTCTATTCTGTAAATATCTTCAAGGCTTCATCCTCAAAGTAGGCGCTCCAAAGTGGTCCCACTTAACTTAGCCTTTTGAAATATATTACCATGCAAAGGAGTTAATTCCAAGAAGCCAACTTGGGTGCCCAAGTTGGGTCCAAGTCATTTCCTGTTAACTAAAATATTTCTCAACACCATTCATGCAAGAATGGTCATTCCCTGTTAACTGGATGTAGTCTTTGTTATTTGTCACGCAACTCAAGTCATTAGTCATGCATTCCAAGTTAACTAAAGTCAACTGGCATTCAACTAAAACTAACTGAAGATAATTGAACCATAACTGAACTAAACTAAACTAAACTAAACTAAACTAAACTAAACTAAACTGAACTAAACTGAACTAAACTAAACTAAACTAAACTGAATTGAACTGATATGAATTGAACTGAACTTCATGCATGCAAACACCAAACCCTAACTCCTAGGATCTTTACATGCATTCAAAAGTGTTATCTCTTACTTTAAATAGTTAATTGAACTCAAGGTGAGTGTCACCTACCATGTGGGTGTCCCATGTGCCCCTATTATTTAGGAACTCATAATGGATGCCCTCACATTCTCCTAACATTTAGAATTAATTACAAATGTCAATTAACATGATTATTTCATCAAATATTAATCTCTTCCTAATCCTAGTGTTGTTGAACACATTCCAAGGACTTAGGAGATCCATGAAATAAATAATGTTTAGGATTGCAATTAAATGACATCCTATTTCCAACATTCTCCCACTTGACATTATACATTGCAATTATTCTAAACAAGGAATAATAATTTTAAATCAAGTACAGGACTCAAGGCCAATGTCCTTCCTACACCAACTAATCAATCCATGCCAACTTCAAATGCAACCTGCATAATCATGAAGCTCCAAGCAAATGATTAAAACCAAGAGAACTTATCTGTAGGAACTGGTTTCATAAGATAATCTGTAACATTAATTAAAGTTTCAACTTTTCTCAATTAATACCTTCCCACTTTCAACCATTTCTCGCACAAAATGATATTGAATATCAACATGCTTAGTAAGAGCATGATACATAGGATTTTTTGGCTAAACAAATAGCACTCTGACTATCACATTCAAGTTTAACTTACTTGCAATTAAAATCAATACCTTTCCCAAGTCTCTATAACCAAATTGCCTTTTTGAAGGCATGAGTAACCATCAAGTGTGTTGAACTCACATTCAACCAAGGTGTAGGCTCCTCGGTCTTTTCTGTTGGAAATTTTTTTCTTGCTAGTAACCATTCCAACACATGTCTCTAACCATAAGAGAACTCAAGCCTCACCTATTTCTCCAAGTATCCATGAGGACTTGTAACCAACCAATCCATGACAAACTCCAAATACAACATAGCACTATCATGAAGTAATCAAGCAAATGATTAACGTACCCAATACATAAGAGAACTACACAAGATCAATGTCAAGGCTCCAATCTTGAAAATAAACATGACATCCATGATCTAACCATCTCCACTTAGGAGATCACATGCATCATAACATACATCTTGGTCTTAAGAGAACATGTAATATGCTAAACTCTAATCTAGAATCAAGAGTAAACGATGACATAATAGCAACCACTCTAAACCAATAAAAAACCATATCCCCAATCTCATGAAGATAACCTTACCAATGATGCATCCATGTCACTGCCAACAACTCCCACTGAACCGTGGTACCGAGTTAGACATGGCATCGTGACTACCATCCTCTCTATGAAGATCACTTTGAAACATGAAGCAAAGAGTTATCACAAACAATATTAGTTGAAATAACCAATGCATCATTACTATCATCTGAGGACTCCTCTGTAGAAGAATCAAAACTTTCTTTCTTGTTCTTATAATCCTTCTTCACATGTCCTAGTTTCCCACAGTTCCAAAAAATTACCTTACTCTTACCAAGGGTTTTAGAGCGTCCTTTAGACTTACCCTTTCCTTCCTTGTCTCCCTTGGGTCCCTTTTTCTCAGGCCTACCTTTTACAAACAAGGCATCTTGGATTTCCTCTTTATACTTCCTCCTCATCTCCTCTAATAGGAGAGTAGGAATTATATTGTCCATCTTAGGATTTGCACTTATCCTCATCTTCTAGCTTTACATCTACAGATGCTAACTAACTGAGAATTAAATTGAAAGCATTTAAATGTTGTGCAACAGATTCACCATCTTTCATTTTTAATGAATACAACTGCCTTTTCAGATACAACTTATTGGTGAGACTCTTAGTTTGATAAATATCCCCTATTCTCTTCCACAATTTATATGCAGTATTTTCATATGAAACATTCAAGAGAACAACATCAGCAAGACATAATCTAATTGTTCCTCTTGCCTTCTTATCTAACTTAGCCCAATCCTCATCTGAAATAGTTGTAGGTGTCTTTGTCTCATTATTAACCGCTAACCACTAATATCTTTCTTCAAGAAGATCTTCCATTTTTAGTTTCCACATTTCATAGTTAGATCCATTGAACCTTTCAATATCTAAACGAGAATTCATTGTAACAAACTTATTTCCAAAATCAGCAAATAACAAAAATAATAAAAGCTTCCACTAAGCCAAAAAACCTCCAATCTTTTAAGAGAAAGGCGTCCCAATACTCTACCCAACCTCAGCTCTGATACCAAATGTTGAAAATTGAGGTGTTTTCTTAGCTTAATACTTTGTAAAACTTTAATATTGTTGATCTAAATAATCTTATCCTTTGTTACATATTCTTTGTGGGTGATTATCTTGATTAATCCATTTTATTGTTTGTAGAATGTAGACAGAAGTTGATCGAAGAAGTAGACAGGATATTAGAAATATTACACAAGCATGTACTATGGAGAAACCCTTTCGGGAAAAAACTCCACCAAGAATTATTCTATTATTCAAACTCTAAAGTAGATTACAATAGCTCCAATTGTTGCTTGAGAATGCCTCTTTTGCCTTCTCCAAAAATTCTTCACAACCTACAATAAAACTGATACTAACTCTCTTCAACTTGCTTGAGATAAATAGGCTTTCATCAAATTTGTAAACTCAACATGAGTTACAATTACAATGCTCAATCCCTATCCCTAAAACGTACGCCTATCTCTTTCAAGTGGAGTTTAACCATGAAGAACAATGTCAAATCCTCATCTTCATGCATTTGGGTGTCCCAAACTGAAGTAGCAACTCAACCTTTGTTCTGTAAATATCTTCAAGGCTTCATCCTCAAAGGAGGCACCCCAAAGTGGTCCCACTTAACTTAGCCTCCTGGAATATCTTACCATGCAAAGGAGTTAATTCCAAGAAGCCAACTTGGGCGCCCAAGTTGGGTCCAAGTCATTTCCTGTTAACTGAAACATTTCTCAACACCATTCATGCAAGAATGGTCGTCCCCTATTAACTGAAGGTAGTCTCTATTATTTGTCATGCAACTCAAGTCATTAGTCATGCATTCCAAGTTAACTGAAGTCAACTAGCATTCAACTAAAACTAACTAAAGATAACTGAACCATAACTGAATTGAACTAAACTAAACTAAACTAAATTGAACTGAACTGAACTGAACTGAACTTAATTGAATTGAACTGATCTGAGCTGAACTGGCCTGAACTTCATGCATGCAAACGTCAAACCCTAACTCCTAGGATCTTTACATGCATTCAAAAATGTTATCTCTTACTCTAAATAGTTAACTGAACTCAAGGTGAGTGTCACCTACCATGTGGACACCCCATGTGCCTCTATTATTTAGGAACTCGTAATGGATGCCCTCACATGCTCCTAACATTTATAATTAATTAAAAATTTCAATTAACATGATTATTTCATCAAATATTAATCTCTTCCTAATCCTAGTGTTGTTGAACACATTCCAAGGACTTAGGAGATACATGAAATAAATAATGTTTAGGATTGAAATTAAATGGAATCCTATTTCCAACATTCTCCTTCTTGACATTATACATTGGAATTATTCTAAACAAGGAATAATAATTTTAAATCAAGTACAGGACTCAAGGCCAATGGCCTTCCTGCACCAACTAATCAATCCATGCCAACTTCAAATGCAACTTGCATAATCTTGAAGCTCCAAGCAAATGATTAAAACCAAGAGAACTTATCTGTAGGAACTGGTTTCATAAGATAATTTGTAACATTAATTAAAGTTTCAAGTTTTCTCAATTAATACCTCCCCACTTTCAACCATTTCTCACACAAAGTGATACTGAATATCAACATGCTTAGTATGAGCATGATACATAGGATTTTTTGGCTAAATAAATAGCACTCTGACTATCACATTCAAGTTTAACTTACTTGCAATTAAAATCAATACCTTTCCCAAGTCTCTATAACCAAACTGCCTTTTCAAAGGCATGAGTAACCACGGAGTGTGTTGAACTCACGTTCAACCAAGGTGTAGGCTCCTCGGTCTTTTCTGTTGGAAAAAATTTTCTTGCTAGTAACCATTCCAACACATGTCTCTAACCATAAGAGAACTCAAGCCTCACCTATTTCTCCAAGTATCCATGAGGACCTGTAACCAACCAATCCATGCCAAACTCCAAATGCAACATAGCACTATCATGAAGTAATCAAGCAAATGTTTAATGTACCCAATACATAAGAGAACTACACAAGATCAATTTCAAGGCTCCAATCTTGAACATAAACATGACATCCATGATCTAACCATCTCCACTTAGGAGATCACATGTACCATAACATACATCCTGGTCTCAAGAGAACATGTAATATGCCAAACTCTAATCTAGAATCAAGAGTAAACGATGACATAATAGCAACCACTCTAAACCAATAAAAAACCATATCCCCAATCTCATGAAGATAACCTTACCAATGATGCATCCATGTCAATACCAATAACTCCCACTAAACCGTGGTACTGAGTTGCACATGGCATCGTGACTACCATCATCTCTATGAAGATCACTCTGAAACATGAAGCAAAGATTTATCACAAACAATATTAGCTGAAATAACCAATGCACCATTACTATCATCTGAGGACTCCTCTGTAGAAGAATCAAAACTTTCTTTCTTGTTCTTATAATCCTTCTTCACATGTCTTGGTTTCCCACAATTCCAACAAATTACCTTACTCTTACCAGGGGTTTTAGACCGTCCTTTAGACTTACCCTTTCCTTCCTTGTCTCCCTTAGGTCCCTTTTTCTCAAGCCTACCTTTTACAAACAAGGCATCTTGGATTTCCTCTTTAGACTTCCTCCTCATCTCCTCTAATAGGAGAGTAGGAATTATATTGTCAATCTTAGGATCTGCACCATTACCACTAATTGTAACAATTAGATTTTCCCAAGCATCTGGTAAAGAACAAAGTAGAAAAATGTATTTATAATCCTCATCTTCTAGCTTTACATCTATAGATTCTAACTGACTGAGAATTAAATTGAAAGTATTTAAATTTTGTGCAACAGATTCACCATCTTTCATTTTTAATGAATACAACTGCCTTTTCAGATACAACTTATTGGTGAGACTCTTAGTTTGATAAATATCCCCTATTCTCTTCCACAATTTATATGCAGTATTTTCATATGAAACATTCAAGAGAACATCAGCAAGACATAATCTAATTGTTCCTCTTGCCTTCTTATCTAACTTAGCCCAATCCTCATCTGAAATAGTTGTAGGTGTCTTTGTCTCATTATTAACCGCTAACCACTGATCACTTTCTTCAAGAAGATCTTGCATTTTTAGTTTCCACATTTCATAGTTAGATCCATTGAACCTTTCAATATCTAAACAAGAATTCATTGTAACAAACTTATTTCCAAAATCAGCAAATAACAAAAATAATAAAAGCTCCCACTAAGCCAAAAAACCTCCAATCTTTTAAGAGAAAGGCGTCCCAATACTCTACCCAACCTCAGCTCTGATACCAAATGTTGAAAATTGAGGTGTTTTCTTAGCTTAATACTTTGTAAAAATTTAATATTGCTGATCTAAATAATCTTTTCCTTTGTTACATATTCTTTGTGGGTGATTATCTTGATTAATCCATTTTATTGTTTGTAGAATGTAAACAAAAGTTGATAGAAGTAGACAGGATATTAGAAAGATTACACGAGCATGTACCATGGAGAAACCCTTTTGGGAAAAAACTCCACCAAGAATTATTCTATTATTCAATCTCTGAAGTAGATTACAATAGCTCCAATTGTTGCTTGAGAATGCATCTTTTTCCTTCACCAAAACTTCTCCACAACCTACAATAAAACTAATACTAAATCTCTTCAACTTGCTTGAGATAAATAGGCTTTGATCAAATTTGTAAACTCAACTTGAGTTACAATTACAATGCTCAAGCCCTATCCATGAAAGGTATGCTTGTCTCTTTCAAGTAGAGTTTAACCATGAAGAACAATGTCAAATCCTCATCTTCCTGCATTTGGGCGTCCCAAACTAAAGTAACAACTCAACCTATGTTCTGTAAATATCTTCAAGGCTTCATCCTCAAAGTAGGCACCCCAAAGTGGTCCCAATTAACTTAGACTTTTGAAATATATTACCATGTAGAGGAGTTAATTACAAGAAGCCAAATTGGGCTCCCAAGTTGGGTCCAAGTCATTTCCTGTTAACTGAAACATTTCTCAACACCATTCATGCAAGAATGGTCATCCCATGTTAACTGAAGGTAGTCTCTGTTATCTGTCATGCAACTCAAGTCATTATTCATTCATTCCAAGTTAATTGAAGTCAACTAGCATTCAACTAAAACTAATTGAAGATAACTGAACCATAACTGAACTAAACTAAACTAAACTAAACTAAACTAAATTGAACTAAACTAAACTGAACTAAACTAAACTAAACTGAACTTCATGCATGCAAACATCAAACCATAACTCCTAGGATCTTTACATGCATTCAAAAGTATTATCTCTTACTCTGAATAGTTAACTGAACTCAAGGTGAGTGTCACCTACCATGTGGGCACCCCATGTGCCCCTATTATTTAGGAACTCATAATGGACGCCCTCACATGCTCCTGACATTTAGAATTAATTACAAATGTCAATTAACATGATTATTTTATCAAATATTAATCTCTTCCTAATCCTAGTGTTGTTGAACACATTCCAAGGACTTAGGAGATACATGAAATAAATAATGTTTAGGATTGCAATTAAATGGCATCCTATTTCCAACAACTTCCACATGGGCAATAATACCTCATTTGCATAGTGATATGTTCACTATAAAATCTTCAAATTCTACGCCTCTCAAATGAGAGGAAACCTCATTAAATATAGGAGAAATGGTGGCATAATACATTAAGGGTTATTAGTCACACCTATTCAAAATAACTATTCATAAATAATTAATAATCTATAGTTATTAGACTATAATTATTTCAAATGGGATATGTTTAATAAAGCATATAATATATATAAGGTTTAATACCTTATACTAGAACACTATATAAATTTTATAAGGGTATGTCCCCTAATAACATTATGTTCTAACACTCCCTTGTAATGTTAATGGGGGGAATCACATGCCAATTTCCATAAAAGAAAAAAATGAAGTACCCTAGTAACTTAGTTATTCTTTGACAGTGATAAATAGGGACACAAATATATGCCAAAAAATGAAGAACATGTATTCTAGATTACGTGAAATTCA
This sequence comes from Sequoia sempervirens, assembly GCA_007258455.2. Taxonomy (NCBI): domain Eukaryota; kingdom Viridiplantae; phylum Streptophyta; class Pinopsida; order Cupressales; family Cupressaceae; genus Sequoia; species Sequoia sempervirens. The sequence continues at coordinate 10,978,772 of VDFB02000020.1, read as the reverse complement.
TTTTGTCATAATTTATAATCTTAGTGTTTTAAAAATTATTCTATACATGAGGTCTTATATAAATATTTTGATTGGATCATGGGTCTCCTCAAATCAATCTCACCCTAGGTTCATTACATAGTGCTCGTAGAACTTAATAAAATGCTTTTATAAGTGGAAGATTTACAAAGAGAATAAATTTAATTGATGCTCATAAGACTTATACATCTAGGATCTAGCCACTAGGTGGTGGCATTGACATGCACACTCCCCCTCTATGGAATCACCTAAGGCCAAACATTTATCTAAATTTGGAGCATATAATTCCTAGAGATCTTATATTGTGCATGTTAGGTATTACATCTATGATTTATCCATTAGTGGTATCACACACACTCCCCCTAAATGGCATCACCTAAGGCCAATCACTGCAAAAAGGTTTTTATAAGTGATGGTGAAGATCCCAACCTATATCTTCTTGATCATAGTATACACTTTATATTTAGATGAATATAAATGGAGAGAAATTTTATGATGGAATATTTTTCTTGAGTGAGAGATTTGGTTATCTCTCTTTGAAAATGAGATTCTTTGATAAAATAACTTCAATTATCGTACATTAAGTTGGTACTTTTACAAGTATCCAATTGAAGCTCTTCCATAAATCTTTAATGCCACATTGATTCTTCAAGAGCTATTTTTGTATTTTGGGTTTTGATTAAAAAACCATAGAAGATAGCTTTCTTAAAAGTATTACAACATCCATATAAGAGCACATGCACCATTTATTTTGAAGACATAATCTATAGTAGATTTCTTATAAATGGAATCACTAGCATAGTCAGTAACACAATAATCAAATAAATTTGACTCTTGGTGTAGAAAAAATATTTTTAATATGAAATTTTCAATTGCACATAAATCTAGAAAATAGTCATGGCACTAATCATATAGTAATCATCCATAAAAATTTATGCAATGGGTGAGTTATTCTTTCCAAGCTTACTCTATGGACAGTTTATTAGGATGATAACCACCCATTATAAGTGGGTGCTTTGATCCAATAATTTAGAAGATATAAAAAAGAAAATATAATAGCCAAAAAATGCTTTGAAAGTTTATGCACTTCCACTTTGTCTATGGATGTGTAAGAGAAATATTTGAGATAAATAATGATCTTCTTAGATGGTTTTGAGAATCGCCTATGTATTTTCACATGGTTTCTCTAGCAAGATAATAAGCACACTTGATATTATGGACTGCGTAGTTCCAATTTTATTTGGATACCTCTTAGTTATAAATTAGGATCTAATTTCTATTTGGATACACACTTTTCATCATACTATCTTGTGCTTCTAGATAATGTTAGTTGTAAAATAAAAATATTAAAATAACTAGAATCAAGTGTTATCGATATCCTAGCCATTAAAATTCAAATTGATATTTTATGATCATAAATAGTTCACCTAATACTTATTGCATCTATGGGATGCTCTTAAAATTGAGCACTAGATTTTCCTTGAAAATCACCCATCCCAATATCATTTTAGCTTAAGTGCACTCAATCATGGAGTTTCCCCATAATCAAGCCTTTTAACTTGAGCCTTTAAATAACTACATAATTAAACATATTTTAACCATAATATTACTAAAAATAAATGACCTCTAAAATTTTATATATACTTTACACTTATAAACATCATTTAAATGTAATGGATATTAAATAAACTACTTCTAATAATAGAATATAAAACTCTTATAAAACATAAATTAACTTAAAATACAAAAGTAAATCCCAATAAATAATCACATTAAACCTTTTAATTTATTTTAATCTCACCTCATTAGAATTTGGGATTTAATCTCAAATATTAGATCCTTTAATTTTAGGGTGCAAAAGTAGAATTCAAGTCTGTTTCTATATTTTCACTCTCTTATTCTCTATGCTCAACATCCTGATGATGGATCATGGAGTATGATCCAAAGCGTTGATGTAAAAAAGATCACACATAGTTGCAATCCAAAAATCTCTACACTCATCTAGAATTCAATTATAAAATATAAATGGCCCAAAATCCAATAACAAAATAAAGTAAATCCACATTCTAAGTGCAAGAAAAAAATTAAAGAGTCAAAGCATAAGTTCAAAGTTGGGGGCAAGGTACGGGCTTGTGCAAGCAAATAATGACTCCATGACAGGGTTAAGTGTAAACCAGGAGCTATCCATTTGAGATTGTTGAGCATATAAACACTAATGAATTCAAATAGTCATGCTTTCTTACTTGAAAGTCTGTTCAATTGTAAATTTCAAGAATTTACAACATAAATGATAAAGAAGAAGAGTGATTGCTACTTCCATTGATGACTTTAAACTACTTTCTCAAGGTAATATCATGGATGTATGGACAAAAAGTAAGGAAAAAACTATGGTAGGTTGGCTTGAAAGAGTAACAATAGAAGATTGAAAAACCATGGTGGGTTTTAAATGATTCTACCAAGTTTTAAATGATTCTACCACGCATATCTTTGTAAACATATGATCAATCTCATGCCATAATGGAGATATGTGATGAGACCAAGTATTAGCTAGTTTTCTATTGTTTAGTTCATACTTTTAGGCATTTCCAGATACATATTTCATATACATTCCTAAACATTATATCCATATTTTTATATCTTTCATGCAACTTGAACCTAGTTTTGATGTATGGGAATATGACCATAATATGTTGTTAATTGCATGATAAATTGTGTGAGTGTGTATGAAATGTAATATGGATCTATGTTTAATTTGTGATTATTAGTATTGTGTATATGTTGGATGAACTAAATCATTGCAAACGAGAAGCTAGAGCAGTCTATAGCCCACAACAACTAGGGAGCACAGCCCACAGCCAAAGGATTTCAAACAACTATGCAAGGGAGATTCCAGAATAAGAACACAACAGTTGTGGAAATAGAGGCGTTCATTAATGAGGATGATTGTGAATCACCATGTAATTTAATAAGACCGCTAAAGGAAGAAGGAGTTTGCTCTGATTGGGAAGCTAACATGATTGTTTCTATAGTCCACGCTTCTGTTATGCCATTGAAACAGAGTTCTAGTCTTAATCGTCTTCCTCCATCTTTTCAGTTATACAAAATTTTCCACTCTTTATTTCATAGGGGAGTGGTGATTTGCATTTAGTTTTTTGTTTTGAGTCATTGTTTTAATAAACCTCCCTTGAACCTATATAGTTGGATCGATGATCGAGGAGTAAAGATAGCATGTCAGATAGTGATGGTTTTTATTAAATAGATAATACTTATTTTCCAGTTATGCTTTCATGAATAAGATATCTTTGAAGATTCTTGTAAGATTGTAAAATTTTGTTATATGCAATGAGATGTTTTCAATTAATCGTTATGTTCAGTTGATCCAAGGAGTTTAGATTTGAGTTTACTTCATGAATTCATGAATGAGATTTTGTCTTGTACTTTATGTTTTGTTTTGTCTCAATATGTCAACCTCCACAGTGAGTCAAGTCATTAGAAGTCATAGTTAATAGTTTTAGTAGTTAAAGAGTTAATATTTTAACAATTAACTAGTCACAGTCTTTAGCTATAGGTACGTACATAGCAATAGTTCAAGAATTAATCTTTTTCCTATTTCACAATTTTATGTTTTTCCCACATGTTTAAACACCTATACTAGATGATATCAGCAATATAGAATATTCAGATGCACATATTGTAGTGGTCCTCCGTTGTACCTTTCAAGATATTTGTGTAAGTGTTTAATTGTGGTATTGTTGTTTCGTGGATGATTGGATTATACGTAATATTTTCATGGCTTTGTGTAATTAGTTAATTAAGTTAAAATTGCCTACAAGGTAACTTAAATAAAATTAAAATTTAAAACAATAATTAAATAAATTATTTCTTATTGTAAAAAGTATTGTACCTAATTATAATTGATAATTTAATTATCTTGTGAAGATAATTATTTAAATATGGTAAACAATGTGATGTCAAATAAATCTTAAAGATAAGATTTTTAAAACGGATTGTAAAAGCAATTTAAAAGATAGAAAGGAACTTAATTGAAGCATGCACAGTTTTGAATTACTGTCGAAAGGAAACTTACTATTTTCGTGAGGGTTTTAATGGATTTTAATTGATTTTTGCTTTGGGAAAAAAAGAGGGGACTGATGCTGCTATTGGTTGCATGCACCGTTGCGAGCAAGGGATGATCAATAGTTTTCATTGAAATGCGGGATTCTTGGGGGGGAGAAAAAAGAAAAGAAAAAGGGAAGTCATTTACCTCGGTGCAAAATTTTGGATATGATTCCCTTCATCTCTGGTATGCGAGGGAGATTGTTGTTTCCTTTGCCTTGTATTCTTTCGTGATTTCAACTTGGGATGGAGAGAAAATTGATGGTATCATGGTATGGCTTGCATAGCAGGATGGAATGGAAACGAGGAGAGAAATCACTGTGGCCTAACTTCATATACCTGGTATGCTTATTCGTTTGAATATGGAATGTATACTTGCGAATTCGATCCTAAGTGTTATTGCTTGGGTAGTGCATCTTGTGCCACCAGATGGAATAAGGACGCGGCTAAGGTAAGGGATGAAGCCTTGTTATTCTTTCTTAATACTGTTTTGACGTCTCCTGCATGGAAGTTGGCAAAGGTTTAGGAACATAGTTTTCCGCCTTGTCTTCAAATACTTTATGCATGTTCTGAAATCATCCAAGACACTAATAGGAAGTTTAAAGGTTTAAATAATCTCTCTGATTTCATTGTCAACCTGTCTCAGCCGCGTGCTTGAACATAATAGGAAATTTCAAAGGTTTAAATAACCTGCTTGATTCTTCTGACAATCTATCGCAGTTGCAGCACTTAAAAAAAGCAAAATATTGTCACAATATAAATAACCTCCTTGAATTCATTAGCAATCTGTTATAGGGTTGCCGCACTTGAACATGGTAGGGTGTATAGATTTAAATAACCTCCCTGAATCTTTGGCAACTTGTCATAGTTGAAGCATAAAAGAAAATTTTGAAGTTTTAAATAATTCTGCCGCCCCTGTAAGCAACTTCCAGATAAGTCTAGTTTAGTGCATTAAATCTATACTCTGTTAGCCTTGCTTGGCAGCTGCTTAAACACACTTAATACAAATTTATTCATGGCAAACTGGATGGCAGTGTGCTGAGCCGTAGTTATGGGAATCTTTACTCTCTGCTTTCCGTCTATTAATAGTAGATGTAACTTTAGGTTACCCTCTCTACTGCTTCAAGGAGACAAATAGTTGGAGAGAAGATTTAGTCGTTATCCCGGCACTCCTAATTTCATTGGCCTTATCTCTTTAAATTTGTTAGATAAAAGAGTCTGGCGAGCCATGTTGAATGAACACCAGATTGGGAGAATTAAACTTAAGAATAAATTCCAATTTGTATATTTAATATACTGCGTATTTGGAGGTCGGTGTTGGCTGCATTTTATGCACTTGTTAGCTTTAGGCATTCGTCCATTCTCTTCAGTCAATCCTATAAGAATAATTGAAGCAATCCTTTGATCAATGACTCTAGAGTTTCACTTGTCTGCTTAAAATTTGTTTATTGAAAAATTTGTAGTTTGCATGGCCTTTGGTTTATATCGCTATTAATAAATTTGATCACTATTGGCGTTACCATGTATGATATCTTATATTGATAATTATCTAATAGATTACGTTTTGCCTAGCCTTGTAATCACCGTATAAGTCTAATGTAAAAGGAATCTCTCACGTGAAATTTGGGTCAACATTCAATGAAAGTTTTGGATGTTTAAATTAATATGCCTTCTTTTTCTTCATAAGTGAAATGGTAATATGGTATATAAAATTAAAAAAAATAGATATTCTCCTTTGCCGTGAAAAGGCATGTCTTCTTTAATTATTTGGAAATAAGTCACATTCCTTTGATTCTTTTTAAGTTAGGATTTTAAATTAAAGAAAAGTTTAAAAATAAAGAAAAGTGGATTAGCTAATAACATTTCACCCTTAAGATAAATTTTTGTCTTATTACTATTTAAAGGAAACTTTTTCAAATTAGAGATAAGTGAGAAGGTTAGTCTTATATATATATATATATATATATATAGAATTCTAATGAAAGATAGTTTTATATATAATATTTGTAATTTAAATAAGTAAGAAAGGAAATAAATAATAGTTAATTATAAATGAATTGTTATATGTGTATTTATATATATAAATATGTTTATGGGGAATTACATGAATGTAATTGTAGTTAATTAGTAATGGATTTCTACCTTCTTTGTATTTTATTTATGTATTTGTGTAAATCTAGAAATATTCTATTGTGGAAAGATTAATACAATTATAGTGAATTGAACGAAGGTTAGTACATAGTGATGTATGTTACCTTGAAATTGTTGATTTATTGAAAACATGAAATGATTATTCTATTAGTCCATTTTAAAGTCTTATGTTCCAGTGTTGGTTGAGTTGTTTTTTTTTTGTTTTGGAGGTGCTTTTGTTCATTGTGTTCGTGTTGAGTTAAAGGATGATTTTGATGGTTCCTTATTATTTTGTCTCCCGTTTGAGTCACTTTGGTTGAGGAGATTTTCAAAAGTTAAGTTTTCGTGTTGAAACCATATTTTCTTCTTTACTCTCATTTGTGGAGAGTTGATCTTTTTGGACTTCCAGAGGCATGAGACATTTGTTGGATGATGTTTTGTCTTCTATTTTCTCTTATTATGGAAAGTTGATTGGCATCGTGGTTTGGAAGGGTTGTACCGTGTAAATGGTAATTTTGTATTGTGATGGGTAATGCCTCGCATGTATTTCAATTGAGTTTGGATATTATGTTTCTTTGTTGGTACAACCCTTGGATTTTGGTTTATGTTTTGGGTCTCTAGGGAGAGTGGCTCTTCGTGGGGGCCAGCGCCTCAAATAGGAGGAAGGGCATAGGATAACCCACGTAAGAGTTAGATTAATAAGTGAAAACCTAATAATAGAACTTAGGGGATGGGTAGTAATAACATAATAAGATAACCTTGGATACCTCATTTGTCCATTAGGGCTATCGCAGACTAATGGAAGACTGAGAAGGTTGTGGTTGGCAAAGTCGTTACCTCATCCTTAGGAGATGGGTTAACAGCTCCGCACGAGTAACCCTATGGGGCCAGCGCCTCAAGTAGGAGGAAGGGCCAGGATAACCATAGATGGGGGCCGGTGCCTCAAGCAACCTGGTACATTCGGTGCTTGAAGGAAGGGCACAGGATAACCCATGTAGGACTATGCGATGACACTCTCCACTAGTTGCCCTTATGGTTTGCTTTCTTGGTTGCCTCTGGGAGTGTGTTATGATTGTTATCTTGGATTTACTTTGCTAGTGATTAGGATTGTTGTTGTTGATTTATCTATGATGTATCTTTATGGTCTTGTGTTTTCTATGATTGGATCTTGGTTGTTGTCATTTTTTGATCTATGGAATCTTCTATTGTTACTTTTGGAGTTATTGTTACTATGATATTCTTTATTGGGTTGGTCTTGTGGCATTCTTGGTCGCGGTCACTTTCTTGTTAGCTCCTTAGCACGGGGGGTGGGTCTTTAGACCCATGTGGTTAGGTGGAATGTGCTAAGCACCCCATTGGGTCCCCAGTCGAGGATCATGAGGTGCAGATTGGTGTTACTTGCGGCGACTTTAGAGTTATATCCAACGTGGAGCTAATTATGATACTTGTATTCATCTTCCCAGTTGTATTATTCTATCTTGTTGTATGGTTCCTATTCATGTTGGGGAACACTGTTGTATCATTGTTACTCTTGAGCATTGTAATGAAATGTAATGATAAACCTTCTATGACTTTTGATCCATGGCTGATATTATTCGATGTGTTGTATCTATGGAAACTTGTTCCTAGAGTTTAAATGAAGATAGAGAGAGTTCATCATTATGAGTTGGAGTTAATCATGTATATGTTGTTTTTCGTACATGGATGGTTTCTTATTAATGTCTTGCCATGTATGTGTTACATTTGTAAATTTTTACTTTGTTATGGACTATATCTTTGGCTTTCATTCCTTATCGTTGTTTGGATTTAAGTTTTGTAATGACTTCTAGTGTACCCCAAGGGACGTAAGTGTTAGCGAATTTTTTTAATTAAGTTTTATGTCTTATGATTCAATGTGCATCTATTGTATGTTTAGATTTACATTTAAAAAAAATAAAAATGTGTGGTAATTATTGTATTAATTGTCCTTTCAGGTTCGCACGACAGGGTGTTACACATATAATGCCAACATCATCACAAGCTTACGTTAGCCCTAATTGATAATTAAATGGAGTCTTTACAAGGGTTTAGTGCACTATTTAGTTAGGAACTACCTCTGAATGGTGTGTTTATCACCAAGTTTACTGAGCATTAGTTGGGCCTTACAATATGTTCAAAATTTAAAAAGGTCGATATTGCAATTTGAGGAATTACAAAGTAGTTTTCAAGCATCCAATACACAAGGGTGTTACCATTTAAACTTAATTTGCAATGTTTCCTAATAAATCTTGTAATATTTTGACAAACTGTCACCTCTATCCACAACACAATAATTCTATTAGATTCTCTAGAACACTTTTGTGCAATCGTGTAAGTGCTTGACACATGATATTATAGTATAACAATATGGATCTTTAAGAAAATATGTTAAAGATGTTTTCTTACATAATAATAATATATGTGTTATAAAATTCATACTTGGTAATGAATTTAAACTAGTTTTGATTCTTTTGTTGTCTTTATGGATTATATCAAAAGAGAAACTATATCCAAATGATTATGAATGGTGATAAGTAGGGGCTTCCAATGAAACATAGGGTTCTTGTACTAATCTAGGCTACCTCATTTTTTGTAAGATGGGATGACTTACACTTTTGAATTAAAATGTTTCTTGTATGTAATGATTATTTTTGTGCATTATATTTATATTCTAATGTCACAAACTATGTATAGATTCTGTTGATTATATTTCAATCACATATTCTGTCTTAATTTCTACTATAATTTAAGTTTTATAATATTCATCTTAAATGATATTAAATAGATGAACACTATTCTAGTGCACTATCTTGTTACTTTCTAAATGTTATCGTATTTATAATTCTAAATCATTATAGATCATTAAAAAGGAAATTAATTATTTTAATAAAATCATTTGATAAAAATGAAAAAAGTGGGGCCAACCAACCATTTACGAGAAATAATTAAAATTATGTATAACAAAATACTTATTTCTTTTAGGTTGCTCTTGTCAATCCAATAAAAAAAAATCTAGATAGTATTGATTTGGAAGTATGGATGAGGATCATAAGAAATAGATAATTTAAATATCTCATTAATAGTGTACCTATAAAAATCATTAGTAGTAATCATGAAAGTTGTTAATATGGCAGTTGTGCGACAAAATCTGATGAAACATCCTTTTTATCAAGTAGATAATAAGTTGCAGTGAAAGTGGCCAATGCTTAAACTGTCATCCATCCAAGATATTGCAATTTCAAATGGTCTTCTGAGCATGATAGGAATGTTGGTTGGATTAGACCAAAAGAAAGATGGGTAAAAGTTAATTTTGATGGTGCAACAAAGGGGAATCCTAGTTTGTCAGGTGTTGGTTGTGTGTTTAGAGATGCTCAAGGAAATATCTTAGTGTTAGGTTCTCAAAGGATATAAGAGGGCACGAATAATGAAGTAGAGATACAAGATACTTTTATCGTAGTTAGCTTGGTGGGAAAATTCTCATTCCAAAAATTACGTTTGGAGGGGTATTCACAAATTATAATAAATGTAATATCCAATGGTAGATCCCAAGTATAGAAAATAAATAACTATATAAAGCTCATTAGGTAGAAGTTGAAGCATTTTAAGGATTTCAGAATCTCCCATACTTATCAGAGTGACAATGGAGTGGTTGATGGTCTAGAAAATGTGGCAGTATATAATGATCTTGATAAAGGAAAGATAGCTTGTGAAGATTTTTGTTTTATCCAAGTTGAGGGAGGGTCGACCCAACTGTTTGAATCTCATTTAGATAACAATTACGGTGGCAAGGGAAGAGATTTGAATCAGGTAGCAAGCAAATAATTGGTGATTTGGTGTTTTTTCTAAGCAAGTTCAGTTGTGTGATGGCTATTTTGGTGGGGCAGCTATGTACAAAGCAGAGCCAAAGACCAACGCTTGGCTCTCCTTCCTAAATCTGAAGATAGTTGGGTTTGTAGTACACACTGAGGTAACTGTTGTGTGGGAGCTTGAGCTCCTTGAATGGACGTGTATTGGTGGGGGTTAGCATTAGCGACAATCAGGTTTGGGTAGGTTGTAGCACTAGTTATGGTGGTAATCGAGTTGTGTAAATAAGCAGGTTGCTACTAGGTAGGAAGAGGGGGGAAGTTAGCATAGGGGAGTATGTTTTAGTGCTAAGACCAAGCATTTTGTAATGATTGTAATTACACTCAAGGAATTTCAAGCCATGCAGAGGAATCTTTGTAAATCTTTGATAAATAAATAAAACTTCAAGCAGGGTCACCCTGCATTTACTGATAAAAAAATCATTAGGACAACCTAAGTAGGATAAAAAAAATTCTAGTTAGGTAGTGGTTTTATCCAATATAAATTGGGCTATTTAGTGTGATTATAAATTAATTTACACCATCAACAACTTAAAAAGAGAAAATGAAATAATGAAAAATAATAGAAAAGGCACACCAAGTGAAAAACTAACCTTGCGTGTGTTGATCGACCATAAAGAGGTTTCTCATGAAGTATTGTATATCTTCTAGTATGACCTGTAAAAATAATTAGTATAGCCTAACCTACTTTGGTACCATGTTAGAAATTGGGATCTTAGGATACTAATCATTGTAAACAAAACATAAATAAAATAAGAATCACACAACCATAGATTTTACACACTACACAAGATATACATGGGAAAACACTAAATCGGGTAAAAAACCCCATAAAGCATCATTTTATTAAAAAACATTTATAAAAGTGGTCTATTCTAACATAGACTAAACCTAGGGAACACTTCTTCATGCTTCCACAAGGCCAATAATACCTCATATGCATAGTGATATATTTCACTATAAAATATCCAAATTTTACACCTCTCAAATGAGAGAAAACCTCCTTAAATATAGGAGAAAGGGTAGCATAATACCTTAAGGGGTATTAGTCACACTTGTTCAAAATAACTATTCATAAATAATTACTAATCTAATAATTATTAGACTATAGTTATTTCAAATGGGATATGCTTAATAAAGCATATAATATATATGGTTTACTAACCTTATATTAGAACATTATATAAATGTTAAAAGGGTATGACCCCTAATAACATTATGTTATAACATATGATTTATTGTTCAACCATCCTTTTTCCAATACAAGATAATTAAAGCCATTAAATTTTTATAACCCATAATAATTGGTGCAAGTAGTTTCTAGATTCAACTCTATAAGATTTGTTTTGTATCAACGTTTCAAATCACATTCTATGATCCATCATAGGGATAGTAGAGAGCTAGAGTAGAAGAATAATTGATTACAAAACAATACAAGATAAACATAGAGGGGGCAGGAGGAAGGTTGTACATGGTTCAAGGCACAAGGAAGAAAATAAAGATTAAATTAAAAAATCAAAAAATGGAGAAGAGGACAGAAAAACTAAAAAGAAGGGAAAGAGAGAAGAAATAAATGAGAATCTTAGTGTAAGTAAAGAAGTAAAAAAAGGATAGAAAGGTTCAAAAAATACAAAAATATTAGAACAAGTTATGCATAGGTATATAACCATGTTTAAGAAGGTTACAAATGCTTAAATATTTATAAATATATGACCTAAGTAAAGAAAATAAATTTATGCATATTTATGCATGAAAAGAAAAGGAATAACCTCCCACTCACAAAATATGTACATGAACAAAAAAATTCTATTAGTTGCAATCTAATAAGACAATTTAAAATAGAAGACAAACAAGCCTAAAAATATTAGAAAATACAAACTTGCCAAACTGATTAAATATTTTATAAGAAGAAAAAATAAAACAAAACAGTATGAATGATACAATTGTGTTATATATACATACCTGTGACCGAGGATATTAGTATGCGTCGATTACGCTTGATCCATGAAGAATCGAAGCATAATGAAGCCACTAATACTCAATCTAAACAGGATCAATCGAATTGAAGTTAAACAAAACATTCATTAAAACAAAGCATTCTAAATTATGAAAACGTTTAAAATGTCTACTCTAACCCATTGGAAACTTAGCCCATTTTGGGAACATTGATGTGGAACAATGACCCTTTCCCAATCCTGTGATTAGTGAGCTTGTTTTAATCAATTCTATTGAAGAGAATCAATGAAACAGTTGTGAGATGTGAATGAAAACATGATTTATGCTAAAATGATTTAGATATGAAATTGCTAAGCTAATATAAATGAGATTTAAATAAAAATATTCAAACCCTAATTATCTAATTAGCTAAATGGATGCATTATGGAAGCCATTGATGGAAGCTAAGCTATTTATGTAACTAATTTAAACTAAAATATGTTAAATGTGAGTTAAAAATGAGTGTGAGTGTGAGTGATTTCAACAACATAAGTTTGCTCTGAAAAAGATGGATCCATTTGTCTCCAAATAGTGAACTATTTATAGGAAAGCAAATGAGAAATGAAAGGTTGAGATTGAAAAAGCTAATCAATGATAAGGATGAAGTAAATTGGAGGCATGGATCATGGATTCTCATCAATGGGTGAGAATGCAAGATGATATTTAATCAAGGGTTCTCATTCCTTCCAAACAAGCACACTTTTGACCTATACAAGAGGTCAAAAGTTAACTTGCACAAGAAGTTACAAGTTAACTTGCACATGAAGCTAAGTGAGAATATTCCCTTTTCAAATGATGGGAGGAGAGAAAATATTCTTTGGAATATTCTCATGGGTGAGGAAAAAGGATATTTTGCAAATTAAAATAAAGTTTAATTGTGCAAAAGGGGAGGGAATATTCCCCTTTTGGAGGAATGTGTAAAGGAGGAATATTCCCTTGCAAGTGGGAGGGAAATTACATTAATTAGATAATTGCTAATTAAACAAGGGTTTAATCATGCAATTAGGGGATTTAGAAGAATAAAGTGATATTCATTAAATTAAATGATTTAATGAAAGGGGAAAGGTGAAATGACATTTAATTAAATAACTTAGGGTTATTTAATTAAATAAGAAGACTTAGGGAATTAAATTAAATAGTTTGATTTATTTAATTTAATGAGATGAAATGTTAGTGTGAAAGGGGGGAATTAACCCGATTAAATTAATTAGGTTAATAGATGCAAATGATGCAATTAATTAAATAGATAGGCTAATTTAATTAATTAGGCGAAAATGGGATGGGTTTCAAGAGGAAATGATGTTAGTATACTTGATTCGAGTGCATGATATGATTCAAGATATTTTTTAGTGTCTACATTTTCCCCCTCTTTGAAGTGAGGTACTTGTTGCTTCGGTTCAAAGACTAATGCTCTTCAGATAAAAAACTGTTGCTCTAATCAAAAAATCAAAAAAAATTGATTTTTAGATACCCCACTGCTGAAGAATTAAGTTGATTCCCTTCCCCCTTGAGAAATTGGACAAGAATTTTGAATTTTGGGTTGATTTCTCGACAAAGGTGAAAGGCTACCCTAGGGGTCCAGAAATGCTCTGGGATGCAAGAATCATGCCAAAAATGCAAAAAACAATACAAAATAAGGTTATGATTGGCAAAATTGGTGAAAATGATGATAAACCCTAGCTTTAAGATTAAATTAGGGCAAAAAATCCTAATTTTGATGTATAAATAGGTGAGGAAGGGTCACTTTCAATTCATTTGTGCATTCACACCTTAAAGAATTATTTATTTTTTTAGCTCTGATCCTTTGACGAAATGGCACAATGAGTGCTCTCGTGACACATTTTCGACCGAGTTTGAGAGTACCAGAGGCTTCTGGGCACAGAACCACAAGTATGCGATTCAAAACTTGATTTGAAATTTGACTTTTTGATGCATTCAATGCCTTTTAGAATTTAAACTTTGGCGGCGTCGCTCTAGAGTGACGCTAATTTGAGAATCAACAACTCTAATTTGAATTTTAGCAACACATATGTGTATTACGACGTAGTTCACAATTTATAATTAGGGTTTCCATTTCTAAATTGTGACGCATATGTTTATAGCAACACACTTTTTGATTTGAAAATTAGGGTTAGGGTTTCCAAAGTTTAAATCGTGACGCATATGTTTTGAGCAACGCGACTTGCAATTTTCTTTCTAAATGCCTGGGGTGTTGCAATTTAGAATTTGAATTATAGCGACACTATTGTAAATAGCGACACTACTGTCATTTTGGAGCTGAAAAATTCTAAACTTAGCCAAAAAAAATTTGAATTTTTACGTTCTACGCTTCATGGGTGCAAGAGGTCATCCCACCTTTGATGTCCTGTGAGCACCGACCGACTATTTTGGAGAGACTTGGTGATTTATTTGAGTTGCGCCAGGAGCACTTGGGGGAGATTGGCCTGTGGTACATTGCATACACGCTCGTTGTCCGGACACATCTGGTGATGATGACAACATTGTGTGAGAGATGGCACAGCAAAAACTCATCATTCCACCTTCTTATCGATGAGGCAATGGTGACACTGGAGGATGTATGGGGGATATTGCATTTTTTGATACATGGTGAGCATGTGATATACGATGTCGACGCCGGTTACAATGCATGTCACAAGGTGATGGACTTGGAGGACATTGTTCTAGTCACTTCGCAGATCGACTTCGAGATGTACAAAGGTTGAGTGTCCACTTCCCGATTGATAGTTACAATGATAGTCTCTAGCTTGGTTGCTCCAGATCAATGGAGCAGAGGGTTCAGCCTAGGATGGGGCCTAATGTGACATATGATTCTCTTCAGGAGGACACTATTTGCATGGGGGCCAGTGATGTTGGCCTCATTGTATCATGATATGCATTATTTCGTATATTGTGATGGCAGAGTGATCGGGACAGGAGTTACCTTACTGCATATTTGGGCTTGGGATATAGGGGTGCCATTACTTTACAACACACTTAGCAGCTTGGGATTCCATACTGGCGTAGGATGCTTGATGATATGACAGTTTTTAGATGGCGGCCCTGGCTTCAGATGCCAGCATGGTTTGACGATGTGCAACAACTTTTCTTCGCTTGACAGACTCGATATATGCAGGGTCGAGAGCATATGATTATTGAGAGATACCTACCAGATAGGGTGGCCTGACAGTTTGGAGAGAGGCAGGATAGGCCAGATAATGCATACAGAGCTATCTTTGTCAGGTCAACATGAGAGGTACCCACGTGGGGACCTGCGATCCCAGCCCCTGAGGTGGTTGAGGGCTTTCGATAGTTGGTGGCTTAGCCATGGGCTTATGATCAAGGACAAGTGGATGCTTAGACGATGCCTGCATACGATGCATGGTTCACACCCCCTCGCCAATTGATAGATCTAGCATGTGCACCTCCACGAGGGAGACTAAGAGGGAGGGGTGCAGCAGGAGATAGAGGTCAAGGTAGAGGACAAGATGGGAAGATTCCAGGGGCACCACCAGTGGATCAGTAGCCTCCACAAGAACCTCCTATACAGCAGTGGCCTCCATAGCAGCCACCACCACCGAGGCCAGATCCCTGAGATTTACAGATTCAGTAGCTGCAACAGCAGGTCTAGACTATTACACATGAGAGGAATCAGGCCCATCAACAGATTTTGGTGATCACTACTGAGAGAGATCAGGCACAACAGTAGGTACAGGTTGTCATGGCAGAGAGAGACCATGAGCGGTAGCTCAAACAAACTATTGAGATGCAGTTAGCATAGGAGTTCAGGTGGCGTCAGCAACTTGAGAAGATGACAGCTGCATCTCAAGGGCCGACAGTGCCTATTAGGTTATATAGAGAGGTTGTGACTAAGGCAGCCTACTACATGATGCATTATCATAAAGACGTCCCCATGGCGCTTAGACAGTCGAATTACTCCTAGAGGATCGGGGCACACCCTAGAGCAGAGGATCATCCAAAGAGATAGGATGGAGAGGGGAGAAGCCATCAAGGCTAGCTTGATTGTACAGACACTTTTTGATTTAAATTGTCTGGTTCTTTTATATAGATATACATTCATGGGCTCCTTTTTGATAGCCTTATGGATATTGTATTTATGATCGATATGCATACACTGATTCAGATATTGTACCATGGCATTCACCATTTTTTGATAGATATTATATGGATTCAATATGATGTGTTCTTTTTATTTCATGCTTATGATTGTATGGATGCATATGATGTGATGATGTGTTATGCTTATGTGATATGCAATGGTACATGTGATAAGATGTAATGATATGGATGAATGCAAAAAAAAAAATCAATATCTTTTTTATGCAGTTTTATGATGATGTATGCATATGGATGGATAATGCAGATGTTCATTCTTATTATATGATAATGCAATGTATGAGATGTGATGCAATGATTTAAGATGTTTTAGAATAATAAATATGTATTATTCATCACAACTTAAACAATAATGATGATGCAGGATGTATGCCTTATGATATGCTATGATTATGGTGTGATGTGTGCATGCTGATGATTTGTGGATGCGGGATGGATGCATTGATATGTTTTTGTTGATTATCATGATACTAGGTTAGCGTGGAGAGAATATAGAAGAAACAAGATGGATGACCATTGATTTTGATGATTGCTTCAAAAGATTGAACAAGTTTATGATCCACCGAGACTTTATTAGAGATGGCGATGAGAAATGCATGATGATGATGAAGAATGCATGATGATTTGCTCAAATCTTGGGATTGGAATTTTTTTCCGTTCCTTATTGTTTGATATAACACATAGACACGATGCATCAAGGTATTGATAACCAGGAGGGCATTGTATCTAGTGTAATGGAATTTGACTCTGCAAACAAATAGGATAGTTCTTGTTCATATATTGACATACAGAAACCTCATTGGAATGTAAGTTAGAAGTTTAGAATATAGTGGGCCAAAGCATACGCAATAGTCAACAATGTACTCCAAAAAACCTTCCTACACACAACTAAGCAAGTATGCGCCAAAATTATTTTACAAGAATACCCACAAGCACAACAAATGAAAGATAATAATTGATGCCCCATTCCTTTCTACAAAAGATAATGATCGATACCCCATTCCTTTCTCTCTAAATCATTTTGATAGACATCATCTTGAGGCCCTCATAATGGGTCATTAAAATAAATCATAAGATCAAAGACAAACAGTCAGTGTTATCTATATCTCTTGCTAGTTTAATTTAGCTAAGATAATTTCTGATACTGATGTCCATCGCAGGAAGGATACATCCTAGGACATGCTGATTAGGGGTTGTTTGATGTAGGATACTTATGATCTTTATGATAATTCGTTGATACAAACTCCACTGACACATTTACCTATGATTTAAGATTGTAGATTTTGATAATTGGGTTCACTTTACAACTTGATAGACTTGCTATTTGTTTGTTTTGCCAAAAATTAAAGATGACAATCAATTTATTATGGGTGGAGGTTTATTGCGGGTGAAAGCGAGATGGGATGGGTGTTTTTGGATTTTCTAGCATATTTCAATGTTTTTGGTATTTTGAAAATGTTTTGAGGTTGTTTTTGCTCTTTTTGAGAGTTTATGTGAATGTTTATGTTTTTGGTTATTTGAGGTTGTTTATGGTTTTCTCTAAGATATTTGAGGCTATTTAGTTCTTTTGAATGTTTTCTAATGTCTTTGGATTTTTTTGATATTTGGATGTTTAGGGATTTTTGATATTTGAATATTTTTGTGTTTTCTAAGTTTTTTCGATATTTGAATGTTTAGGGGTTTTCGAAAGTTTTTGAATGTTTAGGGATTTTGAGAGTATTTGAATGTTTAGGGATTTTTGAGAGTTTTGAATGTTTAGGGATTTTTGAGAGTTTGACCAAGAACCTAACCTAAAAAACCTACCCTAGGGGCCTCGAGGACTTATCAAATATAAGCCTTGCCTACGTTACACATGAAGAGACCACGTAGTTCGACCGACTTGACTTATTAACAACGAGAATATGAACAGTTGAGGGATGCCAGTTTATTATGACAGACTCCTAAGGAACTGACCTAGGGTGTATCGGGGGCACATCAGTGATGGCCTTTCCTATGTTCAAGCTCAGAGATGATGTAGTTCGACTAACTCGACTTACTAAAGATGAAGATATTAACAGTTGATGGAATGTCAATTTATTATGACTAACTCCTAAAGGATTGACCTAGGGTGTCTCGAGGGCACATCAATGATGGCCTTGCCTATGTTCAAGCTTAGAGACCCATAGTTCGACAATAGGATACTATTTTTGGATTTTCAATGTTTGACCTTTTTAGGGTTTTTGATGTATTTTGGATGTTTTGGATTTTGACTTTACAATTTTTGAATGTTTTTGGATTTTAGTTGTACAAGATTTTGCAAATGTTTTTGGATTTTATGATGAATGTTTTGGGATTTTTGATTGCGATTTGCGATAAGCTTGTTAGTGTAATTAATATTTAATTACACTTGCATAACTTTACTTAGGTAATATTTAATTCCTAGGTTAATTAATTCTCATCGTTATCTTATTGAGCTATCTTGTTGCTCAAGATAAGATTAGGGTTATGCATCTTTGATTTTATAAAGCAAATCATATCTTGTAATTATCATTCTTGAATAATTAATATTTGCACATCTTTTGCAAAGCTTTGCTTTTTTTATTTTCTCTTATGTGGAAGGATTTTCTGGTTTGCATTTCAGATCTTGGTTTCTAACATGGTATCAGAGCCTTGATTTGCAACCCCTTCTCAGATTTTTTGAGAAAATCATTGCAGAGTTCGTTCGGGATTCCTCGAGGGTATCATGCCTTAAGCTCATTTATGAGGTGTTTTGGATCAGATCGAGCCTCACCATTGGATTCAGAGCACTGGAAAAAGTTAGGATTGGCTTTTATTTTGCAGATTTTGGCCATCATTTTCCAGATCTGTGAGGGTTTCAAGCTCGAAGATTTTTTGCAAACTCTGGGGGTAGCTAATTTTTTGAGGCACTTTGGGCACAAACGGAGGTCACCATCGCGTTTGCAACGGCCAAAAAACCTAAGATCGCCCTTCGTTTTGTCGATTTCAGAGAAAGTTGTTTCTAAGGAAAACAAAATTGCCAGGGAGGCCGTACAGCCTCCCCAACTCGCTTCTCGAGGCACGAAAAAATTTTAAAAAATTAAAAAGGGCATTTTTTGGTTTTCCCACCGATGCTCCCAGTTCAGAAGGAGTCTGCCACCCAGTGGCCACCATTCTGCCACCGTCGCCCCACTCCACCACCAGCTCGCCGTTGGCTAGGTTTCAGCCCCGCGGGCCCCCTACAGCATAGGTCGCGGTCCTATGGGGGACCAGGCGCTATGCGCCCAACCCCTGCTCGGTCGCCCAGCCCCTTCTGAATACCCGGAAGGTCACATGGGTGACCAAGGGCTCCGCCCCAGCCCCAAATCCGCCAGCCCCTGGTTGCGCACAAGACCAGGGGCCTATTTGTTTTAGCCCCCTGGGCGCCCTACAGCCCTTATTGGGCATTTTGGAGTTGTTTTCACCAAATTGGGCATATTTTTGCATACGATCTCAATTTTTCACCAATCCAGTGGTGTAGGTTTTTTTACCAGATTCTGCTCCAGATTTATTTTGCAGGTCCTTGAACTCAGATGAAGTTTTTTTTGCTTTAGAGGGCATATCCTTTGACTTAGTGATCCTTTTTTCGTCATTCTTGTGGCGTTGGAAAGCTGGTTCAATCCTCTACACAGATATGAGGTCTATTTTTATTTTTTGTTTATGCATGTTTGTATGCTCTCATTTTACAATCGTTGGGTTATTGTAATAAATGAACTGAGATAAAGTTCCATCAAGGGGGGTTTCTTGCATAATAATTTGATTAGAGTGTAGTTTTCACTTTGATCTCCATCTTGATTTGTTGGAAACTCGTATAGGTTATCTGGTCTCTTAGTTTCTTTTGGCCACTTTTTTGCTATTGCTTGACACATATTGGATTCACATCGGTTCACACTTCAATTGAGAGATTATGTTTCTTGATCCGCATTGGTTCAGATCCTTCTCAGTTTGAGGGCCATGTTTTTGTGGTTAATGTTTCAGAGTCTTTTTGTTACTCTTTCCCATGGAAGATTTTTAGTCACAGTTTGGCATCGGCATCGAGATACATAGTTTCCAGATTTTGTCATCATCTCATCTATTGTTGCTTCACAGATTCTAGGGTTGTTCCAGTTTGTGATTTTTCTAGTGTTCCATGGCATCGGGTCTGCTATCACATTATCATGATTCCATTTTTGGTTTCAGTTGTAGATAGAAGTATCTTTCCTTGCTTGTCGGATTGCAGTTCCAGTGTTACTCCACAGTGTTCTTCCAATGCTTCTTTGTAGTAGTCATCTCATTGTAGGGGGTTTTGTCCCACTAGGTTTTCCTTCTCTACCTCATTATTGCATTTGCACTTGGGTACCTGATCAGGCCTTGTTGTTGGGACCCATTCATTCATGCTTTCATGCATTCATCTTAGTTTTTAGGTGCACGCTTTTTTAGTCTCCCTAAGTTGCACTTATGGGGGGGTGTTAGTGTAATTAATATTTAATTACACTTGCATAACTTTACTTAGGTAATATTCAATTCATAGGTTAATTAATTCTCATCATTATCTTATTGAGCTATCTTTTTGCTCAAGATAAGATTAGGGTTATGCATATTTTCTTTTATAAAGAAAATCATATCTTGTAATTATCATTCCTGAATAATTAATATTTGCACATCATTTGCAAAGCTTTGCTTTTTTTATTTTCTCTTATGTGGAAGGTTTTTCTGGTTTGCATTTCAAATCTTGGTTTCTAACAAAGCTTAGGATATACAAGAATTCATTGTGATCCAGAATGAAGTTCCCCCAGCATGACACAATAGACTACCTCAATATAGGCAAGACAAACTGACCTTAGAAATGTGCCAAGTAGTACTAAATGGGATACGATACTTCACAACATCAAGCTATGATATGGACGTGGACGGATGAGGCGATGGATAGATAGGTTGAGTGATGCACTAGATGGATGGTGGTGCAAATAATGATAGGATAAAGAGCCAAAGAATAGATGGAGGTGCTTTATTTATGTGAGGCACCTGTTTGCCAAGTTTTCACCAAGGCACTTGCCCAAAGCACCACCAAAGTGGTTTTCAGTAGAGGACAATTTTTTTCTTTACTTTTTCAATCCCTTTTCTTTTTTTTGGATTTTGATTATTTTTTTATTTTTTTGTATTTTCAGATTTTACACCCTTCAAGACTAGGCATAAAAATTTTTAAGATGCAAGTTGTTGGTTGGTTCCTACAAGGGTTCTCCTTCAAGCATTGACAACTGATATGCTCCTGATCCGTAGCTTGTTGTGATGACAAAGGGACCCAACCAGTTAGGCTTAAACCTTCCTTTATTTTCATGATCTAGAAGATTCATCTGATTCTGCTTTAGGACAAGATCCCCTACCTGGAAAGACCAACATTTGATCTTCTTATTATAGCTTTGTTTCAGTCAATTTTTATACACTTGCAAATGATTATGAATTTCAAGATGATATTCGTCTAGGAATTCTAGCTCATTCAGCCGAGATACTCTGTACTCTTCATCAGTGATTAGGTTTTGTAGTGGTTGGTTCAATAGGATGAAAGAGCGAGATTTAACTACAGGTGCCAGTCACGGCCAACCTCATTGACCGCTTTCTTCAGGATTTTTAGAATGGTCTTATTTGTAGCCTCAGCTTGACCATTGCCCTGGGGATAATATGAGGTAGAGAATTAGTGTTGGATATTGAATCTTTGACATAGCTCCTTGCATCCCAATTCTTGAAGGGTGTTTCGTTGTCTGAGATAAGAGTTTGTGGAACACCATAACAGTAGATAAGGTAATTAAGGATAAACTTGGAAATTTGCTTCCCCGTTATGTATGTCATATAAATGGATTCAACCCACTTGGTAAAGTACTCAGTGGCTGTTGTGATAAACTTGTGGCCATTGAATGAGGTTGGAGTGATTTTTCCTATGAGGTCAAGTCCCCACTATGAAAAAGGCCAAGGTGTGATCATTGGTTGCAATTCCTAAGTTGGGGCATGAATCAGATCTCCATGTTGTTGACACTGGACACATTTTTGCACATATTGATGAGCTTCTCTTTCCATGGTTGGACAATAGTACCCCATTCTCAACAGTTTCTTAGCTAAAGTCATACTACTAGAATGGGAACCACATATGCCATCGTGTACTTTTTTTAAAGCAGTTAAGGCTTCCTCTTGGTTAAGACATCATAGTAATGTCCCTTTGATGCTTTAGTGGTAAAGGGTATCACCTAGGATCACGAATCGAGATGCCTTCTTGACAAAGGTCTTTTTAAGGTTTGAGGTGATATCGGATGGGAGGGTTCCTCTACTTAGGTAGATAAATATGTCATGATACCATGGGGATCCAAGAACAACAATGACATGCAAATTTAGATTTGGGGATTTTGAAAGATGGTATGAGAAGTTGTTCTACCAATAATTCACATTGAAGGACGTTGTTCAGTATGTCTAATAGTGATCTGATTGTTGCCATGGTGTTTGCTGCTCAGTTGTTCATGCGAGGAATTTGCTCAAAAGTTATGTCAAGGAAAAGATCTTTGAGACTTTCCACCATCTTTTTGTAAAGAGTGAGCTTGGCATCCTTAGTTTGATAGTTGTCACTGACTTGGTTGATAACTAGTTGTGAGTCTCCATAGACTTTCATATCTTGTATCTACCACTGAACTGCTATCCTTAGACCTGTGATTAGGGATTCCTACTTAGCAATGTGTTTAGTACATGGAAATGATAGCCTGTATGACTTTGGAATGCAATCACCTTGAGGGGTGATGAAAAGAATACCTGCTCCTGATCCATGTTGGGTGAACGACCCATCAAAGTACATCTTCCACTAAGCTTTGAGATTGATAAGGAACACTGATTCATTAGGGAATTTAGATATCAACGGGTTCTCTGCATAGATGGGTTCCTCTTCTAGTTGGTCTATGATCACTTTTCCTTTGATTGCCTTGCGCTCCACATATTCTATGTCAAATTTAGTTAAGATTATTACCCATTTGGCCATTCACCCAATGAGAGTTGCTTTGGATAGTAGGTATTTCAATGGGTCAATCTTTGCAATAAGTTTGATTTTATGTGACAACATGTAGTGTCTAAATTTTTGTGAAGCAAAAACTATTGCTAGGAATGATTTCTCAATGGGTGAATAGTTGATTTCATAGCCCACCAATGTCCTGCTGATGTAATAGATAACCCTTTCTTTTCTATTTTCATCATGTTGTGCTAGAAGAGCTCCTAGTGTTTTTGATGTTGCTGAGATATATAGGATCAATGGTTTGTTTGGTATCAGTGGAATGAGCACTAGAGGTGTTAATAGATAGTATTTGATCTACTAGAAATCTTTATCACACTTCTCATCCCACTTGTAAGTTATTCCTTAATGGAGAAGATGCGAAAGAGGGTGGATTTTATTTGATAGTTGTGCCATGAACCTTCTGATAGACTGCAATCTTCCTTGTAATCCTCTCATATGCTTCAGTGTTTGCGGTGGTTCCATGTCAAGGATGGATTTTACCTTTGCTAGATCAATTTCTATCCCTCTTTGCGAGACGATATAGCCAAGAAGTTTCCCTGACGTGACCCCAAAGACACACTTTTTTGGATTTAGTCATACCTTGTACTCTTCAAGCCTATTGAAGATGGGTCATAAGACTTCTATGTGCTCACTTATTTTCTTTGATTTTTCCAAAATATCATCCACATAATCTTCGACTATTTTGTGGATCATGTCATGAAAGATGAGGGTCATTTCTCTTTGATAGGTTGCTCCTACATTCTTTAACCCAAATGGCATCACATTCCAACAATAGGTTCCCCATGGACAAGTGAATGCAATTTTGTATTGATCCTCTTTGGCGATTATCATTTGATTGTAGCCTGAAAAACCATCCATGAGTGATAGCATTTCATGCCTAGCTATTAAGTCCACAATGAGGTCAATGTTAGGAAGAGGAAAATCATCCTTCAGACATTCCTTGTTTAAGTCTCTGAAATCTATGTAGATTTTGATGCCCCCAGTGGGTTTTGAGACCGGTACCAGGTTTGAGACCCACTCAAGATAATCTATTGGTCGGATGAATCCAATGTCAAGGAGCTTTTGTAACTCTAGTTTTACCAATAGTGCTATCTGAGGGTGCATCTTCCTTAATTTTTGCTTTACTACCTTAGCTCCAGGATAAACAGCTAAGTGATGCATAACCACTTCTGGATCAAGCCCTGGAATTTCTGTGTATGACTATGCAAAGTTGGCTCTTCACTCTTTCAAGAACACTGCTAGGTTTTTCTTTTCTTCATCCAACAAGGATTCAGCATAAAAAGTGATCATAGGTGCTTTGTTTGTTCCCACATTGACTGGAGTGGCCTTTTATGCTAGTACTGTTGACTTCTCTAGATGTATTGCACTAAGGGGGAGATTGAATCCCTCATCCTTGGGTGCCTCAGAGAGGTTTTCACCTTTGGATGCGTCCTTTGTTTTTACTCTTTTAGGATCAAAAAGTGCCACAGTGTGGTTTCCACTCAAAGATCTACATGTTAGTTGCATTTCGTTAATTTTATGACTAAAGGACTCAATTGTCTCCCCATAGTATGCCCCTATGTCTAGCTCTATGTCAAAACCTCCTTTGTGATCTACCCATGGTAAGTTGTCACAGAGTCCCATGAATTATGAGATTGCTTCATTGTTTTTGAATAAATCAAGAATCGGTGGTCCTTGTTGGCCCACGTCAATGAGTTGTAGGTATACTAGGCGTATTTCAGTCAATCAATTGCTTGGAGCAAAGGATTTTAAGGATATCATGAAGAGGGAGTTGTTTTCAAACAGGTCAGCAACATCAAGGGGGAAGTCATCTAAGGTAGTATCACGTGATGGAGGTAACCAAGAGGAAGCCTCAACTCATTTAGCGGAAGTACCTTTGCCAATAAGGGTAACCTTGCTACTAGTACAACTTAGGCCAAGATTCTTTAGTCGTTTCTCAGGAATGATGGGTTCTAGCAAACCATTATCATTCTTCCCTAGCTTCTCGTTCTTGTTATATCCCATTCCCTTCATCAACTACAAGCCTCTGTTATCATCTTCCATGGGAAGAGTAGGGACGGTTCGTTCATCCTAATAGAGGATTTTAGAGATATCGTCCTCATTGACATCTTCTTGATTCAAATCCCCCCACTTGGTGAAGGTAGTAGTTTCCATCTTAATAGTTTCAGGCTCTTTGTTGCTAGATGTGGGTTTCCCATTAGATTGAGGAGAAATAGGTAGCTCTCCTAAAAAAAGGTGTTCTTCATTAGCTTATAGTTCCCACAACCATCATCTTGGATTATTGCTTTGATGTCAGGAATGTTTTACACAATGGGTGTTTTTGTTGTTGAGGTAGATGTAAGGGATGATGGGTCAACAAATGAGGTAGAGGGTGTAGGCCCTTCATCATTCTTGGGTATATGGGGTATCTTATAGAACTTGGCCTCAAGATTCTTGCAATAGTAAAAAGGCTTAGGATCTTCGTGGATGGTAATCTCTTTGTCCTCAAAGGGAAACTTTACACATTGATGATAAGTCAAGGCTACAACTTTTAGGGCATGGATCCATGGTCGACCAAGTAGGATGTCATGGGGAAGATCAAGGTCTAACACTTTGTATGTAGTTTTTGCAATGAGAGGTCCCACTTGGATGGGTAGTGCAATGATGCCTTGTGATACCCATTCTTGGTTGTCATATGCTCTGATGGTGGTACTCTTCACTTTATCAATGGTATCCTCTGAATAGCCCAAAATATTGATTAACTAAAGGGTACAAATGTTCAAACCAACACCTCCATCTACTAAGACTCTTTCAACCTTATTTTTATGAATGATAACCTCAAGATGTAAATCAAGGTTATGAGATGGTTAGTGATATGCCCCACCATAGCTTAAAACTAATCCGTATCAATATCCTCAGTGATGGACGACTCTGATAAAGCTTTCTCTAAGATTTCCCTATGTGTGGGGGATAGCCTTAATAGTTCTAAGATTGATATTTGTGTGGGGGTCTTCTTAAGTTGATCTAGAAGATTATACCTGTTGCGATTTGATGTTGGAAAATTAGTGTTGGAATATGGCTTCTATTGTTTTCATTGATGGCAACTGAAGTCATTGATCCAATCTACACTGTAGTATCTAACTATATCGGAAGACAGTGAAGAACAGGGTATCCGGTTGAAGTTGAATTTGTCAAGTGGTTTGCATTATCAGTTTAATAGTTTTGGTTGTGGATATTAAGGAAGGTCGTTGGATATATGAAATGTGTTATTCTCGAGTTTTGTGTTGTTGCATCAAGTGGTGTACGAGTTATGGGATCTGATCATTCAATTTTTTGTTCATCAATATATGAAGGTCGACTAAGTGAATGTAAGGTGTTGCAGATGTTTAAGGAAAAAAAATTTGAAGTATTTTTGTGTTGGAGATTTTGTTTTGGGTCCTAACTATGCTATGGCTAACATTGATGGATGCGCATTAAATGTTATTCATGATTTGAGTCAACAGTTGGAAGATATTTTCTATTTTATTGAAGCTGACATATAGAGACTGAATTCTTGATAGTAGATATATATATATGAGATCGGTTAATTAATTTTGGTGTGTGTGTGGTGTTTGATACGTGTGGATGTGTATTGTGAATATCAGAAGAGAAGTTAAGCGATTTTCATTTGTGAAGAAGAGGATTTTGTGAAGCGAATTAAGGTAGAGTAGAGCGAAGTGCAAAATCAGGCAGAAGGTCCAGAATCTGATCTATGAGCCTAACTGGAACTATAACCAAGAATTTATAGATGCTATTTTCTTAGTTCAAACTTTTGATGTAATCCAAATCTTTTGTAAGGAAATGAGCCTTCCTGATTTTGAGTAGTGAGATCTAGGAAGTGTGCCTAAATGCAAGTGCATTCCCCATTTTGTAAAACATTTATAGTTTGAGTACTCAAATTGTGGATTGACCTCCACCGTGGTTTTTCCCTTAACCGGGTTTCCACATAAAAATCCTTGTGTTATGGTGTTGTGGCTTATTGTTCTATGTTCATGCATATTTATTTTGATTGAATGTTATAGACACTTGAAGAGAACATATTAATAATGTTAAAAATTGCACAACACTAATTCACCCCCCTCTTAGTGTTGCTTGAGTCCAACAATTGGTATCAAAGCTAAGTTCCTCGAAAGAAGTTTTACATCTTGAGGTGGATCTTGGAATGTAATGGACTTTGGTAGTGTTCAACAATAGCTTTTGGTGGCACTTGATGACCTTGATTAGTCTAAAGTAGAAGTCTGAGAATTGAGAGCAAATCTTAAGGATGTTGAGAAATTCATTCAGAAGTTGAAGGATCAGATTATTAAGTCTAGGGAAAATAGAAGAATCTTTGTGATCAAATTAAGCAGAGTGAGAGAAAAGGCATGGATGATGTTCACTTGAATCAAACCTTGAAGGAAATAACTGAAGAATGTGAAAATCTTGCTAGAGACAATGCTACCCTAAAGCATGAGATGGAGTCTATGGCGATGAAGATGACTACAGAGATTGAAGAAAGAAAGAAGAATGAGGAAAATCTTGTCCAGTCCCTAAAAGAGAGATCTGATGAATGTAGAAAAATTAATGGAGAATTCATTAAATTAGAGATTGAACTGCAGAAATATAGAAACAATGAAGAAGAGCTTGAAAAACAAATTGTTATTCTCAGGGATGAACTCACTATTGCAAACGAATACAAGGAGAAGTTCAAGATTAGCTCTGTTAAGCTTGATGAGTTGACTCAAGGACAGAAGAATGCAAATGATAAGTGAGGACTTGGTTATGAGAAAGGAGAAAGTTTTGAATCTGGACAGAGGAATTTTAAGCAAGGAAATCTGATGAACAAAGCAAAAAGGCATACGATAAGACAACCTAATGCTCAAAAGTTTAATGGATGTTGTTTTGCTTGAAATAAATTTGGTCGTAATGGATACTCAATGTAGAAGCAAAATTAAATTAAGTGATTCATAATTTTTCAGTCAGTGTTTCAATTGTAATAAGTTTGGTCACAAGTCAATTGAATGTGGAAATGTGTCAAACAACTCTATTAATAGGAGTGTTAGATGCTATACCTATGGAATATTTGGGTATATTGATAACTAGTGCAGATCGAGAAGAAATAAATGGATTAACTGGTCTGAACAAGGAAATTTTGTGTGTTTTAATTGCAACAAATATGGTCACATTGCAAGATCTTGCAAAAACAAGAATATGGATAGAAGAGGTTTGGGATACAAAGGAAAAAATATGCAGAAAGATGATAAAGGAAAAGGGAAAGTGATTGTGGATGAAATAAGAGATCAGATGAAGAATACATGGGTGAAGAAGTGTCCCTCTGTTACAAGAAATGAGCTAGCACTAGAACCTACTTCTGGTAATTCCTT
This sequence comes from Sequoia sempervirens, assembly GCA_007258455.2. Classification (NCBI taxonomy): domain Eukaryota; kingdom Viridiplantae; phylum Streptophyta; class Pinopsida; order Cupressales; family Cupressaceae; genus Sequoia; species Sequoia sempervirens. Next base: position 10,950,078 of record VDFB02000020.1, on the reverse strand, counting down.
CGGGAATTAGTTTTAGGCCATTGGCCTAGGGGGAGTTGTCAAGAAAATATTTCAAACCCCCTATCGGTAACTAACACCGGGATGTGGATGAGTGCAGTGGCTGCACTGATGATTTACAAATGTTGTTGGAATAGTTGGAAAGGATGTCATGTTGAGTTGAGGATCCGCAGAAGAGTTATCTTTTGTAGACTGAGAAAACAAGGTATCTGGATAAGTTGGGGCAAAAGCATTTATTACAACAAAATTTAAGTGTGTGAAATATAAAAGGCAACTTGAAACCCTCATTTGCCACTTTGTGTCAAAGAAGAGAAGTAGGAGAGCGCTCTGCACCAGAATTTCAAATGTGTGAAGAGAATTCAACGGCAAAACCTTGATCCATCAGGTACTTCTATTATATTGAGAAATTTTGATTTGGTGTGCGGTTGAAGAACTTCTTTGGTATTTTTGAGACATGTTTACGAAAGGGAAAATGGAAAAAATTGAAGGAATGGTAAAACTAGATGAATATAGTTGTGAGAAGATCTGAGCCGAAAGAAACATGTCGCACGATGGATTAAAATGGTTGAAAGAGGAAAAACAAAAAAGCTTGGATATTTGGAGTGAATTTCCCTATTTCAGAAGCACATAAGTCGTTGAGTTTATTCTGAACAAATTGAATGATGATATTCTAACTCTAGATAAACCCTATCATATCTCGAAAGAAGTGATTGTAGCTGTAACCGGGTTATGCAATATTGGGGATGTGCTGAAGAAGAAGTCAATTCAAAACAAAGAAGTTGAAACCCTAACTAGAGTAACTGGAGATCAAAGGGAACTGATATATCCACAATCAAAGATTCAGTGATAAGGTACATTGCGCATGGAATATCCTACAAAATATTTTTCAAAAACAGAGAACGTGTAACTTTGGCAGGTGTTGTTTACATTTCACACAAGATGATAATGGAAGATCAGGATTTTGATCTTTGCGGATTACTGAAAGATAAATTGATGGAGAACGTGCACTTGACAAAGGAGACGGGTTACCCTTTCAGGTTTGGTACTTTGGTTATATGCCTTGTGATGTATTTTCTAAATTGCTTACCCCTGAATAACAATGTAATGTGGAAAGAGAGTGAACCAGTTTGCAAGCAGATTTACATATACTCTAATAATTTGACAAACTATGATCAAGTGTATGAAAGTTTCTGTAAGGGTTTGCTAAGAAAGTTTGGATCAATTGGTATTTCCATTCCGGTAAGAGGAATTGAAGTTGGTTCCTCCTCTGGTGAGATGGAGAGAAAGAAGAGAAGAGTAAAAGAAATTGATATTAGTACTCCACCAACATGCAAGACTCTAAAAGTTGAAGGCAAAGGGAAACAACAAGTGATTGTGGACATACCAGATGAGGAATCTGATAAGGAATTTGAGGAAACCCTAGGAAAAGAACTGGAAACAACTGAATCAAAACAAGAAAATGCAATGGTAGAAGGAAGTGAAGGAGAAGGTGATTTAACCAAGGAAAAGATATTGTAGCTTATTCATGAGGAAGATGGAATGCAGAAAATTGTCAATATATGGTCTATCAGACCTTCATATGAGCAGGACATGATATTAAGCGTAATAAGTGCTCATTTTGTGCACAATCATATTCAATTGGAGAGTTTGCAAAATAAATTGCTAGAAGAGTTGATTGAATGTATCAAGGAAACCATGGACTCTAAATATCAGAGCAAGGAGGAAGGAGAAGTGTCCTACACCTGAAGAAGCAATACATATTATCTCTTACCAAGCTAAAAAGGCACATGAATGAACTAAGGCAATGCATAAGCTCAGCAAACAACATTTATAACTATTGTCTTCGATGGCCTTATGCAATCAGCAAGTACAAGGAGAAGCTGGAACAAATTGAAACGAAGCTAAACAATATTGGACAAAACTTTAACATGTCTCAGGATCAAGATGGTGTGATCAAGAAAAGGATTCAGGAATTGTAGGCAGAGCATACAAATGTTTAGAACACTAGGAACAAGATTGTTGACACCTTCTGGAAAGTGAAGGACATAACTGAATGCAGGCTGGAACAATTGATTGAGGTACTGAGGAAGGGGGAAGTAATGGAAGAAGCCTTTACCATTTCAAAATCCCTCATCAATATTATCAACCGAACATCTGAAAACAACAGCATGATCATAATCACCAGGATTTCAAGGGAAGCATGGAAGCAGTTTCTTTCGAAGATGAAGGAAAAGTACAAAATAATCTTCAAATAGCAGTTGTATTCCTTCAGTTTTTGCATAAGTTTTTGGTTTCACTTCATAGGGAGAGAAAGAAAATATTTTATTATCTTTTTTTCATTGATGTCAAAGGGGGAGAGAGAGCAATGGAAAATTCCTTATCAAACTTAGGGGGAGTTTTGTTGAGTATTGTCAGCTTTGGCGTTTTGAAGTTTTGAAGGTTTTGACACTTAGTCATTTTTCACTAAGTGTTGCCATCAATGCCAAAGGGGGATATTTTTGGTATATGGCTTCTAGTGTTGTCATTGATGGCAACTGAAGTAAATGATTTGGTTCGCACTGTAGTATCTAACTATACCGGAAGAAAAAGTGAAGAACGGGGTATTCGGTTGAAGTTGAATTCGTCAAGTGGTTTGCATTATCAATTTAACATTTTTGGTTGTGGATCTCAGGGAAGGTCATTGGATATATGAAATGTGTTATTCTCGAGTTTTATGTTGTCACATGTTGCATCAAGTGGTGTATGAGTTATGGAATCCAGTAGTTCAATTTTTTGTTCATCAATATATGAAGGCTGACTAAGTGAACGTAAGGTGTTGTGGATGTTTATGGAAAAAATGTTTGAAGTATTTTTGTGTTGGAGATTTTGTTTTGGGTCCTAACTATGCTATGGCTGACTTTGATGGATGCACATTAAATTTTATTCATGATTTGAGCTAACATTTGGAAGATATTTTCTATTTTATTGAAGCCGACATATAGCAAATAAATTCTTGATAGCGGATATATATATGAGATCGGTTAATTCATTTTGGTGTGTGTGTGGTGTTTGATATGTGTTGATGTGTATTGTGAATATCAAAAGAGTAGCTAAGCAATTTTCATTTGTGCAAAAGAGGATTTTATGAAGCGAATTAAGGCAGAGCAGAGTGAAGTGTAGAATCAGACAGAAGGTCCAGAATCTTATCTATGAGCCTAACCAGAACTATAATCAGGCATTTATAGATGTTATTTTATCAGTTCAACCTTTTGATGTAATCCAAATCTTTTGTAAGGTAGTGAGCCTTCCTGATTTTGAGCAATGAGCTCAAGGCAGTGTGCCTGAATGAAAGTGCATTCCCCATTTTGTAAAACACTTACATTTTGAGTACTCAAATTGTGGATTGACCTCCACCGTGGTTTTTCCCTTAACCGGGTTTCCATGTAAAAATCCTTGTGTTATGGTGTTGTGGCTTATTTTTCTATGTTCATGCATCTTTCTTTTGATTGAATGTTATAGACACTTGAAGAGAATAGATTAATAATGTTAAAAATTGCACAACACTGATTCAACCCCCTCTCAGTGTTGCTTGAGTCCAACAAGTAGGTTGTTCCCTAGATTGAGATGGGACTCCTTAGATAGTAATTTTTCCACGTTGTGTGGTGAATCCACACTCCGCACTAGGCCCTTTGATGGTGATGATAGTGATGACGCTATCACAGGAAGCAACCATATTGGAATAGGTATGTTGCATGTTTGTGTAATCCTTAGCTTTCTGGTATTGTTCGCTTTGTTATGATCTAGCATAGGGTTCTTGTATATCTTAAGATCCTTATTTTCAGCTAGTATCTCAATAGATATGATGCCATTCTCTATGAGGTCTTGGATGATGTTTTTGAGCCTCATGCAGTTTGTCATTTTGTGTCCTTTGATTTTATGAAAGTCACTAAGATCGTTTTCATTGTACCAGGATGGTTTCTCTTGTGGTTCTTGATAGTTTTCAAAGTTGGGAAGTGTTATCAAGTTTGACTCTACCAACTTCTTCATGATGGTTTTGATGGGTTCCAACAATTGTGTGTACTTGTGTTTAGGATAGTTGTTCTTGTTAGGGGTTCGCCTTTGTTGTATTTCAATATTATTGATATGATATTTCTAAGGAGGTGTTGTTTGTTGCGCAATTGGTTGAATGTTAGAAACTTGATTGTTGTTTGTTCTAGAAGCACTTAAGACTACCTTAGCATCTACCACACCATCATTTGTTATATTCTTATTTTTAGCCCAAACACGAGGCTTGTCATTTGAGCTATTTGATGGGCGGTTGTCTTTGTAAGCTTAGGTATTTCCTTGTGAGATTAGACCTATCCCGATGTTAAGGGATCTAGGGAAAAGCTTGTCATAAGATGTGATGCACTTCATTTTCAAGTGGAAGGATAGATTTGGATCTAGATTTGCTATGATGATTCCCAATTGTTGTTCATCGGGAAGAGGCCACTCACTCTTACTAGCTCTTTGTCTCCACCGTTGTAAGAAATTAGTAAAAGATTCTCCTTTGTTTTGTCTTAGAGTGTAAAATTCCTCTAGACTTATGTTTGTGTCAAGATTAAAGAAGTGATTGATGAATTTATCAGTAATTTATTGGAAATTTTTTATACCGGGAGGTAGATGAGAAAACCAATCCATGGCAGGACCTATTAAACTCTAAGGGAAGAGGCACATTAAATAGGAATCATTGTAGGCTACCTCCATACACATGACGTTAAACTCTTTGACATGATCCACAAGACTTCCCCTCCCTTTGTATTTATCGAATTTAGGGATTTCAAACCCAAGAGGGAATGGTACCATTGTGATGTTTTGGTCAAATGGATAAGGACATATATTTTGTGTATGAGGCTTCTTTGTCTTTCCCATTCGAAGGTCCTATATTTCTTGGGATAGCGCCTTAAATTGTGAGGCTAGATCATCTTGTGGATTTGGTGGAGGAACATATGTTGGGATGACGGATGAGTTGTAGGTGGGATTTTGATATGATAAGGTGTTATATGGGGTGTATGGTGGTGTGAGATTTTGTGAAGGTGATTGTGGGTGTTGATATTTATGTTCTTAACACATTTGTATTGACGATTTTCTATTGAGGATTATAGTAGGAACTTGATTGTTGTTGTTGTTGTTGGGCATACTACTGAGCTAGTAAGGCTTGTTGTTGTTGTGCCACAAGGGCTTGCTATTGGGCCTCTTATTGTTGTTGCACCACTAAGGCTTGTTGTTGGGCCTGCTATTGTTGTTGTAATGCTAAGGTTGCTTGATGAGCTTGATGTTATTGTTGTGCTAAGGTTGCTTGTTGTGTTGTTAAGGCTACTTGTTGTTGTTGTTGTTGTTGTGCTACTAGGGTTGCTTGATATAGTTTTTGTTGTTGTGCTACTAGGGATAATTGTTGTTGTGTTGCTAGGGCTGCTTGTTGTTTTTGTTCTTGGATGACTTGCTAATAAGCTTTTTGTAAAGCTAAGGCATGTGCTTGCAATGAAGGATTGGTTGGTTGTTGGGATATCTTTGATGGATTGGGGGTGTTGATGTTTTGAGCAGGTAATGGATTGTTGATGAGAGGTTGGGGGTTCCCTTGGTTTAACATCCCTTGTAAGATAATGGATTGAGGTGGAGGAATGTAAGTTTGAGGTCCCAATTGATTTTGCATGGTAAAGGGGACTTCGGGAAATGATGAGGATGATGTCATTAGATTTTGCGATGGTAATGACATACTAGGACCTTGAGTCCATTGATTGAAAAGGTTCCCTTGTCGCATGTCTTAAGGATTTCCTTTTGCTAGAGATGTAAACAAGGCATTACCTAGGTTGATGGGATTCGTGACCAAGGGATTGTTTTGAGATGGGTTGATAATGGATGGAATGGAGGTGTTTTGTGAAACTAATGGTATGGATGAACTGGTTGGAGGATTGGATAGAGATGTCCCTATCTGTATTAAGGATTGACTCCATGGTATGGTATTGACATGCCCTTGTGTGCTATTTTGAGACACTTGGTCCACACTTCTTTGCATAATGGTGGGCACACTTGTGGTACTCATGGGTATGGATGAAGAGGGATGTCCTCAATATGTGAAGGTTGTTGTGGAGTAATGAAGTTTGAGGGGTTTATATTATTTTTTGGGATCTTTAGGAATGGGAGGAGCACCAAAGGTAGGTGTCCAAGTGGTTGTTTGGGATGGAGGATTAGTATCAAGGGTACCCACGAGTGTGCTGCTTTCAAATGGAAGAGTTAGACCAAAGTCCTTGGCAAGGTTAGTTGCAAGATTGGGAGTGGATGTTTGATTTAGCCCTAGTGATGGAGTTGTGAAGCCTTGTGTCAAATTTTGTGCAAAAAATGATGGGGAAATTGGAGCTATACTTCCCAAGGCTTGATGTTCCATGATTTCTTCCCTACTAAGTTTAAATGGATTGTTCGTGATGTCTTATATCTCATATGGTCCTGATGGAGATGATGGTTGTTATGATGGGGTAACTTGACTTCTCAGATCAAATTCTGGAGGATTTGGATTACTTGAGGTAAATGTGACTTTGGTTTTCTCCATGATTCTCTTGTGTTGTAATCTTGTCTTTACCATAAATTTTGTGTGACCTATGAGAGAGTTGTGTTGAGATTTGTAATGTTTGAACTCTCTAGTTGACTCAAATCTAGGTAAAAGAGACGCTCTAATTATTTTTAGAGCAATGATGATAATGGGTGTTGAAAAGGCGGGTGATGCGGAAAGTGATCTTTGCAAATGTTTTGGGACAACACTTTTGACTTAAGTTCGATGTTTTGATGTTAGGATAAAGGATGTTTATGAACTAGGAAATATTTAGGGTAGACTCGTGACCTTCAAGATAGACTAGTTCAAAGATAATAACTAACTCAACCAAATGCATGGAAAAGGATTCATTTCACATATAAAGTAGCTAAGTTAGGGTTTGGGTTGATTGATGTTCATGTCAAAAAGTGTTGGTGTATTCAAAAAATTTGCAAAGTTTGGTGAAGTGAAGGATGAATTTTGATGAAGGGGTGAATGAAATGTTTGACCCAATGTTGACTTAAAGTGAACCTTTGTTTGATAAGACCAAGGTAGTGAGAAACATGCTAGACCTCTAAAGTTTTCAAATCCTAAAGACCTAATGTTTTAGATAGGTTTATTATCATGAAAAAGACCTAGATTTTGACCCATAAAGAATATATACATGTCTAGATATTTCCTTAGTGCGCATTCATAAAAGTTTCTTAACAACTTGTTTTTGTTTTGGTAGAGTGCCAAAATGTGGTTTTTGATTGCTTTTGAGCTACGATGCCTAAGTTTGAAGTGACGACCTGCAGACCTTCTCTTGGGGATTCTGATTTTCCGTGAGATCATTTATAGAAGTCTATCTCTATGGAAGAAAAGAAGATATTTATTGCCACATGGGTGGTGGTAATATGGGCCTTCCAACCTCAATATTGATTTGTTCCTCTTCTTTGTCTAAGATGTTTGTGGTGTTTCTCCAATGAGCGGGTGTTTCTTTTGTGTAAAAATTAAAGCTTCTCAAACTGTTAATTATATTAGTGTGTTCACCTTCAATAAGTTCAAAGTTTGGTTGAATAATAGTAGGCATAAGATCAGGTTCTTCAATGGGACAAATTGGTCTCCAAATAGTCATGTGGGGTTCAATGTTTCACTTTTATCTTGCTTAATGAGTTTATTTTACCACAAACACTTGTCTTGATTATGTTTTCAAACTAAATGTTTATGTCAAAAACATCATAACTTTCACAATGTCCATTTTGTGAAATCATGAGGTTGAAGCCATAATTTCCTATGTTGTCTTTGGAAAATATGGATTGAGATATAAGTCAAGATATTTAGAAATCTCTAAGGATAGAAATCCTTAGGACAAGCAGTAATATCAAGGCTATTTCAAAAGGTATCCATATTTAGGCCAAAGCGTTTGAATTTTTGAGGAAGATAGTGAATGTTTGTTTTGTATGTTTTGGAACCAAGCAATTTATTCAACTAACTCATAATAATTTAACACCTAGGTTTGAAATGTTCATACTTGTTGAGTCCCCACTCAGATTTCTCCAAACACTAAGACATTGTGAACAGTTAGAGATTTGGCGACACTAGCTCCCCTCTACAGCACACACTTCTTAGGACTACCAAATCTCAAAATCCTGAAGATCCTAAGATCCTAAGGATTTTTCTGTTTCAACAATGAATAGTAAAAATGTGGGGAAGCTTCAAAATGACCGTTCTTGCACCAACAAGCATTAAGGATTTTTGGCAACTAAACAATTTGGTTCTTAGTAACAAACCGAGAACACCCAGCTATATATGCACCCACTTTGCCACTTAAGGCTCTTACTACCATTCTCGTTCCACTTAAGGCATGGTACTAGGTGCAATATGTTATACAGTCTAGGATAGAAGGTACTTTCTCACAATTTCCCAACCTTTAATAAAGCCTGCCAATAAACGTGCTTGCAAGAACTTTCCTATGAGTTTCTTGTTGCAGGGTGTATCTCATAGTAAGTCCTCTTTTAAGGCTGACACAAAGCATGAAAGTGTACTTAAGTATTTCTCTTCACCCAAGATCACATGAAGCGCAAGGGGATTGGATCTAGGTACTATAAGTGCACACAAATTGCAAAGTACACTTGGAGTGTTTATTTTCACCCAAGATTGCACGAAGCGCAAGGGGATTGGATACGCACTACAAGCGTGTCACAACAAAGAAAACACTCATTCATTTTACTAACTAAAGCTAAGATGAATTCATTTTATGCACCAAATGAAATGTTAAGTGGCCTTGTTCAATTTTAAACCCAAAAGACAATGAGGAAATGAGGGTTCAATTTTAGTCCCGTTTGAGCGCTCGTTTTAAACCCAAATGAAATATAGTGAGGTCCTAGAGCATAAAGTAAAAAGAATAAGAAATTGGGTTATAATTGCCCCAAAACGTCAAATGATTGTTACAATTATAAGATATTAGGGGCAATACACAATAAGGTAACTGTTGTGTGGGAGCTTGAGCTCTTTGAATGGAAGTGTATTGGTGAGGAGTAGCATTAGGGGCAATCAGGTTTGGGTAGGTTGTAGCTCCAGTTATGGTGGTAATGGAGTTGTGTAAATAAGTAGGCTACTACTGGGTAGGAAGAGGGGGGCAAGTTAGCATAGGGGAGTATGTTTTAGTGCTAACGCTGGGCATTTTGTATTGATTGTAATTAAACTCAAGGAATTTTAGGCCATGCAGAGGAAGCTTTGTAAATCTTTGATAAATAAATAAAACTTCAAGCAAGGTCACCCTGCATTTACTGATTAAAAAAATATTTAGTACAACCTAAGTAGGATAAAAAAATGTCTAGTTAGGTAGTGGTTTTATCCAATATAAATTGGGCTATTTAGTGTGATTATAAATTAATTTACACCATCAACAACTTAAAAAGAGAAAATGAAATAATGAAAAATAATAGAAAAGGCACACCAAGTGAAAAAATGTCCTTGTGTGTGTTGATCAACCATAAAGAGGTTTCTCATGAAGTATTGTGTATCTTCTAGTATAACATGCAAAAATGATTAGTATAGCCTAACCTACTTTGGTACCATGTTAGAAATTGGGATCTTAGGATACTAATCATTGTAAACAAAACATAACATAAATAAAATAAGAATCACACAACCATATATTTTACACACTACACAAGATACACATGGGAAAACCCTAAATCGAGTAAAAAAACCCCATAAAGCATCATTTTATTAAAAACCACTTATAAAAGTGGTCTATTCTAACATAGATTGAACCTAGGGAACACTTCTCCATACTTCCACAAGGCCAATAATACCTCATGTGCATAGTGATATATTTCACTATAAAATATCCAAATTTCACACCTCTCAAATGAGAGAAAACCTCCTTAAATATAGGAGAAAGAGTGGCATAAAACCTTAAGGGGTATTATTCACACTTGTTCAAAATAACCATTCATAAATAATTACTAATCTAATAATTATTAGACTATAGTTATTTCAAATGGGATATGCTTAATAAAGCATATAATATATATGATTTACTAACCTTATATTAGAACATTATATAAATGTTAAAAGGGTTTGAACCCTAATAACATTATGTTCTAACATATTATTTCTTATTCAATCATCCTTTTTCCAATACAAGATAATTAAAACCATTAAATTTTTATAACCCCTAATAATTGGTGCAAGTAGTTTCTAGATTCAACTCTATAAGATTTGTTTTGTATCAACATTTCAAATCACATTCTATGATCCATCATAGGGATAGAAGAGAGCTAGAGTAGAAGAATAATTGATTACAAGCCAATACAAGATAAACATAGAGGGGGGCAGGAGGAAGGTTGTACATGGTTCAAGGCACAAGGAAGAAAATAAAGATTAAACTAAAAAATCAAAAAGTGGAGAAGAGGAAAGAAAAAATAAAAAGAAGGGAAAGATATAAGAAATAAATGAGAATCTTAGTGTAAGTAAAGAAGTAACAAAAGGCTAGAAAGGTTCAAAAAACACACAAATATTAGAACAAGGTATGCATAGGTATATAACCATGTTTAAGAAGGTTACAAATGCTTAAATATTTATAAATATGACCTAAATAAAGAAAATAAAATTAATGCAGGAAATCACATATTTATGCATGAAAAGCAAAGGAATAACCTCCCAATCACAAAATATGTACATGAACAAAAAAAATCTATTAGTTGCAATCTAATAAGACAATTTAAAATAGAAGAAAAATAAGCCTAAAAATATTGGAAAATACAAACTTACCAAACTGATTAAATATTTTATAAGAAAAAAACAAACAAAACAATATGAATGATACAATTATGTTATATATACATACTTGTGACTGAGGATATTAGTATGGGCCGATTACGCTTGATCCATGAAGAATCGAAGCATAATGAAGCCACTAATACTCAATCTAAATAGGATCAATCGAATTGAAGTTAAACTAAACATTCATTAAAACAATGCATTTTATATTATGAAAATGTTTAAAATGTCTACTCTAACCCATTAGAAACTTATCCCGTTTTGGGAGTGGTGTCACATTGATGTGGAACAACGACCCTTTCCCAATCTCATGATCAATGAGCTTGTTTCAATCGATTTTATTGAAGAGAATCAATGAAACGGTTGTGAGATGTGAATGAAAACATGATTTATACTAAAATGAGTATGATGCAAAAGTTAATCTAACATGATTTATGCTAAAATGATTCAGATATGCAATTGCTAAGCTAATCTAAATGAGATTTAAACTAAAAAGATTCAAACTCTAATTATCTAATTAGCTAAATGGATGCATTATGGAAGCCATTGATGGAAGCTAATCTATTTATGCAATTAATTTAAACTAAAATATGTTAAATGTGAGTTAAAAATAAGTGTGAGTGAGTGATTTCAACAACATAATTTTTCTCTTAAAAAGATGGATCCATTTGTCTCCAAATAGTGAACTATTTATAGGAAATCAAATGAGAAATGAAGGGTTGAGATTGAAAAAGCTAATCAATGGTCAAGGATGAAGGAAATTGGAAGCATGGATCATGGATTCTCATCAACAGGTGAGAATGTGAGATGAGATTTAATCAAGGGTTCTCATTCCTTCCACACAAGTGCACACTTTTGACCTGTACAAGAGGTCAAAAGTTAACTTGCACATGGAGCTAAGTGAGAATATTCCCTTTTTCAAATGATGGGAGGAGTCAGAATATTCTTTGGAATATTCTCATGGGTGAGGAAAAAGGATATTTTGTAAATTAAAATAAAGAATTTAATTGTGCAAAAGGGGAGGGAATATCCCATGAGAATATTCTCCTTTTGGAGGAATGTGCAAAGGAGGAATATTCCCTTGCAAGTGGGAGGGAAATTAGATTAATTAGATAATTGCTAATTAAACAAGGGTTTAATCATGCAATTAGGGGATTTAGAAGAATAAAGTGATATTCATTAAATTAAATGATTTAATGAAAGGGGAAAGGTGAAATGACATTTAATTAAATAACTTAGAGTTATTTAATTAAATAAGAAGATTTAGGGAATTAAATTAAATAGTTTGATTTATTTAATTTAATGAGACAAAATGTTAGCATGAAAGGGGGGAATTAACCCGTTTAAATGAATTAGGTTAATAGACACAAATGATGCAATTAATTAAATAGCTAGGCTAATTTAATTAATTAAACGAAAAGAGGATGGGTTTCAAGAGGAAATGATGTTAGTATATCTGATTCGAGTGCATGATATGATCCAGGACATTTTTCAGTATCTACAAGACCTAAGAGAAATGCATAAATAATAATCGAAAATAGCCTACTATATTCTTATAGCTGAGAGATTAGATATACACTAAACATATGTAAGCAAGACTATAACTATATTTATAAGTAAACAAACCTACCAAAATCTTATAAGTATGTTTTATATACCATTAAGATTCAAAAATAATATGTATATTTATATGCAAACAAATCTATCAATGACATTTAGATTAAAAGAAAATAGGAATATTATTATTTTAAATTACATGAAACAAACAAGAGAAAACTAAATATATAAAAAAGACAAGAATAATGAATATACATAACAAAGCTAAAGAGAGGCGGAAAGACGTACATAATTGTAATAACTAGTTACAAAGCAAAACTTCTATACATGTGTGAAAGGAAAAAGGAGAGATGAAGTGAAAAAATTAGAAAAGAAAGAGGATGAAGAAAAAATGCATATGAATATGAAAGAAAGTATATGTATATAAGTGAATGTGAGAATATATGTATGTGTGTATGTATATGTATATGCATAGATGTAATTAAATGTATGTTTTTTAATATGAATATGTATATGAGACTGTATATGGGTGGGGGTCTTGGTTCAATTGGCTAAAGCATCTTGTTGGAGGTAAGAGGTCATGAGGTCTAGTTTCACCCCCATCCCTATGGTATCGAAGGGTGTGTCGTGCCAGCATCACCATTCACATGAAAAAAGTTACCATATGCATTACAGTTTATAGGGGCCTACCCGATTCCTGCAAATTAAGTTAATGTATATGAGATTGTATATGTAATTGCAAATGCATATTTATGTATATGATAAAGAAAGATACCAATACATATAGAAAGATAGAAATATAAATATAAATAGATATCAGGATAAATAGAAAAAAAAAGCCTAGAGATGTGAATGTAGATAGAAAGAGATATATTAGGAAGGTCAAGATAAATATATCAATAAATCTAAAATCTAAATGACATTTAGATTGAAAGAGAATATTAATAGTTTTATTTATATTTATATGACAACAAACAAGAATAAGCTAAGTTTATAAATATATTTATATTTGAACCTATATGAAAACAAGAAAAAGTTAAAATTAAAAATAAAATATGTATGATATATATAAATATATAAAAGAAAAGGAATAAGAGAAAATAAGTAAATAAAAATAAGAAAATATGGATAGCTACAAAACTAAATTTATAAATATGACATATGTATACATATACATAGAGAAGAAAATATGCATAGATACAAATATTAATATATAAATATGGCATATATATATATAAACACGCACATACACACCCACACACATATAATATATAGAAATATAAGAATATCTATATGTGTATATATAGAGAAATATATATAACTAAAAACATAGAAAATTATAGATAGAAAAATATCAAGAAAAGCATATCTAGGAAGATAGAAAAGCATATCTTTAATTACACATGCATATATTTTTTCTTATTCATGTTCATATGCATATATAGATACACGTGCATATTCATATATGTATACATATTCACATTTTCTTATATGCATAAACTTGCTTTTATATTTGTATGCATCTTTCCTTCATCTGATTTTTCACTCCCTCTTTCCTTTTTCCGTTAATATATGTATATAAATTTAGGTTTGTAACTTGTCCTACTTTCTTCTACAGTTATACTTCTTTCCCCTAACTTATTTCCCCCTCTCCTTGACTTTGTTATATATATTCATTGACTTAGTATTTTTTATATATTTAGTTTTCTCTTGCTTGTTTCAAGTAAATTTAAATAAAAATACTCCTATTTTATTTTAATCTAAATGTCACTTAGAAAAATGTCATTTAGAATTTACTTATGCGTAATTGATAGGTTTGTTTGGATATATATATATAATCCTAACGGTATACCAAATATACCTATTATAATTTGGTAGGTTTGCTTACTTATAAATATAGTCATATTCTTACTTACATATATTTAGCTTATATATGATCTCTCGTTCATCCTTATTTATAATCTAATATAGTAGGTTATTTTTATTTGTTGTTTATTCATTTTTCTTAGGTATGTATATATAGTATAATTGTATTGTTCATACTTGTAACATCCACATCCTTTTAATAAGGAAATTACTAGGGTTTTTAACCATGTAGTGAATAATTTCATTCTATGAAATTAGGATATAATTTTTTTTCTCTTTCAAACATTAAAATTACAATTGCATAATTGAATACATAAGCATTTCATAATGAACTCATTTTACTTTTCTAACTGAAAAGAATATATACTTTTTCAATTTCAAGTTCCACATAAATGATTGCAATTAAATAAAGATATAACATTTAACTTTAAAGAACAAGGTCATGAACTCCATATCTGGATAATTTCTATCTCACAAGACTCGGTATGTCATCTGCAAGAGGGAGAGCATCACCTAGGTGTTTTACCTCCAACCACAGATCGATGGTCCCCCACACACCTCCCTAATTGGAAGTGGCCCTACCCTTCAATGAAGAGTATAGTCAAGAACCCCCTAGTATTGCCATTTGAGCTCTAGTGTTGTGTCCTACTTACCCAATATGATAAAAAAACAATGGATACCTTCCAACTATGCATGACACTTTTGATTGGATAAGCAACTCAAGAGTAGAGTGAACTGATAAGTGCAAGCGGAAACTATTGTACTCACTTTGTCCAAAGTTTTTGAAATATATTCAACCACTACTTACAAGTGGAGTTGTTCATTCACCCACCTCTACTTGACTTGGAGAACCTTATCTAACCTTTTATTAGCCGAAACTTACTATTTGACCAATTGTTAACTCTTTATACAAATTTTCATTTAAAAAGTGATGTCTTCACTAAAGTCGTTATTCCACTAGATTGAATAAGTATTTTTTTACTTTTGAACACCCATGTTACATTCACATAATGTCTTGGGCCTTGGTGACTACCACTTGTTCAAGTCCTTACTAAGTCGGTAAACAACTTGGTTGGTTATACTTTTTTGACCTTGAATACCTAAGTTACGTTCTTGTAACTTCTTGGGACTTGGCAACTGCCACTTATTCAAGTCCTTAGTACTGACCATGAGAGTATCTTCTCTCCCACTCTATGCATAGATAGTTGATATTGATGACTCATTGTCATCAACTAGACTCTCTTAGTCACAAGCTAAAACTCCTGACAAAATGTTCAATATATGTAATAAATAAATATTAATCTTAAACTGAAGATTCCTTCTTTGTATTATAGTCTCAAATGTCCATTGTTTAGTTTTATTATGGAATTCTTTCTCAATATTGTTGGGAATAGGATGCCATTTAATTGCAATCCTAAATATATTTCATGTATCTCCTAAGTCCTTGGAAAGTGTTCCCCAACACTAGGATTAGAAAGAGATTAAATTCAAATGAAATGAACATGTAAATTGACATTTGTGATTATTCCTAAATGATAGGAACATGTGGGGACATCCAAGAAGAGCTCCTACAAGATAGGAGCACATGGGGCGCCCACATGGAAGGTGGAACCCCCTTGCTTAAGTTAACTGTTTGGAGGATTGATAACACTTCAGTAATGTTTGTTTTATTCCTACAAATTAGGGATTGATATTTACATGAATGGAGTGGCACTATTAGTTCAGTTTAGTTTAGTTTAGTTTAGTTTAGTTCAGTTCAGTTCAGTTTAGTTCAGTTCAATTCAGTTCAGTTATGGTTCAGTTATCTTCAGTTGCATGTAGTTATTTTGAGTTGAATGCTAGTTGACTTGAGTTGATTTCAATTGCATGACTAATGACTTCAGTTGCATAATGGATAACAAGTGGATACTTTCAATTAAGTGGGGATGATCAATCATGCATAATATTTGCATGAATTGGTGGAGAGATATGTTTCAGTTAACTAAGTTTGGCTTGGGAGTCTGGGACCACCTTGGGTTCCCAAGTTGGCATCTTTCAGCTAATACCTTTTGCATGAGAAGATATTTACAAGGCTCAGTCAAGTGGGCCCAATCTTGGGCACCAACTTTAAGGTGAAGTTTGCATGATAGCTTCTTAACCAAAGTTCAGTTAAGTGTTCAATTTGGGGCGCCTAAATTGAGGAAGACTTTGGTTTGACTTCATATTACATTGTGGAACTCTAATTTCCCAATCTAGGTGTAGATTTTTGTGAGGGCTTTATGCTCTTGTATTGTATAACTCTTATGAGTTTGTATGCTCATTATTTGTCTATTAATTGCAGCAAGTGTATGAGAGTTCCATGAGATTTTATTGCAAGTTGTGAAGAAGGATTGTTGAAGGAAAGGAAACATATCAATCAAGGATTGATACAGTATTATTGTAATCTTTTTCTAAGGTTAAATAATACAAGCACTATTGATTCTGGTGGAGTTTTTTCCCGAAAAGGTTTCTCCACGTATATGGTGTGTCACTTCTATCTCCTTGTCTCATTCTTCTACAATCTTCTGTCTCTTCCTAAAATTGGTAAAATTGATCTAAACAGATTAATCATACACAAGGAATTGTGACAAATAACAATTAATTAGATCTACAGTCTCATAGTTTTACAAGTTTTAAGCTACAATATTACCTTCATTTCCAACATTTGGTATCAGAGCTAATGGTTGGTTAGGGTTTGGGACACCTTTCTCTTAAAATTTTGAAGGTTTCATGGCTGTAGTGGGAGATTTAACTATTATGTTATTACATATTTGTAAAATAAGTGTGTTACAATTAGTTCTACTTCTCATCTAGATATTGAAAGATTCAATGGATCTAGTTATGAGATGTGGAAACTAAAAATGGAGGATCTCCTTGAAGAGAGAGATCAGTGGTTAGCTTTTTGTAATGAGACAAAGCCATCTACAACGATGTCAGATGCGGTTTGGGATAAGCTTGATAAGAAGGCAAGAGGGACCATAAGGTTATGTCTTGTTGATGATGTTCTCTTGAATGTTTCAGATGAAGCTACTGCATATAAATTGTGGAAGAGATAGGTGATATCTATCAAACCAAAAGTCTTACTAATAAGTTGTATCTGAAAAGATAGTTGTATTCTTTAAAGATGAAAGATGGTGATTCTGTTGCACATCATTTAAATGCTTTCAATTTGATTCTAATTCAGTTAGCATCTGTAAATGTAAATATAGAAGATGAAGATAAATGCATTTTGTTACTTCATTCTTTACTAGAGTCTTGGGAAAATCTAATTGTTGCTATCAGTGGTAGTGGTGCAAATCCTAACATGGACAATATAATTCCTACTCTCCTATTAGAGGAGATGAGGAGGAAGTCTAAAACAGGATCCCAAGACGCCTTGTTTGTAAGAGGTGGGCCTAAGAAAAAGGAACCTAAGGGAGACAAGAAAGGAAAGGGTAAGTCCAAAGGATGGTCTAAAACCTCTGGTAAGAGTAAGGTAAAGTGTTGGAACTATGGGAAACCTGGACATGTAAAGAAGGATTGTAAGAACAAGAAAAAGAGTTTTGATGCTTCTACAGAGAAATCATCAAATGATGGTAATGATGCATTGATAATTACATCTAATACTGTTAGTGATGACTCTTGGCTTATTGATTCAAGTTGCTCCTATCATATGACTCCTAACAAGGAGTGGTTCACTAAGTATACTTCATATGTTGGAGGAAATGTCTTCTTTGGAGATAATAGCACAACAAAGATTATGGGTAAAGGAGAGGTAAAGTTGTGTTTCAATGTTTCAATGATGGTAGGGTTAAGACCCTTAATGATGTTTTACATATTCCAGGACTTGCTAGAAATCTACTTTTGGTATCTAAGTTCAATTATTCTAGAATTAATGTGACATTTGACAAAGGTGGTTGCTAAAGGATCTTGGATTGGGACTTTGTTTAAGCTTAATTCCTCCAATTTGAATAAATCAGCCAATGTAATTGAAGCTGAAAATACATGTATGTTGTGGCACCATAGATTGGGCCACATTGGTTGAAAAGGTCTTAGGACCATTCTTAATAAGAAATTGGTTGACAGTATTCCTGATTATAATATTGGAAAAAATGATTTTTGTGAGCATTGTGTGTTTGGAAAGCAATCTAGATCTTCATTTCCTAATGGAACAAATAAAGCCAAAATATTATTAGAGATTATTCATTTAGATGTTATGGGTGTTGTAGATATTGACTCTATTGGAAAATCTAGATATTATGTCACATTTATTGATGATGTCTCAAGATACACTTGGATCTATTTTATGCATAACAAATCTGATGTTTTCAATAATTTTAAAGAATTTAAGGCTTTAGTTGAGAAACAATCAGATAATGGTGGTGAATATTGTTCTAAGGAATTTGATGATTATTGTAAGCATGTAGGAATTGTGAGACAAAAAACTACTCAATATACACCTCAACAAAATGGAGTAGCAGAAAGGATGAATCGAACCTTAATGGAAAGAGCTAGGAGTATGTTAAATAGTGCTAAGCTAGATCGGTGCCTTTGGGCCGAGGCTATAAGTACTTCTTGTTGTTTAATCAATAGATCTCCTAGTTCATCTATTGAAGATAAAACCCCTTATGAAATGTGGTTAGGTAGGAAACCTAGTGTTACACATTTAAGGATCTTTGGTTGTGAGGATTTTGTTCATGTGCCTAAAGAAAAGCGGTCTAAGTTGGATCCAAAAGCACATAAATACATATTCATAGGTTATGGTGAAAATGTAAAAGGTTACAAGCTTTGGAATCCTCTAACCCGAAAAAATTACTTTATCTAGAGATGTGATTTTCAGGGAATTTAGATCTTATATAGGAGAAGAACAACCAAAGGAGAAGGATACTTCTCAAACTGTGCATTTTGAGATAAATACTGAGAAGCATGAAGATGCACATGTTGAAGAACAATTGGATGGATTGGATGAGGAGAGTTCATAGAGTTTTGAGATAGATGCTCATGATGAGCATATTGAGGAACAAGAAGAACCTTCTTTGAGAAGATCCACAAGACAATGAAATCTCGTTGATAGGTATAGCCCACCTTATTTTTGTTGTATATTTTCTTTGATGAGTACTAATGATGAGCCTAGATCTTACAAGGAAGATTTGTCTTCAGATAAGAACAAGCTTTGGTCACAAGCTATGCATGAGGAAATGGTTTCCTTGGATACTTGTGACACATGGGATCTTGAGAGTTTTCCCAAAGGAAGAAAGGCCATTGGTTGTAAATAGATCTTTAAAAAGAAAATTGGAGTAGATGGTAATCTCAAAAGGTACAAGGCTAGATTAGTAGCCAAGGGCTATTCCCAAAGAGAGGGAGTTGAATTTAATGAAATCTTTTCTCTTGTTGCTAAATTAACTTCTATTAGATTCCTTTTATCTATTGTTGCTGCTTATGATTTTGAGATAGAGCAAATGGATGTGAAAACTGCTTTCTTACATGGGACTCTTGATGAGGAGATTTATATGAGGCAACCTGATGGTTTTGTTGTAAAAGGAAAAGAATTATTGGTTTGCAGGTTAAAGAGATCTTTATATGGATTGAAACAGTCACCTAGAATGTGGTACTAGAAGTTTGATTCTTTTGCATTGAAAATTGGCTATGTTAGGAGTGAGGAAGATCATTGTGTTTACATAAAATTATTGATGATCAACTTTTAATTATTATCTTGTATGTTGATGACATGTTGTATATTGGTAACAACAATGTAATGATCAAAGAATTGAAATCACAACTCTCTAGCACATTTGAGATGAAAGATCTAGGGGCTGCAAAATATATCCTTGGTATGGAGATCAGCAGAGATAGAGGTAATATAAAGCTTTGCTTAAGTCAAAGCAACTATGTTGATACTATTTTGAAATGGTTTAACATGCATGATAGTAAACCAATTAATATTCCTTTACCAGTTGGCACGAAGTTAAGTTTAGACATGGTTCCTAAATCTGATTTTGATCATGAGGAAATGTTTGAAATTCCATATGCTAGTGCGTTGGTAGTTTGATGTATGTAATGGTCTGTACAAGACCAGATATAGCCCAAGCAATGGGATTTCTAAGTAGGTTTACTTCTAACCCTAGTAAAGAACATTAGACTTATGTTAAGAGGGTATTTAGATATTTATGAGGTACTTCTGATTACTATTTAGTTTATCATGGTGCTAATGATATTGATAATATGCATAGATAATTGGACATACATGGTTTTGTTGATTCAGATTGGGCAGGAGACCTAGACAGTCAGAGGTCAACAATTGGCTATGTGTTTACTTTACTTGGAGCTATGGTTAGTTGGATGAGTAAGAGGCAGCCCACAGCTGCTTTGTCCACCACAGAAGTAGAGTACATGGTTGCTACACATGCCTCTAAAGAGGCAGTTTGGTTATAGAGACTTTTGAAAGGTATTGGTTTTAATTGCAAGCAAATTAGACTTGAATGTGATAGTCAGAGTGCTATTTGTTTAGCCAAAAATCCTATGTATCATGCTCGTACTAAGCATGTTGATGTTCAATATCACTTTGTGCAAGAAATGGTTGAGAGTGGGAAGGTATTGATTGAGAAAGTTTACACTTTGATCAATGTTGTAGATTATCTTATGAAACCAGTTCCTACAAATAAGTTCTCTTGGTGCAGGAAGGCTATTGGCCTTGAGTCCTGTACTTGATTTAGAATAATTATTCCTTTTTTAGAATAATTGAAATGTATAATGTCAAGTGGGAGAATGTTGCGAATAGGATGCCATTTAATTGCAATCCTAAACATATTTCATGTATCTCCTAAGTCCTTGGAAAGTGTTCCCCAAAACTAGGATTAGAAAGAGATTAAATTCAAATTAAATGAACATGTAAATTGATATTTTTTATTATTCCTAAATGATAGGAACATGTGGGGAAATCCAAGAAGAACTCCTACAAGATATGAGCACATGGGGTGCCCACATGGAAGGTGGAACCCACCTTGCTTAAGTTAACTATTTGGAGGATTGATAACACTTCAGTAATGCATTTTTTGTTCCTACAAATTAGGGATTGATATTTACATGAGTGGAGTGGCACTATCAGTTCAATATCAATTTAGTTTTGTTCAATTCAGTTATGGTTTAGTTATCTTCAGTTACATGTAGTTATTTTGAGTTAAATGCCAGTTGACTTGAGTTGCATGACTAATGACTTTAGTTGCATAATAGATAACAGGTGGATACTTTCAGTTAAGTGGGGATGATCAATCATGCATAATGTTTGCATGAATTGGTGGAGAGATATGTTTCAATTAACTATGATTGACTTGGGACCACCTTGGGCGCCCAAGTTGGCATATTTTAGTTAACACCTTTTGCATGAGAAGATATTTACAAGGCTCATTCAAGTGGGCCCATTCTTGGGAACCAACTTTAAGGTGAATTTTGCATGATATCTTCTTGACCAAAGTTCAGTTAAGTGTTTAGTTTGGGGCACCTAAATTAAGGAAGACTTTGGTTTGACTTCATATTACATTGTGGAACTCTACTTGCCCAATCTAGGCATAGATTTTTGTGAGGAGCTTTATGATCTTGTATTTTATAAATCTTATGAGTTTACATGCTCATTATTTGTCTATTAATTACAGTAAGTGTATGAGAGTTCCATGAGAGTTTATTGTAGGTTGTGAAGAAGGATTGTTGAAGGCAAGGAAGCATATCAATCAAGGATTGATATAGTATTATTGTAATCTTGTTCTAGGGTTAAATAATACAAGCACTATTGATTCTGGTGGATTTTTTTCCTGAAAGGGTTTCTCCACGTATATGTTGTGTCACTTCTATCTCCTTGTCTCATTCTTCTACAATCTTTTGTCTCTTTCTACAATTGGTAAAATTGATCTAAACAGATTAATCATACACAAAGAATTGTGACAAAGAACACTTAATTAGATCTACAGTCTCATAGTTTTACAAGTTTTAAGCTACAATATTACCTTCATTTTCAACAAGTATGTGAAGGTTCTCTAAGTAAATAGCTCATTTGGGTTGTTAGTTATTTTTAAATCGAACACCCGAGTTACTTTCACATAACCACCTAGGTCTTGGCTACTACCACTTGTTTGAATCTCTATCATAACTCTTGAGATATAAACTTTAAGCAAATACTCACACATCACAATGACATCTTGACCTTCCTGTCATAATATAGTATAATGAAAGCATATACAAAATCTGCATTGCATTGGTTATTTCTCCATTAAGAATATAACTTTCATTAGGTTTTAGTCTTTCTTGGTAAACATTGTAGTCTTGTTTACTAAGGATAAAATCAACTAAAGACTAACTAGTTCAATCTTTCAATATAATCACATTTATAAGTGTTTACTCACTAAGATTGGTAATATGACTGGTTTGGTAAAATATCTTGGACATTGAATTCCCTTGTTACGTTCTATAACATCTAGGGTCTAGGCTTCTACCCCTAATTCAAGTCCTAACACAAACTAATAAGGTATTATCTATTCACCTATTCTTATGCCTCTTTGGAAAATATTGATGATATTATGCCATCATCATGACATACACATGGTCATATATAGAAGATATTGGCATTACAACAAACAAGTACTAAAATAATAAAATTTAAACCAAATAGAGGATTACTCCCTCTTACTCTAGTTTCAAACTTCTTGTTGTCACGGAAGTGTGCATCCTTTGCTGAGATGATAAAATCACTTAGCCACCTCATGAAACATGGGATGATCTCCCTAAGTGTGGGCCCAAATTGTGGATATCAACCTTTAGAGAGGGTTGGTTCCCTTGGATTCATCACCTAAAATAAGTAAACTAATGATGCTTGTTGTGAAAAGAGAGAAGGATAACATATAATGGGACCTAAACTCTAATACGATGGCGCACCAAATGATTTTTTGAAACCTGTACAACTACCTTTGCACACACAATTGATCAATAATAAAGTTGGTTCTCACACACCTCAAATTTTCACACATTAATGTATCGGTGTTTCATAGGAAGTTTTAAGTTTCACAGTTTAAGAGGAAAAGAAATGTTTCACACATAATGGTTGTTTAAACAAGCAACACAACCTATAACCTACACTAAACATGAGTTATTTTCTATTTGAAGGTACTAAGATATGAGGCATACAATAAAGGATTTACATATAAATTACAAGTTAATACATTAATTGGTTATTGAACACAATAAAATAGAATATTGAGAAGGCAAAAATTGATTTTATTGATTAAAAGGTGCTTACACAACTATACATAATTTTGAGAAATGAGCTACATCTACTACTCCAACATGAAAGAACTCAAGAAATTTGCAATACAATGATCAAAGAGGGAAGAAAACTAACTTAAAATTTCCCTTAAGCTTGCCTTATATGCTGCTCAATAGTTACATAATTATAGGAACATATGTTGCTTTAGTTGGCTATGTCAAAGTTTCCTTGGTCGTCCAAAACTGAAAACCCTATTTTGCAACCCTTAAAAGTGCTCCAAAAAGGTGTTGGAATGAAGGAAAATTCTTCCCTTTACCCTTTCCACCATTAAGGCACCTCAAATAGCTCCTAGATGCTCTCAAAAGGCTCAAACTAAGTCAAAATTTCCCCTAGATACGCTCCAACTATTGCATAACCCATTCAACCATCCTAGATGCTCTTCAACTGCTCATTACTCTCCAAATTGCCTCTTGCATGATGATAGGGCATGTGGGAAAAGGTTTGAAGGTAAATAAATGCCACTTGTCTCATGTCCTAAAGCCTTTTGTCTTGATCTTTGTTGCACACTATCACTATTTATACATAAACCTTTATCACATGCACTGCCCTTTGTAGCTGCCCCTTTTAATCCCTCAAACATTGATTCCTAAGGCTGAAATACATGATTTATCACTATCCTCCAACTATATTTTCTACCATTGTGTTCTAAACAGTGAACTTCCCTTTCCATGCTATGTATATCTTGCTCAGTATCATATTTTAGTGAAGATACATATTGATGTTATAGTGCACTATCATTTCATGGATAACAACTTGTGGTTATCCTTTCGAATGTATTGATTTTCTTAGTATATCATGTCATGCACATCTTTGGTCTTCATAAGCAAATGAATCATTATCGATTTTTTGTTTGTGCTTCACAAAAATGCCACTTCCCTTGTTTGTATACTTATGCTAACTCTCAAATTCACCTACAGTTTTGTCTACTCAGTTGTTTGTTGATAATTGTTCATTTTATTGGTATTGACATTTATGCATCTCATTGTCCTCCATAGTTTGACTCATGAACTTCTCTCACTTTTTTGACTTTTTGGCTTGTAACATGCCTAATAGCTTGATGTGTATTCACTTTCATATCATGCTTATGAGTACTCTCGACTATCATGTTGTGAGGTTTGACTATCATGAATGCCATGAGTGTCCTACTTTTGAATGATAAATGGATGCTAAATAGTATATGTTTACATTGTGAAACACTTCATTAATAGTTGAGAACTAAAACCCCAACATACATTGCAAAAGCATTTAAAACAAGCTATTTTCCCTCATACAACAAACATTATTTTAATATCCTTTATGTTTGTCTTCCAAGACTGATTTATCCCTTTAATGCAAGGAACACAAGCTCTTCTAATTAAATATCCTAACTACTTTACTCTCATTATTAGCCTCTAGGCAACATTCAGAGCATCCATATCATTGGGTTTTGCTTGGAGGATAGCTCCCACATCTTGAAAATCCATATCAACCTTTCCCAAAACCATCATAGGCCCTAGCCTTTCTCAAAATACCCCTTTAATAATGAGGATTGGAAGCTAAAACCAAACTACACTCCTCAACAATCCACCCATAATCCATAGGCCTCTCTTTCTACAGACCTACAACTATTATTATCCATGGAGTTACAAGGCACTAACTCATCTTCATTTTTCATTTTAGCCATGTTGTTTGTTGCATTAGAAGTCTACAATGATAGAGAGAAGTGGGGTAGTAGATCTTTGACTATAGATTGTATGCTATTGATGGATAACATATTATTTTTTTATGTGTTCTTCACAATTTGGCAACCTGCAACTTATTGTTTTGTCACCATACTGAAGAAGGTATTCAAATATTCCAAAATGCCTCCTAACTACTTTGAACTTCACTTCTTCATTTGTGGCTTGAATTGTAAATTTCAAAGACAATAGTTAATGCCTTCAATAGCAGTTTCTATGACAATATTATGCACTTTATCTATGGTTGTTGAAACTTGTTCTCATACTCTTCAAACCTTGTTAAAACCCTCAAGGACTGCACCTTTTCATGCTTATATTGAACCGTGACAGTCATGAAAAATGGTGATTGTCACAAGATTTATTTTCTCTTCCTTTTGTGATGCTCATGTTCCCATAGATGACAATTGTTAAACCTTGTCACAAGGACTATCTATTTAAGGAAATGATTGTCCCTTGTAGTAACCTTTGTCATATTGTCATGTACTCTACCCTAAATACTTCTTCCTATGAATGTCATAGGGTTTTGATCATACTTGTCAAAACTTTTCCCCTTGCTCTTAACTTTCTATATGAGTCTTTTCATTCACATGCTTAAGGTCTAGGGTTTAAAGTCATTTCTCTATCATTGGACCTTCTTTCATTACCACTTGTCCTTTGAAACTTCTTCTTGTTGATGAAATCATTGTCCTCCATTAACCAACCTGTGATTCTTTTCTCTTTAACATAAAGCGATACACAGTTCATGTCTTATGACTACCCTCTTCTTCATGGATATGTCCTTATAATCTTGTATTGCAGACTGTCATAACAATGGAGTAACCAATGAGTTTTTTGCAGCAACAAAACATGCAAGAAACTTAATGTTAATAGTATTCTCAAACCCCTACACATGATATTTCAGATATTTTTCAATACTTTGTAACTTTCATGAGCTTATTCACATCAACTTTACCACTCCTTTCACTTTCAATACCAACAACCTATTTTTCTTCAACATCCCACTTCCTAGCATGCCTATATCTTCATCCTCTTTTCACATTTTTTCACACAATAAAATTATATGTGCTAATTGTATCCCTTTGAAGAAATTATCATTCAACACTTCGCTACAAACTATTCCCTAAAGGCATGTCATCTCACCTTATGACTTATGTTTAGGTCACTATGATATGTGAGGTTGCCATTGTCTTTGAAGCTCCTTTGATCACTTGACTATGCATTGTCCCCAAACCCCCCACCTTCTTGATTAATGACATATCATGTTATCCATTTTGAGATGACAAGCCATTATTTAATGTTGCCTTGGCCCTTTTTAGGGAATGACTATGCTTCTCTTGTAGCATTGTCCTTTCACTCAGGTAGCCTTGTCCTTTGTTCATAACTATCCTCATTTCCTATGACACTTCTTACTTCTTGAATAAATAGGGCAAGTTCATATTCATATTTACTTCCAAGAATAACATCATCACAATCACCTTTGTTTGCCATCATTTCAAGAATAAAGGTACATATACGGAAAAAAATAGAAATATTGAGGGAGATCTCAAGACAATTCTTGAACTCAAACTCCACATCTATCATTTCTCTTGTAATATAGGAATTTCTATTTTTTTCCTTTCCAATCATTGAAGGAAATGCTTCATAAATGTTTCTTGAATTATTGTTGGTTGATGACTACATGTAAGCAATCTCGTGAAATGCTCAATTGCCCAGTCAAATTTAAATCTCCGAGAATAGACTTAATTCTTAAAGCAACAATTCCTGAGTCATAGACTGAAACTTGTTTGGAATCACTATCTTTTATCATGGAACACTATACCCTCCTCATGATCTCTATGACCATATTGAACTTGCTATTCATATCACTATAGATTGGCCTTTCATGGACTGTTATGTCTTAGAGATGTATTCTCCTCTTTATGACTGTGGCTTTCTTTATAACTATAGTTGAGGCTTCAACAAAGTTCCCTTTTTCTTAAAAATTGTCACTAGTCAATCTTTATGTTGTGGTTTAATTTCCCTATTTGTAACCAAAACTACCTTCATTTTGGGCTTTGTTCCTAAAAAAAATTCTTCAATATTATCTAAGCACTAGACATCCGACTGTCAGCAAAATATTGATGCTCACTATGTATCTAAATACTAGAACCCCAAATCTCCAAGAATAGACTTAATTCTTAAAGCAACAATTCATGAGTCATAGACTGAAACTTGTTTGGAATTTCTATATTTTATCATGGAACACTATACCCTCCTCATGATCCCTATGACCATATTGAACTTCCTATTAATATCACTATGGATCGACTTTTCATGGACTATTATGTCTTAGAGATGTTTTCTCCTCTTTATGACTGTGGCTTTCTTTATGACTATAGTTGAGGCTTCAACAGAGTTCCCTTTTTCTTAAAACTTGTCACTAGTCAATCTTTATGATGTGGTCTAATTTCCCTATTTGTAACCAAAACTGCCTTCATTTTGGGCTTTGTCCTTAACAAAACTTCTTGAATATTATCTAAGCGCTAGACACCTGAATGTTAGCAAAATATTGATGCTCACAGCTATATATCTAAATACTAGAACCGCAACTTCCAAGAATGGATTTTGATGTTATTGTAAAGAATATTATTTCCATGAAAACTTAATCAAGAACTCTTGATAATGTTTCCCTCATGGGTCAAAATCCAATTCCTTTATTTGTGTAAAAAACCCAAATACTTTATTTATAACTAATGTTGGGATCAAGAAGAAATGGGACTAGAAACCCTTGGTATATGAGTAAATAGTTCCATTGAATATGAATGTGATTGTGTAGGATTTGAGAAACTACATGCAAATCTATGGACTCTTATAAATGCCTTAAATGGTAGTTGGTAGAAAATAAGAGAAAAATGCATAGGTCTAGCAACGTGGGTAAAAAAATACATGTTTGGAATTCTTTTATTGCAAGAAACATATCCAAAACCTTCTTTTATTCCTTGCAACGTGCTCTTCAAACCCGTAGACTCTCTCATCAGTGATCACCAGGTGTTGGTCTCTCTCTATCTTCATGGAGGACTATTTCCAATAGCAAAATAAAAACCCTAAGTTTTCTCTTGTTACGTGGGTAAAAACTTGACTTCTTCCAAAGGAAAAAAAGAACTTTACTTATTTCCCTCCTTTTCTTTTGGCACCAAAATTCATTCCTCTATCTTGACATTCAATTTTCTTTAAAACTATTAAGCCTTTCCCTATTTTTAGCTTAATACCCTATTGAGGAAAACAAATATAAAAATGGTGACAAAATGTCAACACTTCCAATATCAAGCTATATGGTTTTGGTTCACAAGGATATCGTAAGAATTAATGGGGATACATGATATATAATATCGTCAAAATTCAAGCAACTTAGCATCATGCTCCTCCTCAAATTTTCATCAAATAAACAACATAATACAATATTTAATATTATTTGACTCTTCTAAGGAAATACTTAATCAATCTTGCCGTTTCTCTAGAATTTTTACTATGTTTTCCTTAGCGAAATTTATGTATAATAGACTATATAGATGATTACATAAGTTTATCCATTCACTCTTGTTTTCAAAACTAATATTATAAACTCTAATATAATGCTTTCTATTTTAGACTGAACGTATTCTCATCATCTAAGTTAATCAAATAAACTCCTTTCTTTAGCATATATAGTAGCCTCTAGCATGAATTTTAATTGTGAGTTCCATGGTTCATGTTATTGGCATGATACTATCTCTTTAGCAAACATTACTTCTTGCTCCTTGAATTGAAGGAAATAACCAATTTAAATAGAGAAAAGCATGAATGCTATTCTAACACTTGGCTATAAATAATCTTTGTCTTGAATTCTCTAGCTTTGACAATGCACTGCCTGCTCCTATGAATCAACTAACAATTGTCTGGAAGAGAAAATGTTGCCTATTCTCTATTGTTTTCTCCTCTACACTGGTAACTTCTAAGCTCATAATGCTTGAAAATAAAAGTACTTAGATTACTACGCCTATTTCTCAGTACCCAGCACCAACAAATAAAGAGAAAACTACTAGATTTTATAGGCAAATACCACTCTTATGGAAATTAAATATATCCTACTGAATTACTACCCTGAGTGGCACCCTTATTTATGTTGGAGTTAACCCTAATTCAATTTGAAAATTTCCTCTTTAAGAGGCTCAAACCATTCCTATTTATGGCAAGTGAAACTTTACCAAGCATTGGACTTAGTCGCCCCAATTTGGAGGCTTTCACTTTGTCATACAACCACAATTTTTTGTTGTTTTAAATATCTTTAAGAAAACATATTTCCCATGCCACTTTGTGGCTTCATAGCGTAGCCTATTTACTGACTTATTCTTAATTTTGTTTCATATTTAAAGGTAATAAATTCTTATTTCATGGGGTCAAGTAACTCCCCCTTAATCATGGTTCAAATTGCCTTTACCAATAAAAAGATCTCATGCCACAATTTTCTCAGTGTCTTATAAAGACTTTTAAATGCATTTCAATATGCCACTATATGGCTAATAAAACAACATATTATGCATAGGAATAGCATTTTATTAAGAGATAGTTTAGCCTCTATGGTCGTGCATATGACTTTAAATTCATACAAATAAAAGCCCCATTCTATACCTTTGATTGAGGCTTTACTACCTCTCAAGGAGCTTCAAGAATAATAAAGATTTAAATTATCATTTTCTTTAGATATAATCAACAGTATATATATATATATTTTAAACGTATAGGTATATATATATCGATATCGATTCCCATCAAAACGTATATACGTATATCCATATATTTTTACACACACACACACACACACATATATATATGACAAAACAATAAAGCTATTTGATCTTTTTCATTGTAACAACTAGATCATTAATATATCAGTGTTTGGTATATATATTAGTGATTATCTTCTTGTACCCTTGAGAGCTAGGAAATGGAATGACATTAGCCTTTTTTGTCCTTTATCCCCTAATCTATGTCTTCTAGCCAAGAAGTTGTAAGAGTTAGTCTCTCTCACCAGGATACCCCATGCTCACCGTGGGGATGATTTCTTCTGGATCCATGATAATCAGGGTGATCTTACTATTAAATCTGCTTACAGACAACTGATTGATCAGGGGGTGGTCAATAATCTATGGAAAAAGGTTTGGAATAGATACATGATACTGAAAGTTAACTTCTTTTGGTGGCTTGTATGTCATAACAAAATTCTTACTCAGGATAATCTAAGGGAAAGGGGATTCCAAATCCCCAACAAATGCCTTTTGTGTAAATGCAATGAAGAATCGATTGATCGTCTGTTGTTACACTACCCCTTTGCTACTAAGGTGTGGGAGTTGGCTTTTGGAAGATTGGGGGTACAGTGGATTATGTGCAAGGACATCACATCCTTTATTTTGAGTTGGTCTGGACCCTTTACCCATCCGCTAACTGGTGAAATATGGAACCAAGTTCCTCCCATTATATGTTGGTGCTTATGGAAAGAGAGGAATAATAAGATCTTCAGGAACACTGAGATGAACCCGAAAGAGGTGTTTGGTATAGGAGCTCAGCTCATTGGGGAAAATATCTCTCTCTTCAAAGGGAGAACCCCAGATAAAGGTCCCACTATGTTGGAAATAAGCATAGCTAAAGCTTGGCATCAGAACCTAGATGCCAACTCGTATGACAACTCCAAAATTCTAGCTAGGAGAGCCACTATTTGGAAACCCCCTAACAAGGGTTGGTTTAAACTAAACTTTGATGAGGCTACTAAGGGCAACCCGGGCAGAGCAAGTATAGGAGGTGTCATCAGGGATCACAGAGGAAAGTTGGTGGCTAGTTATGCTGGGGGGATTGGTCTCCATTCTTTTATGATAGAGGAAGCTAGAGCGTTGTTAAAGGGCTTATAGATAGTTGTTTCCTTGGGGATAGAGAACCTACACATTGAAGGTGACTCTAAGTCCATTATTGATGCTATTAATTTTGATAGACTGTTGGAGTGGAACACTAAGGATATTCTTCTTGACATTAGATTCCTTGTGTCTAAATTAAAATTAAAGGTGGCCAGTCATATTTACATAGAGGGGAACCAAGTGGCTGACGCCTTAGCCAATTTTGGCTCTCACTGGAATTTTTCCAAATGATGGCGTGATTTAAGTCTACTTCCGCCAAATATTTAGAGCATATTGGTGAAGGAACAAATCCCTTACTTGACTCATGATGGAAACACAACTTGTGCTTAGCTGGATTCTTGGGGGGTCCACAAGCTTTTTCGTTGGGCTTTATGGTCTTATTGTTTTGATGAGATGGATGATTAGTTGTATCGATGGGATGGATACCAAGTGGATTTTTTCAAATTATAGAATGGAGCTCGTTTGGAGAAAGGAAATCATGTTTTGTTGTTGACAAGTACCGGTTGATTAACTCTAAGCTGGATCGTACTTGTCATAATCTCCTTATGGGGATTTTCTTAAGATCACAGAGTTTCAAATTGTGTTTTCGAATTTAATGTGACTTGTAATTATGAGACAAAGCTCCTTTTTGGATTTTTTTATCCGTTATTTTGGTTTCGCACCTTATAGCTTCTATCTTTGGTATAACTAAAATTTACCAACCCCTAATTGCTATCACTTTAGAGATTTCTAAATATGGCCTCACGGCTATCCTGCCTAGATTTTAGTATTTTTGCTATGTGGAAGGCAATCCTTCCCTGTCGATCATGTCCTTTTTGCTTAGTCATTTATGCGAGGAAATCCTCATTAATGCCTATGTTAAGATTGTTACCTGGAAATTATTAACTCATGCATGTGACTTGTCAGTAGGCTTGATTCCCAAAGATTGACCTTTATGGCTTAAATGCCTTATTATGCGGGTGATTTTTCACCTTGCAATTATCTCTAACATTCTATTTTTTCAGGGTTCCTGGTTATACTGTGCGCAATGCAAAATCATGGGGGGGAGGGTGTGGACGGAGCTGGATAATTGCAATGAATTTCGTAAGGATCCGCTTGTCTGGCACATTTGTGTAGAAGGTGGCATTGCTCCTCTGATGGAGAGACTTGTGGGCCATGACCCTAATCTGTCGACCCAGTTCATCAACTCTTGGAAGAATTGACATGTGTCTCTAGGAGGCATCTCGTTTATGGTGGATGAGGACGTGATTGCGCAGGCGACGGGCCTCCAGTGCTCTGGCATGAAGCATCCTAAACATTCAAAGACCTAGGACAATGTTAGTATGGACAAATTCTTTGTGGGAGATGAGAAGTTGGTGCACAACCAGTCTGGGTTTGAACGGGAGGCTCTTCCTCAGCCGTGGAACCAGGTGTGTCTTGCGCTGATGAAATATATCACATTGGAAG
The DNA here is from genome assembly GCA_007258455.2 of Sequoia sempervirens. Lineage (NCBI taxonomy): Eukaryota > Viridiplantae > Streptophyta > Pinopsida > Cupressales > Cupressaceae > Sequoia > Sequoia sempervirens. The sequence goes on along the minus strand of VDFB02000020.1, from coordinate 10,917,447 downwards.
GAAGGTACAAGACCTATTACTTCTACCATTTTCCCTTGTTAAATCACCTTAGGCATAAATTCTTACTGAGCTTTCCCTTTTTTCTGCTAATGGACCTTGAAAACTTGGTCAAAAAATGTGCAGAGTTTGCTGCTTTAAATCCCAATGAACCCACTCCCCTGCCACTACACCAGGGTCTTATCCTAAGACTACCATTTTCATCTGGCTTTATGCCCTCTGAAACCCATTTTGGTCATCTGAATTGAGGAAATTGAGCCACCCAACGAGACCAACTTATCTCCAGCCAAATCTAAAGGCCCTGTCAAGAAAATTCACCTGGTCCCTACTGATTCTCATAAACCCAAACCTGCAACCAAAAAACTTAAGGGTATTGAGGGAGCTACCCAAACCAATGCGGTAGTGAGCCTGTGTGACCTCAAGTCTACCCCTGCTAATGCTTCAAGTAAGCTTGGCCCGAAAAAGAAAGGTAAGGAGGAGAAGGAGCCTCCAAATAAAGGGAAAACTGTTGTGAGCAAGGACTCGTTGGGTGACACGGTGGTGGCAGAGACTGTGGTTATTGGATGTGATGCCATTATTCGGCGCTCTGGAAGGTTGGCAAAGAACAGGAAAAAAGTGCAGGTTAGGGATTTGGACACTAAAGAGGAGTTTTCAGACAGCAAAGATAGCAGAGTTGAAGAGGTGTTAGAAGGCGAAGAAGGTGAGAAAGCCAGAGGTCCCTCTTCCATTCCTAACAAGGGTAAAGCTTAGCAGGAGGTTTCGGCCTCTCACTCTTCAAAACTGTTGGATATTGAGCAGAATGATCCCGACTACACTATGGGCGGAGGGGAGGAGCTCAGTGTGCTAAAAGAAAGAATGGACAAAATGGAAAAAAAAATCAATGGTTTGACCTGTTTCACGGTCAAATTAGTTCACTGTGTCACTAGTACCCATGTCGGCTGTCATGAAGGATGAGATGGAGATGAAGAAGGCTGAAGACCACCAGGAGTGGATCAATGATGATTTGGTTCAGCTTCTATCTAAGAACTGGGAGAATACCAGCTAGTTTGTTGTTGGTTTGTTGTTGGTCCGAGTGTTGTTAGTACATGTTTGTTTTAGTTTAGTGTTTTTTTTTGTTGCTTTTTTTTATCTTGGACTCTATTGGCCCTTGTGGCTCTTTGTGAAGGGTACAACACCCTGAAAATGTTGCTTACTTTATCAAAAACAACTAGATCATTAACCAAATCAATTTTATAATATTAATAAATAACAATTAAAACATTTGATAAATAATTATGACAAAACCCTATTGTTTTCTTTAAGGAAAAACCAAACTTGATTCGACTAGGTTAACCCAATCTATCAACACACTCAAATTTAACTTAACAACTCAAATTGACTCAACAAGGTTTGAGTGTGACCTGCACAATGAAATCAAACTCAAATGGAATTACTAGTAAACCCTTAGACTATACCCTTATCCTGGGTGATACTCTCCCTCTCCCTTTAGAGGGCGTGAAATCTAACCTGCATTTCACTTAAAAACAACCAAGTACTTAGTCATATTATATGCATCATATTCATTTCATTTCATAATTTTCCATAATTCAATTAAATGCAAAAACCATTATATCACATAAAATTCATCATAGCATTTATCTTTGAAAGTTTCATAATCACATAATTCATCATTGTATTTAACATAAAGTAAAAAGTAATTTATAATTCAAAGGGGAGGTGTAACAATACTCTACTTTTCACTTTTTATTTTTATAAAATATTTAATAAGATTGGTAAGTTTGTATTTTCTGATATTTTTAGGTTTACTTGTCTCCTAATTTAAATTTCCTTAGTAGATCACAACTAATAGGATAATTTTTGTTCATATATATTTTGTGATTAGGTGTTATTCCTTGACTTTTCATGCATAAATATGTGATTGTCTACATACTTTTTTTTTCTTCAACCATTAGGTCATCATATTTATAAATATTTAAGCATTTGTAACATTCTTAAATATGGTTGCATACCTATGCATAACTTTTTCTTCTCTTTGTATACTTCTCAAACCTTTATATCCCTTTGTTACTCTTTTATTTACATTGAGAATCTCATTTATTTCTTCTCGCTTTCCCTTCTTTTTAGTTTTTATTTCCTTTGCTCCATTTTGAATTTTTAGGTTTAATTTATATTTTCTTCCTTGTAGCTCAAACCATGTGAACCTTTCCTCCTCCCTCCTCCCTCCTCTCTTTTTATCTTATCTTGGTCTGCAATTAATCACTCTTCTCCTCTAACTCTACTATCCTGATGATGGATCGCATAGTGTGATCCAATATGTTGATATCAAATAAATCTTACAGATTTGAATCCAAAAAATATTTGTTCCAAGACAAGATAATTCCAAATATTTTCCATGATAATTAAGTTTATAGAAATAAGGCTCTTGGAGGGGAATATAAAGGTAAAAATATATGTTGTTAGCAGAGTTACTAAGCATTGAAAAAATCTCTAACCCTACCCTAATATTTCACTTCAGCATTAAGAATCACTCCAGAGAATGGAAGGAAAATGATAAGAGAAATTAGACATATTTTGTTACCTAGGTGGAGTATTATAGATGCAATGACACATATGCAGTCAAAATAATAAAAGGGGACCAAGACTTGTTCAATATCCAAGATGAGGGTAACAAGTTCTAATAAAAGTTAGCCTTCGACATTAACATGCAAACCTTGGTTATTTGGGAAGTTTACCATTTTAAATAGAAGCCCTATGTTGATCATATGCAATAGGGAATCTAGGGAAACTTATTATGAAAAGAGTGGTAAATGCAGTTGTATTAGTTGTACATACTATTTGGTTCATTGAGGCTAAGATCAAGAGATTGTATAAAGGCTTTGATGAACTAAGAGATGAAAAACTAAAGCTAAATGATGCCTTAAATGAAGAGAAGTAATTTACAGGTAAATTAAATTATTAGCTCAATACAAGAGAAATAAGAGCTATCTTGCCTCTAGAAAGTACCTCTCGAGCTACTATGATTTGGGGAAAGATATAAATAAATTTAAAGCAATACTACACAAAGCTAAAGATAAATCTAGAAAATATGAAGACAATACAAAAGAGGTGGTAAGATTTTTCTTCAAAGCAAGAGTATGAAGCCTTATAAAACTAACTTGGGATTCAAGGAGTGTCACAAGAGTGTTATTGTTGAATTATATTGAGCCAAAACTATAAGCAATCAATGTTAAGAGGGTTTTCAGAGTGTACCAAATGAGGAAGATTTACAAGAATTTTAAGTATACTAGTAGGAGTGTCAATAAAATATCAACATTTGATGTATATGAGTTATTATATGTTACAACCTCCCTCATCATCAAGAACAAAGATTACTTGAAAGAGAAAATTCTAGAGTTTCAACTTCTTGTTAGCTCTAATCTCCAAGTTATTGTGGGCCTTAATGGAAATAAGAAAATAATGAGATTTTGGAGGGAAAATTTTGAGGATTTCCCCTATTTGCAAACCCACTTTTGGATCCTATGTCATTCAACTATAAAAGTGATAAGATCTTGATGTTGAAAAAAATGATGCATGACTTTATCAAAGAAACCAAGGTCATGTTAGATGTTAGATTTGTAGCTAGCATGAATAGAGAAAATATAATTATTGATGCTAACTAACCTAGCGAGGAGGAGCTAGATGAATGACACAGATCATATTTTTTTAAAAAATAAATGGGATTTGTATGCTTGATTCGTTATATTTTTTAATGTTGTAGTGATCAATATAATTAACTCCAAAGTAGTCACATAGATTCATTACATTAGTGTTGCATGTATCATAATATTTTGTCAAAATTATAGAACCAATTATGAACATTTACATAGAAAATTGAGGTGATGACACATAGGATTATTATCAAGGTAACATGACATAACTCGATGAGGCATCCTCGCAATGCAGCACATTTCTATTCCTTTGGGCCTTTTATATGTAGACTTAAACTTGCACATTATCAACAAAATAATTGAAACGCAAGTCTCTTTTCAATTGGAGTTTTGGAAGATATTGGACATGGATATAGATTCACCTTTTCTTGGTTCCCAAGATGTTAATAGTCCAAAATTGGCATGAAGTGGAGAAGATTCATAGGAACAATTAGTATTTTAATGTTAACTTTTTGGTTTGAGATATGTGGCAAGAATTTTGAGAAGGGGTAGTGAATAGATCTCTTCCCACTCAAATATTTACAAATGTGGCTTCAATTTAGATAGGATTAATGATATTATTAGAGCAAATATGGGTGGATTTTTGTGAATACATTCCCAATGGTCAAGATAATGATGAGAGTTTCCTTATTTCCATTAAGTTTTAACCCATAGGGCTTAGCAAAGAGCAAGTTGTAGTCTCGATACATTTTTGGCCAATGAATTTTAAGTAGCAACTACTTTTCTAAGATTATAATACAAATAGACATGTGTTAATCATCCACATGAGATGATCATTCTCTTTTTACCATAACTAGAGGTTATTTGCCTATTTTGCTTATATAGATGGGGGACTAGTCATAACAAAATACTATAAGAACCTATGGAAGGAACAAATAAGAAAATCTCGATGAAATTGACCAAAGAATCATATTTTGATCAAAGCTATTGTACAATTGAATTATAATTTTATACAAGACTCTTTTCTATTTTATGTTACAAGTTGCTTTCATCTCTTGTTGAATGCTCTAGGGGACTTAACGAGTCTCTAGACATATATTTACCATGTTTATGTTAAAGCTTAGTTAGTATCCTGTTAAATTAATGATTGTAAGACTTTATAGGTTAGAATGTGGTATATTTTAATAAGAAATGTGACAAAGAAACATGATTTTTGATGCATTGAACACCTGTAAAGGTTTTTGAGAATTCAAATTCTACAAGATAAATAAAATCAATTGAATCTATTTAGAACATGCTTGCTATAATTAATTCATTTATGACTCTATTTGTAGAGGACTAGATGCCAATATTACACATGTTATTGATATAGCATTCATAAATCACAAACAATAGATCTCTTAGTTGTAAGTTATATTTGTAAATTTATGCAAGAAGGCAACAAATTAACTTGAAACACATAAAATGGAAGAGAAATCTACAACATGTATTAACTTCAAAATCTGAAAATGAAATACATAAACATGGAGCTCATATGCTCACACACAACATGGGCTTCACACATACAAAAATCTACAACTCAACATTCTAGCTTCATTCTGGCAGCATCCAGGTATGCAACCACAACTTCTTCAAAAGCCCCCCTCACTAATTGAGCAAGCACCATTATATAGAAATTGTGTGAGAAGAAACCGACATTGGTTTCCCAAAACAACCTCCATAAAATACCAATAATTTCAATTCCCAACTTGAGGAGAGATAGGAAAATAAAATATAAAATAATTCATTGCCTTCACCACCTTCACATGGGAACCTAACTTTTGGCCAATCAAGACACCTTCTTTGACTCCTGGTGGCCCTGACGGCTCCAAATATAGTCATACAACAACATACAAAGATTGTGGCACAAACATGCAATTACATGTAATCACATGCACCCCAAATGGTCTCCACCAAGAATTGGATGCCCAAGAGGAGTATTTTTCCAATTTTCCTTAGAAAATATTCATAAATGCATAATTCTCACCAAAATTACAATTACATTTTCAAAATTATAAAGTTGTAAATCAAAATATTTATTCTCCTAGCCTCTAAGCCCTTATTGAAAATAAACCAATTAAAATAACAATATTTTTGGTGACATAGGATTGCCATTTCACCTTGGAAGCTCTTGCATCAAACACCCATGGTAATTTGAAATGTTTCATGAGTTGAACTCGTAAACATTTGTAGATCCTATGCTTATCTTGGACCCATCTATCTATCTTATCTTTTTAAACATCTTTTTGAACTTGCCTCTAGAATTTGATGTCCCTTCCATCCTTCATTCTTCATCTCTTCTTTCCTCTTTTCACAAATTCCAATTCCCACAAGCACTATGAAATGTTGGAAAATCATAATCATTGATCTTATCTTCTTCAGTAAAATAAGGAAACTCATGCATTACCTCTCCCCCTATTATGGTTGCAACAATTGGTTAATCTCTATTTGTTCCATGTGTTCCTCCTTTCCTATATTTCTTGAAAAGAAAATTTTAATTGAAAATTCAATGTTAGTATCACAATCAAAATACTCATCCTTTCCATCTCTCCCTCTGTATCATTATCAGTGTCAATAACACAATCAAAATAATCTTCCTTTTCATCATACAACAAATTGTCATCCATACAATTCTCTTTACCAAATGAGAAATCATCAACTTTTGCAAAGGGCATCTCACCAAACAAATAAACATTCACTTTCTCACCTTCTTCCTTACTAACAGATGTAGTGCCTTCATTCACCAATGTACTCATCACTACAATATCTTCTTTTACACAAATCTCATTGTGCTCACATAAATCAACAACAATATTTTCATAAAAATTAGATTTTACATCTTTTTTCTCCATCAAAACTTTCAATCTACCCCTTTTGAACACAATCAACACTACTGCAACTTGCATTAAAAAATCATGATCTTCATCCTCATCCTCTTTAAATAATTGTCTGATTCCATTAACCAGGAATTTTCCAGTGTCATTACATACCTTGCCTTCTTCTTTATTCAAAGGTTTCAACTTGTGTTTGAGTCCATCCTTCATCAAGGAGTATGTATTGGCATACCCATCATGCACTGCTTTCCTGTCAAACTTCCAAGGTTTTCCCAATAACAAGTGGCAAACATCCATAGAATTAAAATCACACAAAACATCATCATGATAATCACCAATCTTAAATCTTACCAAGCATTGCTCATTCACCAAAACCTTACGGTCATCCTGCAACCAAGAAATTTTGTATAGATGTGGGTTCCTTCTCCTTTCCAGCTATAACTTATTCACCATTTCTTCAAAAATAAGAGTATCAGTACTACCACCATTAATAATCATATTACATACTTTACCTTCACATTTGCATATTTTTCTAAATAAAATCTTCCTTTGCATTGGTTCATTGTCTTCATTCAACAAGGCTCGCCTAATCATCAAAGTTTCTCCTCTTTTAGCATCTTCAGACTATGTTGACACTGCATCTTCTTCATTCACATTTTCTGCTCTAGCTTGGTTTTCAAATATTCTATAGGTCCTTTCCTGATTATGTGGGCAATTGTATGCTCTATGTCTCTCTTCTCCACATTGGTAACAAGTTCCTTGGAAGCCTCCTCTTCCAAATCCTCTACATGGTCTTCCTCTTCCTCTAAAATTTTATTCACATAACTTGTTTGAGCTTTTACCTTTTTCATCCTTGTTCTCCTTAATGTCTCTAATCTATTGTTCATCCTATTTTTGTTGCACATAAGCTCTACCCTTCCCTTTCTGCTTGTTCTCAAATTTCCTGTTCAATCTTTCTTCAACTTTCAATGAAAATTGGTATGCATCCTCAATGATATACATTCTCTAATACCAACTGATGAGACAAAAAAATGTCTCATCTATTAGCTAAATTAGTGTTTCCTTCAGTTAAAAATAAATGGTGTGTTGCTTGAATGACGAGGAAAGTGAGGGATTTTCAACAGTCGAGATTTCATCATATCTTGAAAATTATGATATGGGTTCTTGAGATTTTGGAAAGAAATTAAGAAACAAGAAGGCAAAAAAACCCATTAAATTCATGAAAACCCAATTTGTGGTTTGAGAGAAAACTTGACCAGTCCATATGCCAGAATTTCTTCATTCGTTTGCTTCCATGCTCTGAAATCTCTAAAATTAAGTAGGATCTAAGTGAAAGATAAGTATGATAGCATTTATGAAGAGGTTGAGCAGTTAAGGGACATCAGTTGGAGTTTTTGAAAGCAGTAGTTGCAAACATTAAATGAAACTGGAGTGACTTGGACAAAATTTGAGAGAATATAGGGGTAGTTGCAAATATTTAGGGAGTTGTTTGACCCATTTATTGACAGTTGAGAGCATATAAGAGTAGATTTAAGAGTTTTGATGATAGAAGAGGTCAAGGAGGGACTTTTTCAGCTTTCTAACACCTTTTTGGAGCTTATTTAGGGGCTGCAAAATAGGTATATTTGTTTTGGATGACCAAAGGAGATTGACTCAACAAGATGAAGAAAGTACTTGTCTTTTCCACCCCAACACATGTTCTTATCTTCTATCAAGTTGTTGCACAACTATAAGGCTCATCTTTCAGACCTTTGTTTTGGGGAAGAGTTTCATGAAATAATATAGTTCAGTATTTTAGCAGTTGTAGTTGTTTGTAGTTTCATTTCTTGGCAATCATTTTATTTTCAGTTCTTTACATTTCTAGTGTTTCCCTTTACAAGTTTCTTAGGATAGATTTGATTCCAGTATTGCATTTACAAGCTCTTTGATTAGATTTGATTCCAACAATTTCTTTCATTCATTATTTTTCAATTCTATTTGTAAAAAAAGAATGTCATGCAAATGATTTCTTCTCCCTCTTGCATATCGCCATGGACACCGCTCTGGATTGACATTTATAATTAAATGATGAGGACTATAGTGACCATCATTTTTTGTGTCATTGTCAAAGATAGGTGTCATTAGGAAGTTGTTGTTGATCTGGTGACAATAGGTCAAAAGAGAAAATTAGTTTGACAAGTTTTTTTAGGTTTATTATTTTAGAAACCTCCCCCCCAAAACAACAAATCCAAAGGAAGAGGTTCTTGCATGCAAAGGTGACAACTCTTGTGCAATCTCCTCAATCAGAGGACCATGACTTCAAGCCCCAACAAGAAAAATATTATTCTTTGGACACCTTCAAAGTCCGAGGAGGGCTGCCCAATCAGATATTTGAAGGATAAGGAGCTGCATCCAATCATGAATGCAACAAAATGTGAGGAAGGATTGCAAGATATTTCAAATCAACCCATGCATCTACTAGAATAAAAAATTATAGAGAAGACTGCCATCTCAAAAGAAGGAGCATCAGAGTTCAAATATTTAGCCATCTTCTTCTCATGGTTTTCCTCTTCTTTCAAAATATTGAATGCATAGATCCATCTTTAAGAAAAGAATGTTATTTTTCACAACCAATTAATGGTTTTTTGTATCCTATCTCTACATCAATAAGTAGAGTAGGACAGAGTAGGTTTATTTTCTACAAATAAGTGTTTTACAAGTGCTATGTCTTCTTCTTTAAAGCTCAAAAACATGCATTTCTCTATAAAAGTTGCTACTCCCAAGAGCTTTTGGAAATTTATTTTGGAATTTGAAGACATTCTAGATCTCTCAGAGCCGATCATCAAGAAAATATAACAAGCTCTAGATAGCTCCGGAGTAACTTAGAATATCTTCAGAAGCATCTCCGGTGCACCTCTCAGAAAATCTCTAGAGCAATTGCAATAAAAGTGAAAATTTGGCTCTCAAAGCTTACTATGAGTTGCAAGAGGACCTACAACATTTTAGGTGTGGGGGAGACGATGAGACAAAAAAATGTCTCATCTATTAGCTAAATTAGTGTTTTCTTCAGTCAAAGAGAATTGGTGTGTTGCTTGAATGATGAGGAAAGTGAGGGATTTTCAGCAGTCAAGATTTCATCATATCTTGAAAATTATAGCCTAGGTTCTTGATATTTTTGGAAATAAATTAGGAAACAAGAAGGCGAAAAAACCCATTAAATTTCACAAAAACCTAGTTTGTGGTTTGAGAGAAAACTTCACCAGTCCATGTGCCAAAATTTCTTCATTCGTTTGCTTCCATGCTCCAGAATCTCTGAAAATAAATAGGATCTAAGTGAAGGATAAGTATGATAGCATTTATGAAGAGGTTGAACAGTTAAGGGATATTAGTTGGAGCTTTTGAAAGCAGCAGTTGCAAGCATTAAAGGAAATTGGAGTGACTTGGACAAAAGTTGAGAGAATATAGGGGCAGTTGCAAATATCTAGAGAGTTGTTTGACCCAGTTTATTTACAGTTGAGAGCATATAGGAGTAGATTTAAGAGTTTTGATGATAGAAGAGATCAATGAATCAACTCTCTAACACCTTTTTGGAGCTTGTTTAGGGGCTGCAAAATAGGCATATATGTTTTGGACGACCAAAGGAGATTGACTCAACAAGATGAAGAAAAGAATTGTCTTTTCTTTTCCACCCAACACATGTTCCTATCTTCTAGCAAGCTATTGCACAACTATAAGGCTCATCTTTCAGACCTTTGTTTTGGGAAAGAGTTTCATGAAATAATATAGTTCAGTATTTTAGCAACAGTAGTTGTTTGTAGTTTCATTTCTTGGTAGTCATTTCATTTCCAATTCTTTACATCTCTAGTATTTCCCTTTACAAGTTTCTTAGGATAGATTTGACTCCAGTATTTCATTTACAAGCTCTTAGATTAGATTTGATTCCAAACAAAAAAAATCATGCATTGTTTTTCAATTCTGTTTGTAGAAAAAGAATGTCATGCAAATGATTTCTTCTTCTTCTTACATATTGCCATGGACATCGCCCTGAATTGATATTTATAATTAAATGATGAAGACTATAGTGACCATCACCAACTCCTCTTGTATGCTTGGCGTTAACCCATTAATGTAGCGGGTTACCTTTTCCTTATTTGCTTTAGAATATCTAATGGGCAAGGTGGTTGATGTCACAACTTGCATCATTTAGTCAATTATTTATCGAACTGGGTGTGTCTCAGAGCTATATGTGATAAGGATGGTTGTCATGGATTTTTGGGGGGTTTTGCACTATAAACAGTGACTTCAGGTATCGATTTAGCTCCTTTAGGAGCTCTCAGGAGATGAACTGCAACAACTAATTCCTAAGGATTAATTCTATCTTATTTCCTAAACTAAAGTTATGTTGACTTATTTCTGACTTCATTGGACTTGATTGAGACCAATTCATAGAGAAGACTAACATTTACTTTAATTCTTAATTTAAAATACGAAACCCAAATTAATTCTATTTTGTTTTAAAAGAAATCTATCTTAAAATTTGTTGGAAATTAAATGTTATTTTAAGAACACAAATAAACTGCAAGGAAATGACAATTAATCTAGAAAACATAGGCACTAATTTCCATGAACATATTTTCAACAAACTTTAATTCCATCTTTTCATAAGTTTTCATCATTGTTTCTAATTAAACTCAACAAATAATTATCAAACTTAATTACTTTGAACAACATCTAAATCTGATTAATCTAATAAACCTTATAATGATTCTAACTTAATATAACCATGATAAACTAAACTCAAAAGCAATTCAAGTAGAAGTAACTATCCAGATTTAACATCCAATAACTAAAAATGATTCAACAACTTATCATCCTAAAATTAAGATCTAACACTTCAAATTTAATATTAATGAACAAAAATAGCATAACTTAGTAAAATACCAACACAAGATCAATCCCTTTGGTTGAGCGGGCCCTTCTCTTCCTCAAGTAAGATCCCTTAGCACACTGATTGAGTTAACTTCTTGATTTCATTTAATTTGATCAAAGTGGGACATAGAATAAAGTATTTCCATCGATTACAAAATTTTGATTGAAAATTATCTAACTCCTATATAAAACTGAAACATGGATATTTATAAACATATCCTTATTGAATTCACAACATGGCGATTAACTGCCAAGATTCAAGGCATCTAACTAAAGATTAAAACAAAACTAAAACAGGACTAAAGTAGGACATAGAGAAATATGCCAAATTGGTGCTAGAAGTAGAAATTCCATATCTGACTACAAAGAAGCTAATTTGGACTTGAGTGATTCATCATCCAGTTGGGCCCATCAAATGGCATGATTATTTCCTTTGATTAAATAGAGAGTTTAACCACATAATCAATCTTTAAAACACCCTGTTCAAAACCCTTAGGAAAAGGATAACAATTATGGTAGTAAAAGATCAACGCAGCATAATTATCTCATTAATATCATCATAAAGTAACTCATCTAACATAAACCATTACTTCAAATATATTCACTAATTTAGCTAAACATAAAGCAAAATAAGTAAATATGTTAATCTATAATCTACCGCCAGTCATGTTAATTAACAAAAACAACAAGTCTTTCAAACATAAAATGATTTAAATGAAAGTATTTTGAGTCTCTTATCAACATCCTGTTCTAATCTGAATCTTATGAAATTATTTTGTGTACTCCTTCACAATTCTCGTTCCTTGTATCAAACTTTGCATCTTTTTTAGCAGCTCCAACTCATAATCTATTGGAATAAATTGTCTTTTCATCTTCTCTACCATTCTCTTCCATTTGAATATATTTTCCTTTCCTCTTCTTCCTCTTTCAAGCTATATTTCCTTCCACCAAATACTAGCATGCCCTTTTAGTTTTAATTTTGCAAAACTCACCCTATGAGGGTCTTCAATCTCTTCAAACTCAAAGAATTCCTCCATGTCATTAATCCAATATATCAACTCTTTTGTATTTAAGCTTCCACTAAAGTTTGAAACCTCCATCTTAGGCTTCTTTCCAATTTTTGCAATAACTCTCAACAATCTGATTTCTCCAAGATCCATTTGATCTTGTTCTTCCTCTTCAAATTCCTCTCCTACTTCATCTTCACTATCATACTCTCTACGCACATCTCTTCTACGAATCTCTTCCTACAAAACCTCAAATTGCCTTCTTAGAGCTCTAAATTTATCTCTTGGAGGATATCTTCCTCCTCCTCTTCCTCCACCTCTACCATGATTGACAACTCTTAGAGGCATTTTAATCTTCACCCACAACTCACAGGTCATGTTGCAAACTACCTCTCTTTGACACTCTATTTACAGACTTAGAATAACCTACTTTGATACCACTGATGGAAAGGGAGACTCTCCCTCTCAAATCTGATAAAAAAAATACATAAAATACTATGCAAGAAGGCAACAAATTAACTTGAAACACATAAAATGGAAGAGAAATTTGCAACATGTATTAACTTCAAAATCTAAAAAATGAAATACATAAACATGGAGCTCATATGCTCACATACAACATGCGATTCACACATACAAAAATCTACAACTCAACATTCTAGCTTTATTCTGGCAACATCTAGGTATGCAACCACAACTTCTCCAAAAGCCCCCCTTACCAAATGAGCAAGCACCATTATATAAAAATTGTGTGAGAAGAAACCACCATTGGTTTCCAAAAACAACCTCCATAAACCACCAAGAATTCCAATGCCAACTTGAGGAGAGATAAGAAAATTAAATATAAAATAATTCATTTCCTTCACCACCTTCACATGGGCACCTAACTTTTGGCCAATCATCTTGGTCAATCAAGACACCTTCTTTGACTCCTGGTGGCCCCAATGGCTCCAAATACGGTCATGCAACAACATGCAAATATTATGGCACAAACATGCAATTGAACATGCAAGCACATGCACCTCAAATGGTCCCCACCGAGAATTGGACACCCAAAAGGGGTATTTCCCCAATTTTCCTTAGAAAATATTCATAAATACATAATTCCCACCAAAATTACAACTACATTTTCAACCCAAGGGAAATTATAAAGTTGCAAATCAAAATATTTATTCACCTAGCTTCCAAGCCCTTGTTAAAAATAAACCAATTAAAATAACAATATTTTTGGTGACACAAGATTACCATTTCACCTTGGATGCTCCTGCATCATTTTACCCATAGGGCTTAGCAAAGAGCAAGTTGTAGTCTCGATACATTTTTAGCCAATGATTTTTAAGTAGCAACTACTTTTCTAAGATTATAATACAAATAGACATGTGTTAATCATCCACATTATATGTTCATTTTCTTTTTTCCATAACTAAAGGTTGTTTGTTTATGTAGATGGGGGACTAGTCATAACAAAATACTATAAGAACCTATGGGAGGAAAAAATAAGAAAATCTTGGTGAAAGTGACCAAAGAATCATATTTTGACCAAAGCTATTGTATAGTTGAATTATAATTTCATAAAAGACTCTTTTCTATTTTATGTTACAAGTTGTTTTCATTTCTTGTTGAATGCTCTAGGGGACTTAACACGTCTCTAGACATATATTTACAATGTTTATGTTAAAGCTTAGTTAGTATCCCATTAAATTAATGATCTTGTAAGACTTTATAGGTTAGCATGTGGTATATTTAAATAAGAAATGTGACAAAGAAGCATGATTTGTGATGCATTGAACACAAAGGTTTTTGAAAATTCAAATTCTACAAGATAAATAAAATCAATTGAATCTATTTAGAACATGCTTGTTGTAATTAATTCATTTATAACTCTATTTGTAGAGGACTAGATGCCAATATTACACATGCTACTGATCTAGCATTCATAAATCACAAATGATAGACCTCTTAGTTGTAAGTTATATTCATAAATCTACAAAGCATTTAAAGGCTAGAATAGTCATGCAAATACTTGTTCATTGACCAATTATTTACTCTTTTGACTATGGATTTAATGTTCCCTTTGTAATTTAAGATCTCTAGTTGTAATTTCACACAAAACTAACACACATTGATTAGCTACAATAAGTAGGGTTCATATACCATGCCATTAGAGTGTAGTCTTTTTTTAAGATTTAGTCCCTTTGGTGAGATCCTTAAAAGGATCACTATGCCAAGCCTTGTAAATATTATAGCGTAAAAGAATATGATCCATTATTGTTAATTGAATTATTTGGTTGCTTTTTTGATCATTAAGCGACACATAATCCATATTTTAACTATACATCCCAAAAATTATGGAATCATTCTAAGTATTATAGAAACTTTGTTAACTAAATATAGCACCAATATAATATTAATAAATTTTGAGTGAGTGATGTTGCTCTTGGACTAGTGTTATAAGGTGTTGAGAAGATTTATATGATTATTTGTGATATGCATGGAAGTGTTGTGAACATGTATTAGTGTAGTTGATATTTTATGGCATGGATATTTATGGATATTTATGTAAGGAATGTGAACACAATAAATTAAGAACGATAAATACTATTGCCCATTGCTTCGTGGCTTATGTGTTACTTGTTTATATACTACAAGCCAAGTTGATGATTAGAGAGGATACAACTCCTTTAATGTGTGGGTTCATGTCACCTTACCCATATGCAACTAGAGGGTTGGATATAGTTGGAGCTCTTAGGTCCACTACTTTGGTAGATTTTAGATGTTATATTTTCAAAGAGTAACTATTATTAATCATTGACTACAATTACATATGTGGGGATATTGAACATGTTTTGAGTTGAGTTTTATATTGTTTACTATATACATTATCTAATTTAGATGTGCTATGAGCTCATTGATGTTGTAATTTATTATAAACAATCTATGTTGTAATTGAATTGCATTGGAAGTTTACCATAATATATATTGAGTTGTTCATTATACTATTCATGAATTCATTGATTTACTTAATTTCATTAAAGTATGAAAAGTTTTGTGATTCATATTTTTGGGATTGTTACATAATAAGCATGACATGAATCAAGCCATTATTTAGCTCCATCAACCAAAGTAGCACTAAATGCAAGTATTAAAGTACTATCATCATGAACATAAATATAGTGTGAATATAATAAATAATTAAAATATGAATTTGCATCATTATATCTACTAAATGACTTTGTTATAGGTGTTTTAAAATAATTCACATCATAAAACAAACATCATGAACTAGCTTCATCCAGCTTGTGATAGAAAGATAAAGAATTGCCACTATGCTCATTGCTAGTGCAGTCACAGATGGAGGGTTTAGAGAGAACAGACCAAACCATGTAGCTTAGAGTCAACACAACAGGAACAACACATGAAGGTATTATACAAATATGAATATTTATTGAATTAATAATATTACATGCATCATATGCCTCATGGGTGAATAACCACGGCTCATAGGCCTACTACAAGGGCATTCAACATTACAACTGGCCAAAGGCCTTATTATAGTCCCTCAATGGGATAGTGCAAAAATCTAACTATCTAACTATCAATAATTGAATGAATACTTTCCAAATGATTACAAATGCTCTTAAATATGATTCTCTAGCTCCAACAAAGGTCCACATCAACCACAAGGGTTCACAAACCCCGATGAATGATCACACGTGAAGGTCAGCCTTAAAACATGAAAGATAATCCTTTGCAACATGAAATGAATTATGAATACCCAAGATAAATCCCATTGGACCCAAAATACTTATATGATGTCCCATTAAGCTTTGCATGTTCTGGAATAGGTCCACACTAAGAATTTTGGACCAAGTCAGCCCCAAATGCTCTAACTATGAATTACAGTGAAATTTTGAGAGTGATAACTTTTTGCAAACAAATACAAATGATTTGAAATTTGGATATGTTATGGATGGCTTCGTGTAGATGTTATATCCTATTTCACATGCTGAGAAATGATATTGCGGTGAAATGCAGAATGAAATGTTGAAAACGCTACTAAACGAAATGCAAGAAAAGAAATGTTTTTGGTTGAATGAGATTGCTTTACAACTAGGGATGCTCTTGCATTAGACACCCAGGTTGGAAGAAAGGTGAGTCCCTCACTTTCCAGGGGCTAGAGGAAAGCCAAAGCAGTCCACCTCAACTTGAGAAATCCATGATGAGTCCTCCATTGGTCTACCTTTCCACTTCACCAGATATTCTCTGTACTACTTGCTCCTAGTGCTCCTTATGGTTTTGGTATCCAAAATTTGTTCAATCTCCTCTAGTGGTTGATGCGGTAACTTCTCCTTCAAATTTACTTCATTGTTATTGCCACTTGATTACCTTTCATGATACTCATGTATGTTTGCAACATTGAAAATATGTGATACACCCAATGTCTCTGGTAATTCCACTTCATATGCATTTTTGGAATCAAACTTCCTCACTATCTTACATGGTCCAAACTTCCTCATCTTTAGCTTATTGTATGTTCCAATTAGAAATTGCTCCTTCCTTAGATATACCATTACTTCATCTCCAACAACAAACTCATTATGTCTCCTATGCTCATCCACATTCTCCTTATACTTACTATTCATAGCTTCCAAATGCTTCAGAACTTGTTTATGCAAAGTATCCATGAAATCTGCAAACTCTTTTGTCTCCGCACTCTTCGTATTCTCCATGTCGGTATCTCTTGGCTCTATAACTCCTTTGGGATGTATTCCTATCACAATCTCAAACGATGTCTTCCCTATACTCCAGTTCACTGAATTATTGTATGCAAACTCTTCTTGCAATAAAAATATGTCCCAATTTCCTTCCTTATCTCCAACCAGACATCTCAACAAGTTACTCGAACTTCTATTTATCACTTCTATTTGTCCATCTGTCTGTGGGTGATACGCTGAATTGAACTTCAGATTTGTCTTCATGTTTCTCCATAATGTTCTCCAAAAGTATCCAAGGAACTTAGTGTCTTTGTCTAAAACTATACTCCTTGGTAATCCATGCAGTCTCACAATCTCCTTGAAAAATAAGTTTGCAACATGCATAACATCATTAGTCTTCTTGCAAGGAATGAAATGTGACATTTTACAAAATTTGTCTACTACTACCATAATTGAATCATGTCCTAATTGTGTTCTTGGCAATCCAAATATGATATCCATGTTTATATCTTCCCAAGGTCTCTCTGGTACTGTCAAAGGTTTGTACAATCCAGTATTTTGACTACTCCCTTTTGCAACTTGAAAAATTCTACAACTCTGAACATACTTCTTGACATCCTTATATATTTGCGGCCAAAAATAATGTTCACTCACCAAAGCTACCATCTTATCCACTCTAAAATGTCTTGCTAGTCCTCCATTATGTTTCTCTTTGATCAAATTATCCCTCATTGAACTCCTTGGAATACACAATTGATTTCCTCTGAACAACATATCTTCTTGAATGGAATAATCTAGCCATTTGCTCTGGTCTATCACTACTGGTTCCTTACATGCTCTCCAAGCTTTGACAAAATTTGGATCATCTTCATACATGTGTTCAGTTCTTCAAAACCAAATACTTCATCCTCATCTCTGTCAACAAATTCCTTCTCCTGCTTAATGCATATGCAACTTTGTTTGACTTGCCACTCCTATACTTCAACACAAAGGTATAACTTTGAAATAACTCAACCCATCTCATATGTCTCTAATTCAACTTCCCTTGACTATGTAGATACTGTAAGGCTTGATGATCAATATACAACACAAATTCCTTAGGCAACAAGTAATGTCTCCACTTCTTTAAGGCTTAGATTATGGCATAGATTTCTATGTCATAAACTGAATATCTTCTTCTATCATCATTCAACTTCTTGCTAAAATAAGCTATGGTTCTTCCTTCTTGACTTAACACTATTCCTATTGCATTTCCACTTGCATCACAATGAACTTGAAATACTTTGTTGAAATTAGGTAATGCTAACACTGGTTGTTGTCACCTTTTGTTTCAATAATTCAAAACTTATTTATGATTTGGATGTCCACTTAAAATCATTCTTATCTCCTCTCATTGTTTTTGTCATAGGTGTACAAATGCTATTAAAGCTCCTCATAAAATTTTGGTAGAAACTTGCCAATCCATGGAATGATCTTACTTCTCCAATGTTCACCAGTATAGGGCAATCAACTATTACTCTAACCTTCTCAAGGCCCATCTTCAATCCTTCAACATAAATAACAAAACCCAAGTATACCAACTTTTTCTTCATAAAGCTATACTTTTTGACATTAATTAGCAATTTCTCTTCTCTCATCCTCTACAATACTTGTCTGATGTACCACAAATGTTCTTCTCTAATCTTACCGAAAATAATAATATCATCCAAGTAAACAATGACAAACTCACCCAAGAATTTCTTCAGTTGCTCATTTATCAATCTCATGAAAGTGCTCGGTGCATTGGTCAATCCAAAAGGCATCACTAACCACTCATACAATCCTTTATGACCATCACTTCCAAATGATCATTCTCCTCTATCTTGATAACCTCCTCTTTTCTAGTTGACTTGCCCACTTGAACTAATTGCCTCTCCATCTCGATGGTGTTTTTGTCCTCTTTCTCCATAGCCTTATCCTCTACCTCGTCCTCGTTGATTTTGCTTCCTCATAAGCTTCTCTTCTACCTTAATCGCAAACTGATAGGCTTCCTCAAGAGTTCTAGGAGACACTAAACTCATCTCAACTTGCAGACTGTATTTCTAACCAATAAGGTATCTTGTTACCTTTTCCATATCCTCTTCACTATGGCTTGACCAAATCACCAACTTATAGAACATGTAGTCACCCCCAATCTAACTTTACTTTGTCTTAATTAACTAAATATTATTATTTAATTAATTTACTCATTTCTCCTTTCCTAATTAATTAAATATATTTATTTAATTAATTAGTCCATTCTTCTCATAATTAATTAAATATTTTTGTTTAATTAATTATGTCATTTACCTAAACCTATAGTTCTTCTAGTTAATTATATAATTCCTATTATTTAATTAATCCTATCCAAACCCCTCTCTCTCCCTAAAAACCCAATTATATTAATTAATCCTTGATTAATTAATGAACTAACCTCCATTAGCCCATTCTCCCTCTTTTGACTCTACTTAGGTTAGTAAACCCATGGTTTACTAGCCTCACCCATCACATTATACTAATTAATCCCTCATTAACTAGCCTAACCCCCATCATTACCAATATTTCCTAATTTAAAATTCACCCTCAACCTCCTAATATTGTCTCATTGATACCACATATCCCAACTACCCCCACTCTCTTACACATAGCCTCCAAAATTAAATGAGGTGTCATCCCAATGTGTGCTCACACATGTGTGAGCACACCTCACTCTTCTCCATGCACCTAATTGTGACACTTGTCATAATGTTAATAAGCCACATTTCTTGATTCATGCATCACCTCCACACTCAATCCTAGCCCTTCATCAACTTTCAATCCTAGCCCTCCATTTTACCCACCAATTTTCTATAAATTGGGCCTTCATCCCCTCATTTGAGCATCTTGACTTATGCTAATTTCATGTTGGTGCAATTTGAGAGCAATCCACATTTCCATGAGCAAAATCAACAAGATTTGGGTGCAATCTTGGAGCTCAATCAAGGAGGAAGATCAAAGGTATTAATAGTGCTTGAGTTTATGTTTTATTTGCTTAATCATTTATGCTTTTGATTTAGAATTCTAACCCCTCCACTTTTGGCACGCCCGGTGGGACCCACATCCCTTTAACATTTTTTGCAAAGTTTGTGTGTTTTTAGGATTTTGCAGGTTCGACCACTATCAAATCGTGCCTATGCCACCTCTGTCACCACTTGTGACACTTGTGTTCCAGTTTATCACACCCATGTCATATATTTTGGTGCCTACACAGCGACTCGCAGTGCCTACGTGCATGATTTTGGCACCTGCATTGGCAGTTTTTGTGCTAATTATTATCTTCACTTCTCTTTGATTTTTGCAAGCTTCTTGGTGATATTTAGGGTCATGTTTAGTTCTTATTAGGCCTATAATTTTTATGTAGTTCTTATCATTAATCAATATTTAGTTTGATTTCTTTTTACTTTGTTGTAGCTACAAGTTTCACATTAAAAGGCAAAGATAAAAAATAACCACTATCTAAAATTGATCTAAAATTTACCTAGGCTAATCAAGATCTCTATAAAACACTTCACATTTTGTTTTGGGTGCTTAAAATTGATCTAAAGGAAAAAAAGAACACACATCTTTGTTAAATTTTTGAGCTAACTGGGTCATGGCTAGTTTTCGGCGCCTCCATTGAGAACTGTTGCGTCTACGTTATGACTTGCAATGCCTCTGTTGTGACGCCTCTGCAATGACTTTTTGTGCCCTCGTTCATAGAAATGATGCCTACGTCCCCAGTTAGAACAATATAGTTTGGTTGTCACTTAATCACTTTTTGACATTCCATAAGCATTACCTACTTGCAAAGAAATTGATCATCTGCATTCTTTGCTTAAAATTAAATATTGTGTTCACTATTTTTGGCATAAATTGAGCTAACCAGGTCTCTAAGCGCAAGCGTCGTACTGGTCATAGAACAACGCCCCTTATCAAGATAGGGAGTTGATCTCTTTCTTTTTTTCATATCTTAGTGCATTTTGTCATTTACAGTAATTAATCATTTGGGAATACATCAATAGATAGCATTAAGTAACTTGCATTGTCAGTAATTAATCTTAATCATATTAGTGCACTTAGTATTACACAAGCGTCGTTTTGTTCATTTGTTGCACTTTCATTTTCTATATAAAATTTGAAGTTTTGTTTTTTGGTGCCTATGTTCTATTTATCTACAAAACTACGCTTACATTCTAATTTGAATATTTTGGACTAACATGTGAACTAACAAGTGGTGCAGTTGTTTTATTGTCAAAGGATAATATCATAAACTACTAATTTGTGGTTTTGCGGGACGTTTGGCCAAGACATTTTATTTTTCCACTAATTTAGGCACTAAATTAGAGTAGTGGGAAATTAACTTGTTTACCTTGTTTGGAAGGGTGTAATAGACGTATGCTCTCCCCTCACACCTAGTGTGATCTTGGGGATCAGAAATCTTTACATCTCTTCATTTTGTTCAAATCAATGTTTTAGGTAAACATAAGATCACTAATTTGTGTGTATGCTCTCCCCTCGCGCTCTGTGTGATCTTGGGGATCAAAAACACCTAGTGTGCCTTTCCTCTTAGGGGACCTGCCTAGGGATTTCATCACCCTAGGGGACGATCCCAACCACGTGTACCAACGGGGTATATAAAGCGAGGATAACTAAAGTTGTACCCCAATCTAGTTGCATCGTAATTGGCAAAGCTCTGATTGCTTAGGGTGATTCTAGGCTAGGAGTGAAGGGTTGGTCTAAGCTCTCAGTGCCTCGTTGAAGCTCCCAATCCACGTTTGTGATGGACTAGTGTTCACAGTTTGGGCCTTGCGTATATCGAGGACTCCCTAGAAAAAACATTGTAAACCTAGAAAGCCATTGAACATAGGTTAGTGTGGTGCAAGGGATGTGTATCATACCCTGAAGTTACTCACCACCTATTCCATTAGGTAGAGATAAAAATATTTGTGGAGAACTATGATAGCTCCCAAGGATAGAGTGAAGGTGATCCCGTTGGCGTCTGTTGAGGACCCTGTGCCACTAGATCTCTAGCTATCCACCTTCACAAGAAAGGGTGCCCCAAAGAACCACCTGAGTATCAAGGAGTATTAACCCAAGCTTGCTTGGGTGGTGATCCCACATTAATCTATAAACCTACTTGAGCTTATGATTGTGATCAAGTGCTTGAAGTGTCTTTTTGTGCAAAACCCATGGAGACGAATCAGCCAAAGGGCTGAGGATTTGACTATACCCTTCTAAAACATCAAAATTTCTCAAAACTAGCAATGTGTTTTATTGTTTGCTAAAATCTCTTGCCAAAAATACTCAGACTATCAAACCACGCCTAAGACACAAACTGTTGCGTCTCCGTTAAATCCTATTGTGCTTGATATTTTGCGCTTCCGCTAAAACCTGTTGCACCTACATTTTCCTAAAACTGTGCCTCTGTCCTGTCACAAAATCTGAGGCCTTCACTTTGACCTCTTAGGATTACTTGGTTAGTCAACATAAATCTGCAACTCTGCCATTTTCTAATCATTCATCACACTATTATCATCCAAAATTTTCCATTATCAAGCACCCACCCTCCCCATCATTCAAATCATCCCCTTTGGACTTAGGGAAACCTTACAATCATCCATCATCTTCACACCTTTGACTCTTAATCATCATTATCCAAATCCAACCTTAGGATACATCCTTTAATCATCATCCATTTCAAACCAGATTTGTCTATCTAAATCCCCCATCATCCTTTTTGATCTAAGGGTAGCTTAAGGAATTTCCTATCTTAAGTTACATCTTTAGTTAAATCATCCTTTTTTGAACAATTTATCCTAAGGAGTGGCTCCCTTTTTGCTAAATTTTTCAAAATCATCCCTCATCTATCCTTGCTTGGGAATTTTCCTATCCTAGGTGAGAAAATCATCATCCATCCAAAGGACCTAGGTCACAACCTTTGACATCAACTCAATCCAATCCCCCCACACAACATCCTTAATCACATCATCAAAATCAATCATCTCAAACTAATCCTAAGGATATCATAACTCACCCAAACCCCATCATTCTAACCTAAATCCAATATAATCCAAAATCCACATCCTTAATCTTTTAAATAATCCCTTCTATGCATGTCAATCACAAGTAGAGAAATTAATGGATTCTCACGGAGAGGCCTTTTTCAATACAACTTCATCCCAACCACCCACTCCTCATGAAGAAATGGTAGATCCTCCAAAAGAGTCCTCTAGACTAAGGGAATTTTCCAATGACCCCTATAATCAACAAATGACGGAGAAAATTATTCTTCTTGAAAAAGATCACATTGTCCTTAGCCTCCTAGCATAGGGAGCTAAAATACCTTCTATCGACGAAATCCTACAAGCAAGGAATAGTGATCCTTCAAAAAACCCTTCGTCATCCAATAATTTTTTTGATCTTGTTGGGTCTCAACCTAACACTAACGTCCCCTCTTACACCAACACAAACCAACCTAATATCCCCACATTAACAAACACAACCTCTTCCATAAATACAATTCCATGTAACATCAACCCACCACCTTCCTCAAATACCACAACACCCCTCATAATCAACACTAATGTCCCCCTCTCCACAAATATAACATAACCCCTCAATAACTTCCCCCACTTTCATCACACCTAAGGGTCACTATTCCCCCTGACACTAATGTCACTTATGCCCCCAAAAACCCAACCATAACCACACAACCTCAACCCACCTCATCTATTCATGCCAATCATATTTCCCTGCAAAGCACATCCCAATCCCTTAACAATCCCAATTCCCAACAACAAATCATCCACAGTCAATCCTTACCTCCATATAACACATTCACTTCTAACCCCCAAATCAACACTACCACCATTTATACCTAGCATAACAATCCTCCACCTCCACCTCCCCCAAACCATCAACAATATAACCTTAAGAGCAATAATCCCCTATCAACACCTGCCTATCAATTTAACCAGCCACCCTCACAAGATCAATACCTCACCCAAGAGTTGCAAAAAATGAAAGACATGATCCAAGGAATCCAAAGTGGTCAAGCCAAGAAGACCTTTAGATAAGAAGACATGTTCTCACCCATTTGACCAATCTATATTAGTCGTTCCCTTCCCTAAAGATTATGAGATCCCAAAGTTTGATAGGTATAAAGGGAAGAGTAACCCCATTGAACACTTAAAAGATTTTAGAGTCCAATGCCAACAGGTGGCCTACAACGATATATACCTTATGAATTTTTTCCCTAAGAGCCTTACTGGTACAACCTTAGACTGGTTTACACAATTACCTCAGGGATCCATTAAGTCCTTTGCAGACCTAGCTGAATGTTTTGTAACACACTTTTCTTATAACATTGACCAAAAAATAACTTTGGCTAAGTTATGCGCATCAAAACAAATCAATGGAGAAATTTTTGTTGCATTCCTTCAAAGATGGCGACACCTTGCAAATAGATTTCCCTTGCAAGTACCAAAAAAAAGATGGTTGACATATTCATTGAAAATCTACACCCAAAAATTGTTTTACACTTGAGACTACAATGTGTCAACACATTTGATGATGTCATTGAAAAAGGGTTAACCATTGAAAAATCATTAATTGTAGACGGGGTAATCAAGATCTATAAAGACCAAAAAGACAATAACCAAACCTCTAATGATAAACATAAATATTGGTCCAAAAACAAAAATGTCATAAATGATGGTGTGACTGATAGCAAACATGTTCAAAACATACAAAACACACCATCTCAAAACACCTAATAACAACAACAACAAGGTTTCTACAAGACCATAATCATTCCCCAAGGAAGGAGCAAGCAAAATAATAATAATAACCAATCCAAGGGAAAATACACTCCTCTTGGGGAACTTCTTGATGTCATATTCCATAGATTGGCACAAGAAAACATGATCAAATTCCCTATCACTACACCACTTGATGAAAGAAAACCCAAACCCGAATGGTATAGGGAAGATAAATATTGTGAATATCACCACATAAAAGGTCATAACACCATCAAATGCATGAGATTAAAAAAAATTATTCAAGATCTCATCGATAAGGGAGAAATTAAGATCCAAAATCAAAACTCCTCCAATGAGCAACTAGGAATTTACACACAGGCCTTCCCACAACATAATGATAGACAATCATCATATAATAATGTTTCATATACATACACCAACAACTCCAACCCATCCGCACATGACACAATTATCTGCCGAATTGAACAATGCAACACCATTACCATAAAAGCACATGATTGTGTTGTCACCACCCGTCATGGCTGAGTGACGATACAAGGAGCAACATCTTCATCATCCACTCCACCCAACACCAATAAATATAATATCATCAAAAAACTTTGTAAAACCCCGTCCCAAATTTCCATCTTAGAACTCCTATGTACTTCACCCATTCACAAAGAAGCACTTGAAAAAGCAGTCCAATAATCTCGAGTACCAAGTGACATTAATGCCAACCAATTTGAAGCCATAATTGGACATCTCTCATCTCCACCCCAGCTCTCATTCACTAATAAAGACCTTCATACCGAAACACCCCATAATAAACCATTACACATTTAAGCCATTGTCCACAAACATAGCATCAAAAGATTCCTAATAGATGGTGGATTTGGCCTAAATTTATGTACGTTAAAGTTAATAAAACAATTGGGTTATTCAGATGATGTCATTGATCCCCATAAAAAGATAACTATCAAAGTATATGATGATGTTGAAAGATTATCAAAAGGTACTATCAAATTACCTATCTAGGTTGGACCGGCCATTATGGATACAACATGTCATATACTTGACCTTGAACTACCATATAACATTCTCCTCAGAAGATCTTGGATACATGGCATGCAAGCCATACCTTCCATCTATCACCAATGCTTAAAATTCTATCATGATGGAAAATAAATTACCATTCCCATCGACCCACAACCTTTCCAATATTGTAAGGCATTGGAAGGGAAATACAAAAGCTATCACCACTATCCCATCAATGAGGAATCCTCCACATCATCAAGTTACATTAACCCATCTGCACTCCAACCATCATCCACACCACCCACCTTACCCAAGGACAAGGTTAAGGTAATTGACATAGGATGTGGAGAATATAAAGTCCAAAATTCCTTTTACATAGGACATATTCCTACATCTCCACGTTCACATGGTCAAACACTTAACTTGAAGCCAAAAGAAACTTTCAAAAACTTCAATAAATGGGGACTATTGGATAAAGAAGATTTGGGCCTAGAAATAGGTGTTTCGGCTTGGTTGTACAAAGAAAAAAATGAGCTTCTTACCTTGGAAATCCATAGATATCCTAAAGGACATGATTTATGCAAAAATTGGGGCTATAAAGGCAAAGGATTGGGGTCACAAGAACAAGGAATCACAAAGCCTATTCAACTTCAAGAATATAAAGATCATCAAGGACTTGGCTTCTTGGCCACTGATTTGGTAACCATAAAACCCCAATGTCCTCATGATAAAGGTGGAAATACTTCTACTGATGAGAACTCTCAGGAGGCAACCATTGAAGATTCCTTCACACCATCACTAAATTTTTTGACACTGATCATGTATTCACCATCTCCTCTTCCACAAACCTCCCACTTGTATATCTTGAATTAATTGAATGGGATCCACAAGGACCTCCAACCTTGGATGTATTTCAAAACAATGAAGCTATTGCAAAAATCATGGGGGTCCGAGAACATATCCAATTAGAAAATCATAAGCAGGACAATTAAATCATACTACATAAAGATGATTCTTTTGGAGAACAAATCATGTGCCTCAGTCACAAAAAAAAATAAAAAAGATAAAAATAAGAAAGAAAGATGCCTAAGTGAAAACCTCGATTAGGCGCTTCTGGATTGTGAAAAGGTAAAAATAAAAGATGTATCCTCTAAAGAAAACCTTTCTGAGACATTAGAGGATGGGGCACATGATTCGATCCCCAATCATGATGAGACATCTACTATAGTAATTGAAGACATTAGGGACATCAACTTGGGGACATATGAACAACCAAAAATTACTTACATTGCCAAAGAGCTGGAAGAAACATTTAATGAAAAATTGAGAGAGTTCCTCAAAAGGAAATCTATCGACTTTGCTTGGACATATAAATATATGCTAGAATTAGATCCATCCCTTGTTGTACATCATTCGGCAGTATATCTAGATGCAAAACTAGTCAAGCAAAAGTTGTGAAAAAATGCACCCGCAAATAACACTCTTGGTAAAAGAAGAACTACAAAAACTCTTAGAAGCTGGATTTATTAAACCTATTGATTATCCCGAATGGGTGTCCAACATTGTACCAGTCGCAAAACCCACTGGGGGCATCCGCATATGTACAGAGATCTCAATAAAGCATGTCCAAAGGATGATTTTTCATTGCCCAATATTGATATGATTGTTGATCTTATTGCCAGACATGAAATGCTCTCCCTCATAGATGGATTTTCAAGTTATAACCAAATTCACATTGTTGAAGAAGATCAACACAAAATAGCCTTCACACCTCCATGGGGAACCTTTTGTTATCAAGTCATGCCCTTCGGACTTAAAAAATGTCGAAGCCACATATCAAAGAGCAATGACTGTCATCTTCCACGACATGCTACATGATATTATGGAATATTATGTAGATGATTTTATGGGAAAATTAAAAATAAAAAGAACACATTGAAGTATTGGAAACAATATTTGATCGGCTAGAAAAGTATCAACTCCAACTTAACCCCAAGAAATGTGTATTCAAAGTTTCATTTGGAAAACTATTAGGATTTATCATCTCCCACCGAGGAATTGAAGCAGATTCAACAAAAATAAAAGCAATCAGAGAAATGCCTCCACCAAAGAACATCAAACAACTCAAAAGTTTGCAAGGAAAGTTATGAGTCCTAAGAAGATTCATTGCTCAGCTGGCTGATAAATGACAACCTTTTTCCCACCTACTTCGCAAAAACATCACATTCAAATGGGATGACAACTGTCAACAATCTTTTCAGCAACTAAAAGATTATCTTGAAACACCACCAGTCCTAATACCTCCACAAGCAGACAAACCACTCCTCTTGTACATATCAGCTACTCAAGTGGCATTGGGGACATTGTTAGCTCAACACGATAACAAAGGGAAAAAAATGTATAGACTACATATCTCGAACATTAGCCTACAGTGAATTGAATTACACATCAATATGAAGAGCATGTTTGGTTGTGGTTTTTTGTGCTAAGAAGTTGCGACATTATATGCTTAATCATAAAACATAGCTCATTTCAAAGGTTGATCCTTTAAGATATCTACTCTCAAAAGCAACACTTCAAAGTCGAGTAGCTAAATGGATCATGGTTCTGAGTGAATTTGACATCGAGTATGTATACAAAAAATCTATTAAAGGGCAAGTTGTTGATCATCTCGTTGAATCCCCCTTACAAGATAGTCATCCATTGTTGTCATAATTCCTTGATGAACACATATTGAATACATAAGAGGGAAAATGGTGGAATTTATACTTTGATGGATCTTTCACACAACATGGCTCGAGGGCAGGGATACTTTTTGTTACAACTCAAGGAGGTTGCATCCCCAAGTCATATCAAATTGCTTTCCCTTGCACAAACAATATAGCAAAATATGAGGCATTGATAATAGGACTCAAGCTTTCCATTCAATGGAAGATTACAAAAATACAAGTATATGGTGATTCTCAGTTGGTCATCAAACAAGTAAATGATGAGTATCAGACAAAGGATGACAAAATTTTGCCCTACAAAATTATGGTGGACAACTTCAAAGAATTTTTTGTGCAAATCTAGTTTGATCAGATCCCAAGAGTGAACAACAAAGCAATTGATGCTATGGCTACCATTGGTTCTCTTGTTGATGTCCCCAAAAATAGTCAATAATATGAATTTCTTATAGAACAACTTTTGATTCATGTTTATGATGTTCCCAAATCTAAAATGGTTTGTGACATTGTGGGTCCAAAATCACCATGGTATCAGGAGATATATGAGTACCTACGTAATAATACCATCCCACCCAACCTTTCAACCTCACAATGCCAATCCTTCATCTGAAAAACATCCCGCTTCACTATTATGGGATATATTCTTTACCATCGCTCTTTCAATGGCACCCTCTTGAGATGTTTGGATTCAGAAGAAGCTCAAACTATCCTAAATGAGGTACATCAAGGTATTTGTGGGGCCCATTCTAGTGGACCATTGTTAGCTAAAAATTTGCTATGCATAGGATATTATTGGCCCACAATGGAACAAGATGCTATCAACTTGGTGAATATATGCAAGCCTTGTCAACAACATGATGATTTGATTCATGCACCATCACAAGAATTGCAACCCATTGTCACTACATGGCCTTTCTCACAATGGGGACTAGACCTCATTGTCAAGATACACCCGACATCCTCAAATGGTTATAAGTTTATAATTACCGCCACTAAATATTTTACCAAGTGGTTCGAAGCCATACCTATGACCTATGTCACCAGGAAACAAATTTCTAAATTCATACCCCATTACATCATTTGTCACTTTGGCATTCCTGCTTCCATCATCACAGACAATGGACGCCCTTTTAAAAACCAAGACGTCCATAACCTGTGTCAATAATTCCACATTCAACACCATTTTTCCACCCTATATTACTTGCAAGGCAACGACCAAGCTGAGGCTACAAATAAAACCATCCTAAGAATCCTAAAGAAAACAATCAATGAAGCAGATCATGATTGGAATTTACAATTTAACCCTACCCTATGGGCATATCGCACTAGCATTCGCACACCTACTGGAGTCACTCCTTATTCCCTAGCATATGATGTTGAATTTATCTTGCCAATAGAGGTTGAACTCCCATAATTGAGAATCTCTCTATGACACCTCATTGATGATAAAGAATATCACGTGGCACATCTTCAACGGTTGGAACTTTTATATGAAAAATGATTAAACACCCTTAATCACCTCAAAGCATATCAGAATAGGCTTTGCAAATCATATAACAAGAAGATTAAACCTCTAGAATTTGCAATGGGAGATTTGGTCCTTAAATAAAATCAGCACAATTTGCAAGAGCGAGAAAAGAAGGGCAAATTCGAACATAATTGGATAGGCCCCTGCATCATTACAACAAAATATGGATCGGGGCATACCAGTTAGCTACCATGGAAGGAGATCCCCTAGAAGAGCCCATGAATATCATCCATCTCAAAAAAATCTTTGCATGAAAAAAAAATCAAAAACAAAAAAAAAAATTAAAAAAATAGTAAAGAGAAATAATACGTCCAATGGTGAAAACCACTATGTGGTGCCTTGGGAAAGTACCATGGTGAAAACCTGGAAAACAAGCACCATGTGTAGGGACATATCCACCAACTATTAAGTCACTTTCTTTCGCACTCATAATAAACTTATCCACCCCGCACATCCATAATAAATTCACTCCCCTTGTCCATTGTGCTTGGAATACCATTCAATACCTCGATCTCAATTCACCCACCCACCCAGAATGAATCTAACATGAATATTTTACTGTTGGATAATTTTTGGTTGAAGATTGATCGCCTTAACATCACCGCATCCACTTTTTTTCTTTTAGTTGGTACGAAGGAATTGCACTACTAGGACCACCATATCCTCACCATCTGCTCCACCATCCTTGTTGTCACTTGGCTACACCATCACCTTTAAGTTCGGAAGAGAATAAAGCTTTGATATAGCAAGCATCAATTCAACACGAACTTGTATCTCTCCAAATCCATCCATCTATAAATACTTGAAAAATAATGTTCATTGTTCCCTAACTCGTACCCTGCCACCTACCATGCACATGGTATTTATACAATAATGTTTGTATAAGACATGCATTAGCCACCAATATCCACATTTCACCTCACCACTCATCCATTCCATCATAAGTAATGGGAAGTGGTACCCAATATACCTAGTTGCTCATCCATCCATACATAATAAAATCCCATCCCATAATAAAATCCACCCATAATAAACACTTCAACATCTCACATTACCACTCATCTCACTTCGAGACAAACAATGCAAAAAGCAAACAACACACATGCCTATAATGATCTTAAAGCTACACTATCTACATAACCCTCAAAATCCCCTTGCCACATCGCTTGCCACCCATCGTAAATCTCCCCATCTTTTCCCAATAGGATGCATCCTTCCTTGGTCTAGCAACATCCATCCGTCTCCCTTTCTTTTTGGCAAGAGATTTGGATTTTTCTTTTTGAGATTTATTGTTGTGATCTACGAAGTCACCGAGTTAAGACCACCTAGATCCTTTCATATCCTGGTGTGTTGATAACAAGGTACGGAATAGATACGGGTCACCTTGTACGACATGTTTATGATTAGCCTAATTTACTAATGGTTTCATACACCTTAGCTAGAGGGATTCAAAATTCTGGTCTGCTACATAATCCCCTTTATGATCCACTATGGTGTCAAGAATCATTTAGTGATCAGGTTTAATCTTTTGTTTGCATATGCTTGTGAGTCTCAAATTCCATGCAAGACACATCATCACACCTTTCGTCATTCATATCATTGGGGCTTAGTGTTTCTTGCTATATCAAATTAAGGATTTCTCACCACATTGGACCAACATAATCAACACCCCCTCCATCCACTTCTTTTAACAATAACCATTATCCCCCCCACTCTTCCTATCCTGCTAACCTACCTTCCCCCCCTCCTACACACCTAGATTTGAATACAAGATGTATCATGACAAAAAAAACAAACATTCACACCTGCATGGTTTTAACAAGGGAATTTTGAGTACATAATTGATAAAAGTCATTGAAATGATGTCGGATTCATCGATGCACTAAAAAAATTGAGGGAAAACTATCATGAGATACCTAATGCCATTAACAACTTTGGTTAAGAAATCTTCGTACCCTCATGCAAAAACCACCAAAAGTAACATAAATAGGATCATCAATGGCATATCATTCATACACATCCCATTAAAATATCATATAGGCAATATGCATAACAACATCATTAGCATGACATCGATACATAAACATTATCATTAAACAAATTCAGCCATCATATTAAATAGCAAGTGCATAAGTGTTAATAAGGGCTTGCATACCAAGGATAACATTAATAGGCCTCTTTTATTTACATATTATGTTTGCTTTAGGGAGGTAGCCCGCTAAGTACTTTCACTGTAATCATTAATTACATGTTTCTATATAAAACATTTGAAAATAATACTATGCATAACACCATCTTAAGTGCACAATCCAATCGTAATAAAACATCACATCCATTAATAAAAATATAAAGCATAATCATATAACATAATTAAAACATCATTACATGATCCTAGGGCACACATTTCTCTACAAAAAAAATATTTTTTATCACAAAGTTTAGATAAATGCTTCAAATGTCATCAATTACCTCATGCATAATAAACAACATAACATCCATCACATAACAATAATCCATTACCATTATCCATCAATAACATTCATCGCATGCACAATCACATAACAAAGAGTCATAAATAACACATTTTCATAAACCATATAGAAACAAATCCATCATATCATATATATCAAAATAAAATGTCATGATACAAAATGTAGGATAGTCTCTCGTGTGTACAAAAAGTCAAACCCACTCTAGGGAAAAAATCCAAAAGGTCATAATAAAAAAAAGCACTATCCTGTGCTCCCGACATCTAATTGTCTGCCAAGAGATCTCCATGGTGGATCTCTCTGCAGTGCTCATGGTGAACCCATGGTAATTGATGGCCCTGAGTGAGCTGGCCCAGGTGACCTCATGCTAACTGACACACTGGCTATCTACTGCTCTAGCGGCACAACCTCCTCATATGCCCGCCTCCATCTCTCTGCCTCCTAGGTGGCTCGACCAAACTCTGCAAACCCAAATTCTATGCCACCATCCAACATATCACGAGCTACATCCCACTCCCATCAAAGTATAAACATCATCATAGGATCCATACACATAAATTACATCACATGCACAATCGCATAACAAAGAGTCATAAATAACACATTTGCATAAACCATATAGAAACAAATCCATCATATCATATATCAAAATAAAATGTCATGATACAAAATGTAGGGATAGTCTCTTGTGTGTACAAAAAGTTGAACCCACTCTAGGGAAAAAATCCAAAAGGTCAATAAAAAAAGCACTATCCTATGCTCCCAACATTTGACTGTCTGTCAGGAGATCTCTATGGTGGATCTCTTCACGATGCTCATAGCGGACCCATGGTAACTGATGGCCCCAAGCGAGCTAGCCCATATGACCTCATGCTAACTGACACACTGGCTATCCGTTGCTCTGGAGGCACAACCTCCTCATATGCCCGCCTCCATCTCTCTGCCTCCTAGGTAGCCTGACCAAACTCTACAAACCCAACTGCTATGCCACCATCCAACATATCACGAGCTACATTCCACTCCCATCAAAGCCTATCCACCTCCTTACACAGCTGATCCAACTATCTGCCATCCCCTTACCACCACCCCTTACATCCAATAGTCCCTGTAATCTGACTACCTCAGCTCTGGCATCTCGTTCACTAACTAATCTGGTCACCTCTACCCTCACTGCATCCCTCTCACTAGCTAGTACATGCGTGACTACCCGGGTTGCATCTCTCTCTACTATCAAACTAGCAACTTGACCATCCATCTGACCTTGTAGTCGGACCACATCTGCCAGTGCCATATCCCTCTCCCCCACAACCTGTAAATGAGCCTGTTGTGCCTGGTCATGCTCCTGACGGAGCTAGTCTCTCTCCATTGATAGTGCATCCACCTGAGCCTATAAGTCTCCACCTCTTTGTCATACACGGCACCCCTCCTCTCCCCCACCCTCCTGCTCTCCTTCGACATCCTCTACTCCAACATCCTCTCCACCTAGACCCTGGTGCTCCTAATCATCATCAGCTCTATCATCCCCATCGTCATCATTGTCATCATCACCCTCACTTTCATCCTCAAAATTGTTGCCACTCTGTGAGTTGTTGCTGCTACTCTCATCCCCACTGCCTTGTACTACCACTACACACTTAGGGCATCATCAACTGAATGGGTGTATGCCTCTCCCACCAGGTATCATACTCTATCATGGTACCTACATCTGCAACATATCATCTCAAATCCTAGGCCATTTTCAATGTGTCCCTCCAACTCTGATAGGTTGTGTCATACTCAATAAATCCTCCCCATTGCCACCTCTCACGGGCCACCCTGCCAAATACTGCCTCCACCTATGGAACATCCTGCCTTTTCCCAAACTGTTGTAAAACCCGCACTGGTGGATATCTCTCAATGATAGCTTGAGTACACCCTATCAAGTAGTGTACTCTTGGAATATATGGCATATAGAGGTGATCATCCTCCCAGTCCTCACAGTTAATGTACGACTATTAGACAAAGGTATCAGTCTCGTCAATAACTCACTGCCAATGATCTAACTCACCCAGGTGATGCTGCCATTGAAACCCCGCATACATAAAGACGTAAGGAATATCCAACCCCTATCATCTATCACACACTGGTCGTAACACAAAATACACTCAAAGACCCACACATGTAGTAGTGTCACCCCTGCAGCTAAGCTTCGCCCATCTCTATACACCATATAATGGAGCTCTCTGTACATATCTCCTAGGATTGTCGCCCCCCATGCATACACTGTACCATGCTCAAACATTTGATCCATAACTCCCACCCAACCAATCACAAAGCCTCGTGATCTCCTATCTGGCATCAAAGTCCCAGTAATCAATGCAACAACAAAAAGAACAAGATCTAGCCATATCCCCAACCCGACCTCCAAATCCAACTCCACATCCCTAATAGGAAAATCCCGTCACGCAAATACACTCTGCAATCTAGCCCTCGCCCCTAGAGTCGGTACTGTACTATCTCCTCACGAATTGGTAGTAGTAGAATACACCACACATCCTCTAGTGTGACTGTAGCCTCCCCTGTCAGTAGATGAAAAATTTTGGTCTCACTATGCTATCGCTCTGCCAATGTTGTCATAAGCGACTGATGTGCCCGAATCCGGGGCATGTGAGAAACAAAGTACAACCCTTTCAAATGTAGCAATCCTCATCCTCTGGCGTCAACCTCGCCTGTAGGGTCCCCATAATCACCATTTGTCGCTCACATGACTATAGGACCTTTAGGTCCTCCTACATCATTACACACACTAATATTAATCCCTTTAATCAAAACATGACCCTCATTTTAACCTCATTAACCCACCTTGTCATCCACTATGAAATCATGCCTCCATTTTGGTGCAAGCATCGTTTTATTTTACATAGGTGCTCTAACTTTTTACCTAGGTGCCGCTTTATGCAATGCAACAATTTCCTACATAGGCATGTCAATTTCTGATGCAGGCACCACATTACACATGCATTGATTTCCTAACCTCTCGAGCACATGCACGTCAAATGCATGTGCACCAAATGTAGGCACTGTGATTTTGAACATGGGCGATGAACTTGATCGTAGGCGTCAATTTGTGTATGCACAATTTCCTAGCATGCAGGCATTGTTCCATGAAACAACACATCCGTTACCCAAACTTTGACCCCTAGTTTGACTTGCCCTAGACCCACCTAACCTAACCTAAACCTAAGGGATAGATAGCGTACTGGCTCTCCTACATCCTTTGCCCACTGATACTCCCGAACCCACTCCGCACGATGCGTATCACGAGGAATCTGCGCCATTGCTCCGCTCTACCACCCCAACTTTGCTCCTCTAATAAAAAATTGAAAATGAACTTTTGGGCCCCTCCAAGCCTATTTATAGGCTACTCAACCCTAATTAACCACTAATTAAGTCTTCACCCTAATCTATTTTCTATTGGCCACATCAAAAATCATGTTCTTCATCCCAATTTCACCTAGTTTCTCTGTTTCTTCTTTTGATTTTTACTAACCTTTTCTTCTACACCAATTCCCTATCATTTCAGTCTGCCTTCTTCGAGACCCTAACCAAAAATATTTTTTCAATTTTTTTCTAGTTAGTCTCTCGAGGGGGCATAACCTCCTAATTAACCCTTCGTCTCACTGGGGCAAATTTTAAACTTCTTTGACGCAGTATCACTTCAGACACTGCATCAAAGAGGGGCAAAATGTAGTCACCCCCAATCTAACTTTACTTCATCTTAATTAATTAAATATTTTTATTTAATTAATGTACTCATTTCTCCATTCCTAATTAATTAAATATATTTATTTATTTAATTAGTCTATTTCTTCTCATAATTAATTAAATATTTTTGTTTAATTAATTATGCCATTTACCTAAACCCATAGTTCTTCTAGTTAATTAAATAATTCCTATTATTTAATTAATCCCATCCAAACCCATCTCTCCTTAAAAACCCAATTACATTAATTAATCCTTGATTAATTAATGAACTAACCTCCATTAGCCCATTCTCCAACTTTTGACTCTACCTAAGTTAGTAAACACATGGTTTACTAACCTCACTCATCTCATTATACTAATTAACCCCCCATTAACTAGCTTAACCCCCATCATTACCAATATTTCCTAATTTAAAATTCACCCTCAACCTCCTAATCTTATCTCATTAATGCCACATATCCCAACTACCCCCACTCTCTTACACATAGCCTCCAAAATTGAATGAGGTGTCATCACACCTCACTCTTCTCCATGCACCTAATTGTGACACTTGTCACAATGCTAATAAGCCACATTTCTTAATCCATGCATCACCTCCACACTCAATCCTAGTCCTTCATCAAATTTCAATCCTAGCCCTCCATTTTACCCTCCAATTTTCTATAAATTGGGCCTTCATCCCCTCATTTGAGCATCTTGACTTATGCTAATTTCATGCTGGTGCAATTTGAGAGCAATCCACATTTCCATCTCGAGCAAAATCAACAAGACTTGGGTGCAATCTTGGAGCTCAATCAAGGAGGAAGATCAAAAGGTATAAATAGTGCTTAAGTTTATGCTTTATTTGCTTAATCATTTGCGCTTTACATTTAGAATTCTAACCCCTCCACAAAACTCTTTCGCATATTCCTTTACTGACATATCCTTTTGCTTGAGATTTTGTAATCTTTTGAAAAGATTGATTTGGTAGTCTCTCGGAAGGAACTTCACTTTCAACTTGGCAACCATTCTATCCCAAGAAGTTATCTTTTCTTTGTTCTTCTTTCATCTTTTTGACTAAACATAATCCCACCACATAGCAGCATGACCTTTGAGTCTCGTGCATGCGAACTTGACTCGTTTATCCTTTGCCACTTCTTCGTATTCAAAATATTTGTCAAGATCATTGATCTAATCGATAAGTTCTTCTCCATAGAGGCTTCTTGAGTAGATGGGAACCTCTATCTTGGGCTTGGATCCAACCCCCATGACTGCTCTCAATATTCTAGCTTCAACTCCATCAGGGTCTTCTCCTTCTCCATGAACTACCTCTTCTCTGGCTAGCTGCTCCTCTTCATTATCGCTTATATCTACCACAGGTAACCCTCTTCTTTGTGCCTACTCCATGGCCTCCATTCTTGCCATGATATTTTGCAAAATTTCAAAAACCCCTTCCTCCATGCCTCTTTTGGCACCTCCTCTTGGCATTCTTCTTAATGTAATTATACCCAACTCTACCCTGCCTAGTTACTTATGGCTCTGATACCTAAAATTCATGGCAATGATTGTAAGACACCAAGAATTCAAACTATCCTAGAATTATTGTAGACCAACCATACACATAAAATTGGAAATGCAAAACATAAACCTATAGATAGTAGTTTATCCGGAATAGTCATAAACTAGTTTCCAATATCATGCTAAAGGACAAAGTTCAAATTTAAGAAAAACAATTATTTGTATTTACCACAAAGAGCATTTACTCTGTAAAATAAAATGGGAGATTATCTAACCATAATCAACTTTTTACATCCAACACATTGATGCGTACTAAAAAAATCGAAGTATTACATTGAACTTGAGTCGAGGCAACGCTAGTTAGAGAAGATAAAAGTATCAAAGGTTTACATTGCACAGTTCCCAATGACGAGCATTATCTGGTGTCATTGATTCTTTAACTAGGCTGAAATCTTCCTTATTTCCCTCGAAGTTTCTTTGTGCTTTATCATTGCCTTCCCCTATGCCTGCACATCCATACTTCCACATTTTCTCTCCCTTTATTTTTGTTCATTCTATCTCCCTTCTACACCAAGCATCACCCATTCTCTGCTTATCGATCTGATTTTCTTGTGGTTGGTTCTTCAAAACATAACAAAAATTTGTAACTATTTTTCTTTTTCTTTTTCCACATTGCCTCCTAATTGGCTATTCAACCTATCTTTTATTGCTTCCCATGTTGCTTATGTTGTCCCCTTAGGTATGTTGGCATTAATGTCAAAGGCAATAAGATAGTAAGGTGATCTTACAACATTACTCTCCTTGGTATTGTGTGTGGTATATCAATCGGAGTTCCTAATTCAGATTTCCTAATATGATAAACTTATGTCATCAAATGCACATCATACTACTTGTCCTATTAATGTGATTACATTACACAGCATGACAAGTTCTTGAGGAAGTTTTTGCATATTAATCAAGTCTTTTATATTGAGAAGATGAAAGCAATATCATAGCATGTTTGTTTAATAACAGTCTTGAGTGATCCTTAGAGAAAGTCTTCTTGGTGCCTAATGAAAAGTTTATGGTAATAAATGTGAACACAATGTTTAAAGTCTTGGGTATTAACATTTCCTAAGGCTTTGAAAATTAATCACTTTTCAGGGTCATAAAGCCTAAAGGCATGTAACATAAAAGTAATAAGAAAAAGATCCCCAAAGCTCATTTTGTAAAAGTGAATAAGGTGGACCGACACATGTTATCTGGAATTATTTGTATTTAAAGTCTTTGCAAGGCATTGTTTATTTTCCACATGTAAATGGTGATTATTATTGACATACTTATGAGTTTTTGGTTTTGCATTGACTAACAAATGTATTGTGATCATTGTTATCAATCATATATGCACCCTTTGTCAGATTTGCAGAAAATAAGACTATTTGTTATAACATGGAAACTCTTTTCAGATGTGGGTGATCTATGCAAAAAGAGAATCTCCAGAGTGAATTGGTTCTCTGAATTATGAATATTATTATAAGTAATTTATGGGAAAAGGGATAGAAGGATGACTGAAATTAAAACCTATGACTAACAGATAATTTTGAAGACTTGATAATGATTTAATGATGATTATGATTTCTTTCTCACACACAGGTTTCAGAAAAACACAATATCTCACAACCTCTCATGAACAATTAACACGTAAATAATTTGCATGAAGACCTGATTTTAAATACAACATGCAACCTGTATTTTTGAACTTTCTGCATCAAGAATTACAGTCTTAGGACATAACAAGGACTCTGTCAATAGAAATCACAATATAACATCAAACCAAAACTGCAAGTAGACACAAAATTGAGAAGTAGGAATGTTGTTTTTATTCAACTGAAGGAGTATGCCAAAATTTGTCTGAACTGAGTACAAAATGAGTTTACAAGCTCCAAAATGTGTGTGAGCCAGAAACTGAAATCTGAACTGAGAAGAAGAAGAAAAACTAAGTTTTCTTCAAGATATATTTCTCCCAAACCCTAATCCGAGCTCACAAAGAAAGCTCAAGGAAAAGGCATCAAAATTGTCTCAAAAGTCTACATAAAAGTAGAAAAAACACACTGTTTCCATGTTCATACTGTTCAACTCCTAAAAATAGGATAAATCTACTTTAAAAGCAAATAAAACACTTAACCCATCCAACAAGCATCTCAAATCCGACGAAGACAGTCCCTCTAAAAAATCTACTAAAAATAGCAAAGAATAAAGCGATTTATAAAAGCACCGATTTAATCCCACTTTACATGATATGCAAATTTTCATAACCTCACAATTAGATTTACTTTTGCAATAAAATATTTTAATAAAATTTTGCAAAAAATTACAACTTATCCCTCCATTTACAATGCTTAATTTTTCTCAAAAAAATCATAAAAATATACAAAGCACAACTCCCCTCATCAATATCCTAATTGATTTTCTTTAAAATCAATTGAAAATAAAATAAGCCCTAAATATGAAAGCTCATCTCCAAGGCAAAACTGATTATATCATTCTTATTTTAATTGATCTTCTCCAAAATCAATTAAAAAATAAAACCCCAAGTCAAAATTAAAATCTCATTATAGTTTTATTATGATGTTTTTGACTTAGGAGTTGATTACCTTCAAAACCAAACACAAGGAATCGGCCACCACTATGTGTATTTGATTTGGGCATTTGATAATTTTAAAAACCTAAGGGAAAATCCCTAAGTCGACTTAGGGTAAAGAAAAACCCTAATGAACAAAATGCGAAGAATGCCCTATCTTTTCGCATCATTTTGCAAAGTGAACTTTTGGAGAAAATGGCTCTGCTGTGAGTGCCACCATGAGCTAGGGTTTGACAATTTAGAGCTTATCATTCGAACTCTTGGGGCTGAATCTTCCTTAAGAAAGCGTGGTAATGTTTCCTTAAGCCATTTCGTGGCTTCCTCTCTTCATTTTTGAATGATCTTGTCCTTAAAGTCGCGGCTACACTTGTATCTCTCCTGACTTCTTCTCTCTATTCTTGCTGTGTCTTATTGTTTCTCTCCTTGGTCGCCATACATGAGCTCGAACTAGGCATTTTGGTCTGATTTTGCAAGACAAAATGAGGTTTCTTCTTAGCTTCATGGGTAACAATCACTGATTGTTCATTCTTCATTCTTTGAGCTCTTTTAATGGTAAAATGAAAATCTCTCAGGCCGCGGCCATGAGATAACTGTTTGATGCCTCTATTTCATTTTTTGTGCTTTGTCTTTGATATTGTCGTTAGTATCCACTATGAGAGCTCGACTCTTTGTCTCCTGCTTTGTGAGGTCGGCCGTGACCTATGTGTTCTCCTACAAGCATGAAATGGTAAGCCTTTTTGTCTTCTTTTGTTTTCCCTGCAAAACAGAAGATTAAAAAATCCATATACTCCTACGAGATGTCATTTTTATTTAAAAACTTAAATGCCATCTACAGGTCGCACCATGTACGAGCTGCAAATCAAGATTTCTGTAAAGATTTCCCTATATTTGATTGTCATTTTTCTTCAGGTAACCTCAAATCTGATGGAACTTACATGAGTTTCTTCTAACTATGAAAAGATAGACCATTCAAGAGCTAAAAGCTCTTCTCCAGGCCGTGCCATGAGCATACTTACTATGAGCTTTAAAAGCACTTAGAGCTCGACCCACCATGACTTCTCATTATTTTCTGTTATTTCTCATAAAACCGTGACATGGGTATGTCAAAAAATTGGAATATCTTGTCTTTAAATTTGAAACCCTAATGTGGGTATTCAGAAAAATAAACAAAAATCTGTATATTTTGATATTCATGTAAAATCTAGGCTCGACCCATCATGGCTTCTGCATTTTCTACATCTACTTTAACCCCATCAAATGGGTATTTGTATTTTCTTAGAATACGTATTTTCCTGATCTGGAGCTCGACCCATGACAATATTCTACCTTCCTTTGAAGCTTTTGTCAAAATACCTTCATGAACAAATGATATATTGCATTTCTTTTGTTCTTCTATTGAAAACTCCTTGTGGGTAAGCTGGAAATTGAACTATCTTCTTTTAAATTCAAAACCCCAAGATGGTTGTTCTAAAAATAAGACGTTTGTAACTCAAAATATAAACTCCCAGGTTGGTTTACCTGAAAATGAAAGTGAATTCACCTATTTCTGTACTAATTCAAAAAAACAATCATGGGTACTCGGTATTCTTTGAAGAAAATTATTTGTTCCTTAATAGAGTTCGATCCATCATGGCATTTCATTTTCATTTCTGATTTCTGTTTTAAACCCACTCCATGGGTAAATAGTATTCTGGAAGAAGACTGCATTTGATTTGAAATTCCTTTCATGGCATTCTGTTATATTCAAAAATTCCTCAATTTTCAACATATGGGCATTTGGAAACTTAGAGAAATCTGTGCTATTTCTTAACACGCGTACACCATAATACGATAAAACTGAATATTTTCCAGAAGCCTTCATATATCTGCACTTCGATTACATTTTGTAGTGTCGTTTCAATGTTGTTTTGAACCCTCCTTTCGCACATAAATCCTTTTACTTTAACTCTGTAGATTATTTGTTTGCTTTAGTCTTCTCATGCACTCACAACTACATTCTTCGTGGATGCATTCCAAACCCTCATTCATACCATTTCTTTCGACATATTTTACTCATTTTGAAGATACCTTTCATGTATTTAAATATCTAAAAACCTGTTCACATTTGTATGTCTGCTAATTGCAATTCCCTGAAATATACTTGAATGATGGAATGAATCTCTCATTTTAATTATCTCCTTTTAAAAACAGTGATGCAAAATTTCACTTGAAGTAACATTGCGTGTTCATTCCAAATGAAGCTGACTGTCTTTTTGTATTGACTCTCGTAATCTTTCATTCTAACAAAAACCTGAAACCTTCTTCTTATGTCTTCATGCTTGACTGCCCTCTAAAAGTATGCTCTTCTATCTGGTGCTCTTCATGCATTTTTATGCTCCATTATCTAAAACTGCTTTATGCCTTGCTCTCTAATGAAAATCCGTAACATTTCTCTTCGTTGAGGCATTATGTATGCCTGTTCACTATCACTGTCATGGGCATGAACACTGTTGATCTTTGCATGATATTACGAACATGATGAATAAATTAATCAAGCTGATTTAAATTAACTGTCCACCTGTAGCTTTCAAAAACATTTTGACTGCTATGAATGAACAGTTGGCTTGATGGCTTGATGGATGAATTCTGTTTTACTCTTTCAATTGCATTTCCTTTCTTGATGAATATGATGATTGCAATCTCTATCTCAGCCCACTTGTAATGGATAAGGGGCAGCATGCCAAGCTCTACCCTTGTGGGAGCCTGTTTTTCTCCACATGCGTGGTCTTCAGAAAATAATCAGCTTCATGATTTTCCCTATACCTGCACAAAGAAACAAATGGTGTTAGCATAAAATAACGTATCATGATATTGATGTCTCTCTTTCAGCCCATGTTTCTGCACTTCTCTTGATTGTTTTAGTGTATGATCAGTAGCATACTACATTAT
This sequence comes from Sequoia sempervirens, assembly GCA_007258455.2. Classification (NCBI taxonomy): domain Eukaryota; kingdom Viridiplantae; phylum Streptophyta; class Pinopsida; order Cupressales; family Cupressaceae; genus Sequoia; species Sequoia sempervirens. The sequence continues at coordinate 10,873,937 of VDFB02000020.1, read as the reverse complement.
CGTTGATGGTTCATGTAGGTATATTCATTGTCAGAGCTCTAACATCCCTCTCTTCCTTCCTACAGGTCAATGGAGCTTGAAGAAGACAAATGGTGCACCACTTATGCGTCGACCATCAATCAATAGGCAATGATGATTATTTTTATACTTATGTGATTATTCCTTTTAGGCATCTTCCATAGTGTAGTGTGATGCTTATGATGCACTATAGTAGTTACATCCACGACTTGTGTGGATATTTAATTTCAATCTTCTGCTTTTCATTTTGAAAAAGAAAAAAGAAAAAATGCATCTTAAATGCAAATTTGTACTATCATTTGAATTCTCGCAATCAAATGAAATGTTGTAAATATGAATTGCTTTATGAAATAAATGAAAGCATTTGAAATGCTTTGTTTTTTGTATGCTCAATCTTGTACTCCATTTGATTGTGCAACACTAAAAAACAATTTCTTGAAACTCTATTTCCTCATCTCAATTCATAACTGTCACTTATAAAATGATAAACCAGATATAATCAACACTTAGCATATGCAGAAACAATTGTATTTTTCACTTTCAAATATAACAGTATTTAGTCAGCTCCACCAATTGAGCTGTAGCAAAAAATTGGTAACATTTTGGCGATTTCCGCAAAATGCTTGCCTGCTAAGCATAGATCAGTTGCCTTAAAGCACTCTAGTGGGCGTGGATTCAAATCTGCCCCTTCATGAAACTTAGAAACTTGAACAGTAACACTCCAAACAATAGTAAAACAAAACGAAATAGAACTGAAAGCAAACTAATAAGCCCTGATGGCCAACAGGACATGCGCAGTAGCGCTTAGGGAAAGCAAAACTATTGAAAGTAAATGTGCGTAACACACTTACTTGCAATACTACTCTACCTATCTAAAAGATAGAACTTATCTTAGAGGCAATGCTTGAGGTGGATCTCATTAACTGGGATAAACGGCACCTCTCTAGTCAACTTAGAAAGTTGGAACGCATTGTATTCCTTGCACTCCGTGATCACATAATGCCTGTCCCAGATTGCATCGAATTTGGAATGTTGTCCAGGTTTGCTATTAAATTCATTCCATTTGAAAACCAGATCTACAACAATGAAATCACATGGTCTTGCCCTCTTATCAAAAGAGCTCTTCATCTAAGCTTGATGTATCTCCAGCTGCCTTAGAGCTTCTTTCCTAGTTTCCTCCAGCTCTACTAGTTGTACAAATCTGACCTCAAGAGGTTGTTCATTCAACAATTCCAGCTCTTTAACATAACTTAAAATTGGTAACTCAATGGAAACAGGTAACTTAGCTTCTTTACCATAAGTTAGAACAAAAGGAAAACAACCAGTGGCTCTTTTAGGGGTTATTCTGTCAACCCAAAGGGCTAACTTAAGCTTTTCATGCTATGTCCTTTGATTGTCCTCAATAGTCTTCTTGATTATCCAAATCAGATTCTTATTTGTAGATTCTGCCTGACCATTACCCTGTGGATAATAATTAGAAGATGTGTTCAAATAAATATTATTTCTAATTGACCAATCAGAAATCCTCAAACTATAAAAGCCAAACCATTGTTAGAAATGATTGAATCTAGAATTCCAAATCTCGAGACTAGGTGTTGATAAAAGTTAAGTACAGAAGTCTCGTTTGCTTCTTTCAAAGCAACTGCCTCAGTCCATTTGGTAAAATAATATGTGGCAGTAAGTATCCACTTATGACCCGCGCTTGAAGGCGGATTGATAGGACCAATAAAATCTAAGCCCCACTTAGCAAAGGGCTGCTCCACCTGAATCAGATGCAGGGGCAAAGCTGCAAGCCTCTGTTTTTTCAGAAAATAAAGCACATTTCTCACATTTTCTGACCCAAGCGATAGCATCTTTGAACAAATCTGGCCAATAATAACTAGCTCGCATAATTTTCAAGGCTGTTGTTCTTGCAGCAAAATGACCTCCTAAAGGTCCATCATGAAACTTTGCTAAAAACTTGTTAACTTGATTAGGCTGAATACATCTCAATAAAATACCTTGGAAATCTCTCCTATAAAGAATGCCATTAATAATTGCATAAGGAATGGCTTGTAATCTGTAATACCCTCTTTTTGCTATGTTTAAACCTTCGGGGCATTCACCAGTTTGTAAATATTGCATCATTTGTTGTAACCAAGTAGCAGGCAACGCTGAGACAACACCTACAACATTATTATTTAGCATTGTATCCATATCTTCAACTCCTTTTAAGTTGTTGTCTTCATTTCCAGCAATCTGTTCACACAAACCCTTGCCTCTAACGAGCTTGGTTACCTTTATATCAACGTCAAATTCCATTACTTTGGTAATCCAACCAGCACGCTTATCATTTATATCTTTGTTAAGTAGGAAATCCTTAACAGTTGAATGAGCTACCAGCAAATGGATCTTGCTATTGGACAACATATGCCTAAATTTTTTAAACTTCTCACAATAGCAAAAACATTCTTCTCGACAAAAGAATACTTCACCTCGTAATCATGCAATACTTGGCTGAAAAATACTACAGGCTGCTCCAAGCCTTCATCGTTTTGCTGGCATAACATAGCTAAAACTGTATCTACTCCTCTAAAAGCATACAGAATGAAGTCTTGTCAAAATTTGGATTAATGAGAGTAGGAGCAGTTGTAAGAGCTTCCTTAATCTGCTCAAAGCTTATCTTACCTTCCTTGGTCCAACTAAAAGGCATATTCTTTTTAAGCATAGAAGTGAGAGGTTGCAGCAAAGCTGCAATATTCGGTATGAACCTTCGCACAAAATTTATTCTTCCAATAAAGCTTTGCAAGCCTTTCTTATGAGTTGGTAACGGTAATTCGAGAATTACAGAGACTCTTTCAGGATATATAGAAATACCTTGCTTTGAAACAATATGTCTGAGGAGTTTACCTTCATGTACAGAAAAAATACACTTCTTCGGATTGAGAGACACTCTGAACTCTCTACATCTCTGAAAAATCTGCTCTAAATGATCAAGATGCTCATTAGCATTTCTGGAAAAAATAGTAATATCATCTAAATATACAAGAACGAACTTATTCATAAGGCCCTGAAAGGCCATATCCATCGCTCGCTGAAAAGTTGCTTCAACGTTGGATAAGCCGAAAGGAATATTCTTGTAGGCCATTGTGCCCCACTTGGTGGTAAATGTTGTCTTGAATTGATCTTCTTGCTTAACCAGAATCTGGTTGTAACCTGAGTAACCATCTAGCAAAGAAAATATATTAGAACCAGAAACTACCTGCAAAATTTGCTCCATGGAGGGGAGTGGGTAGTGGTCTTTCAATGAAGCCTTATTTAAATCTCAGAAATCGACACATAATCTGATTTCCCCACTTTTCTTTCTAACTAGCACTAAATTTGACACCCACGAGGTGTGTTTGATAGGAAAAATAATACCACTCTCAACTAATTTATTCAGTTCAACCTTCATAAGGTGTTCTAATTTGGGGTTAAGAGGTCTTTGTTTCTGTCTTACTGGTTTTGCGCCAGGCTCTAATTCAATAGCATGTTGGGCTAGTTCTGGGTTAAAACCTCTCAAATCCTTGTACTCCCAAGCAAAAACATCACTGAATTTCTGACATAACAGAATAAATGCTTGTTGTTCCTCTTTATTACATACCTTTCCCAACTTGAGAAGCTTGCCTTTGAAGATTTCAATGGTTGCATAATGTTCTTCCTTAACGGTCAGGCCACACTTGTCTTTTCGCGCTTGGTCATCTGAATTGAACATAGATTCCAAGGTCACCAATCCTTTTGGCAACTTGTTAGTCTTCAATTGCACAATCTATTCGTCATACTACTGCTGCCATTTTTGCTGGTTTCCATCTGCAAACTTAGCTTCAGCAATTAAAAAATTTACAATTTGCTCATCGCTGTCAAAAACTTGCCAGTTCACACTATTGTAAGGCACAGAAGGTCTGACCACTATTTTTACATATTGACGTGCCTCTACTTTATGAATTTCATTGGGAATATCAAACTGGGCTCTTATGGCAGCGAGCCTATCAGCATGCTTATTTTTCGTTTCTAGGAATCGAAACAATATTAAAAGCATCAAAATCTTCCATCAAATCCCATACACGATGCTTATATTTCTTAAGGAAATCATTCTTGGCAGCATTTAAATTTTTGATCTGATTTACAATTAGTTCTTAATCACCATAAACTTGCAAGCATTTAATACCTCGTTTGCGGGCTCATTCGAGGCCATGCACCAACGCTTCATACTCAGTTGTATTATTCGAACAGCTGAAAGCAAATTTGCAGGTTGAAAAGTATTTATCTCCCTCTGGTGAAATCAACATAGCCCCACCTCCAGCACCAATACTGCTTCTTGAACCATTGAAATAAAGCTTCCAAAGCTCATTTTCTATTTCTGCAGATTGTTCCTCCTCTTTACAAAGATTAGGCATATCAAAATCAGGTTCTCGAATCATATAGATTCCTAATCCTATCTCATCTGTGTGCTGGGACAAATCGAACTCGTGATCTTCAGCTGCCCATTCATCTAGATTGATATTTTCTATTTGGGTGTTGCAGTCTGAGGTCACGGTTTGCTCCTTGAATGCAGAGGTGGCGTAGAAGTTAGCGTTTATAGGATTTGGTGAATATGGTTCGATATGGTCTTTGGTGAGAGGCTCAGACTTTATGGTCACTTTTGTACCATACCTTGTTCTAAAGAAGAGATGAGACCAATTTGAAGATAGAAACCCACCCAACTTGGCTGTAAAATCCCTCGAGAGACAAATGGAAAAGTACGGTGGCAAGTCAATGACATGTATATCTTGATGAATAGTAAAACTCGGGGATGCGTGCAAAGTAAGACCCAAATTTTTGATAATACCAGCAGTTTTAACAATAGACCCATCTAATTGTACTACGCTTTTATGGGGATTAGCCTTATAAACAAGACCTAACTTATCAGCTAAACTCTTAGGCATGACTGAACTACTAGCACCAAAATCAACCATACAATTATGAACAATTTTATCGCCAATAATCAAACTTAAGTAAAATGGGGGAGGCTTTACCTCTTTAATTTTTTGTACATTCTTATCGTCTAGATCATTAGCAAGCATGACTTTAGCAACCCCTTGGTTAGTATCATCAGAAATAGATAGCTTAGCTAAAGTGTTTTACAGCAAACTTTTATGACCTAGGATGTGCAAAGCATCTAATACCGACATACTGACAGTAGCCTTTCTAAGGTGCTCAACAATATTAAATGATGTAGAATTTACCTTCTGCTGGTTTTTTGTGACAACAACATCGTTTTGCCTCTGCAAAGGCTGCAAATGCGTTCTTAACTGCTCCTTGCTAGGTATCTCTTGGCCTCTTTGCAGAATCTGCATTTTCGGTTGCGCTGCAACGTTAACATTTGATGACGAAATGGGTTGCTTACTATTCAGAGGTTGCTGCTATGAATTTCTAGCTTGCTGCCCTGAATCCATAGATCTCTTTTTCGATCTAGTATTGGCTGAAACGAAAGAATTTTGCTGATCTTGACCATTCACGCCACATAATTTAGAACTCTTCCAATTTGACAAGGCGACTTCCACGTTATCTTGTTGTTCCTGATTCTGATCTGCAATATTTTTTGAACTAGCATAGCTATTTTGAACCATTAAAGCCTGATTTCTCATTCTATTAGCGCACACTGATTGGTTATGGGGTTGATTACATGGATAACACCAATCACAATCCTGGGCAACATTATTTTGGGGCACAAGTTCCTTTGACGAACTGGTTGTGTTTGGATTGTATGGTTGGAATGGTCTAGGGTTAAAATTGCTTCTTTGGGCTTGGTAATCATTCTGAAAGGCAGGCCTATTAGGCTGGTTCTATTGATAAGTGGCTTGATAAGGCTTATGCTCATAACCTACTTGCTTCTTAATGCTCACAAGATCATTCCTGAAGGTCTTGAGTATACTTTTAATCTCTTGAAATTCTTGGTTCGGGGCTGGAGTAGCAACTTCTTGGGTTGCGTTATGATAGCCTATTGCTGGAACAAGCGGGACAACAGCTAAGGGAGGTACAACAGTAGGGGTAGGTGGTTGTATTTTTGGGAACAAAGGCATAGGAGGTCTAAGGGTTATGTCTCTAGCTTGGATGAGATAGTTCTCAGCTCTAATGGTAATGTCATAAGCGTTAGGGAGTGTATGCCCACCCATAGACTGAGTCATGATTGAAATTTTACTATTCAAAGATTTTAAGTAAAACAGAAAAACAAGTGCTAATAAAGGTTTTACCGTTGCAGGAATCCTGTCCTAGGTTCTCTGGAATCAGTAGTTGAAACCAGCCAAGTGCTCGTGGGGCACCCTCTAAATGGTGCTCAATTGCTCTAACAGAGACAAATTATCAGATTTATCAACAAAAAATTGATATAAACCGTTACCTAACGCATCCCATGTTGCGATTGAGTTGGCTGCAAGACCTTTGAACCATTGTAACGCCTTCCCTTTAAGTGACGCAGCCAACAACCTTAACGCGAGGTTCTCTTGCGTGATGTTGTGAACCGAGCATAAGGTGGCTACGTCACAAATATGCTCAACCGATGTAGTGAGGTCCTCCCCGGCGAAATATGGCAGGCTTCTAAGGGCTACAACTGGGATGTTGTCATGTTGAGCGATGTCTAATGGGATGCCTCCATTAAAAGGTGCGAACGGGTGTTGCCTTGGTGCTACCATTGGCGGTGCTTGTGATATTGGAATTGGTAATCTTGGTGATAAAACCAAATAGCTGAAAATAGGAGGTGTTGATTTCGATCTTGCAGGTGTTTCAAAGAGCCTCCTTGTTGTTCTGCCTCCTCTTCGTGGTGGGGACAACTCTCGATATTTGAAAGGTATAATACTTGATCTGGTCTATATTTTTCTCATGTGCAGGCTGCACTAAGTCTGCATGCAAAATCCGGATCGGAGTCGCCAGGTATATTGAAATGAGGCTTCAAAAGGCTGCACAAATCTGCTGCATACACCCAACAACAAATTAAAAACTCTAAAATTTCTTTGAAATGGCTTTTAGAATCCCACCGAACGTGCCAAAAACTGTTATCAATCAGATATGCACCCTTTGTCAGATTTGTATAAAATCAAACTATCTGTTGAAACATGGAAACTCTTTTCAGATGTGGGTGATCTATGCAAAAAGAGAATCTCCATAGTGAGTTGGTTCTCTGAATGATGAATATTATTCTAAGTAATTTATGGGAAAAGGGATAGAAGGATGACTGAAATTAAAACCTATGACTAACAGATAATTTTCAAGACTTGATAATGATTTAATGATGATTCTGATTTCTTCCTCACAAATAGCTTTCAGAAAAACACAATATCTGACAACCTCTCATGAACAATTAACACAAATAATTTACATGAAGACCTGATTTTAAATACAACATGCAACCTATATTTTTGAACTTTTTGCATCAAGAATTACAGTCTTAGGACATAACAAGGACTCTGTGAAGAGAAATCACAATATAACATCAAACTAAAACTACAAGTAGACACAAAATTGAGAAGTAGGAATGTTGTTTTTATTCAACTGAAGGAGTATGCCAAAATTTGTCTGAATTGAGTACAAAATGAGTTTACAAGCTCCAAAATATGTGTGAGCCATAAACTAAAATCTGAACTAAGAAGAAGAAAAACTAAGTTTTCTTCAAGATATATTTCTCCCAAACCCTAATCCGAGCTCACAAAGAAAGCTCAAGGAAAAGGCATCAAAACAGTCTCAAAAGTCTGCATAAAAGCAGAAAAAACACACTGTTTCCATGTTCATACGGTTCAACTCCTAAAAATAGGCTAAATCTACTTTAAAAGCAAATAAAACACTTAACCCATCCAACAAGCATCTCAAATCCAACCAAGACAATCCCTCTCAAAAATCTACTAAAAATAGCAAAGAATAAAGCGATTTATAAAAGCACTGCTTTAATCCCACTTTACATGATATGCAAATTTTCATAACCTCACAATTAGATTTATTTTTGCAATAAAATATTTTAATAAACTTTTGCAAAAAATTACAACTTATCCCTCCATTTACAATGCTTGATTTTTCTCAAAAAAATCATAAAAATATACAAAGCACAACTCCCCTCATCAATATCCTAATTGATTTTCTTTAAAATCAATTGAAAATAAAATAAGCCCTAAATATGGAAGCTCATCTCCAAGGCAAAAATGATTATATCATTCTTATTTTAATTGATCTTCTCCAAAATCAATTAAAAAATAAAACCCTAAGTCAAAATTAAAATCTCATTATAGATTTATTATGATGTTTTTGACTTAGGAGTTGATTACCTTCAAAACCAAACACAAGGAATCGACCACCACTATGTGTATTTGATTTGGGCATTGATAATTTTAAAAAACTAAGGGAAAAACCCTAAGTCAACTTAGGGTAAAGCAAAACCCTAATGAACAAAATGCGAAGAATGCCCTATCTTTTCGCATCATTTTGCAAAGTGAACTTTTGGAGAAAATGGCTTTGTTGTGAGCGCCGCCATGAGCTAGGGTTTGACAGTTTAGAGCTTATCATTCAAACTCTTGGGGCTGAATCTTCCTTAAAAAAGCGTGGTAATGTTGCCTTAAGCCATTTCGTGGCTTCCTCTCTTCATTTTTAAATGATCTTGGCCTTAAAGCCGCGGCTACACTTGTATCTCTCCTGACTTCTTGTCTCTATTCTTGTTGTGTCTTATTGTTTCTCTCCTTGGTCGCCATACATGAGCTCGTACTAGGCATTTTGGTCTGATTTTGTAAGACAAAATGAGGTTTCTTCTCAGTTTCATGGGTAAGAATCACTGACTGTTCATTCTTCATTCTTTGAGCTCTTTTAATGGTAAAATGAAAATCTCTCAGGCCACGACCATGAGATAACTATTTGATGCCTCTATTTAATTTTATGTGCTTTGTCTTTGATACTGTCCTTGGTATCCACTATGAGAGCTTGACTCTTTGTCTCTTGCTTTGTGAGCTCGGCCGCGGCCTATGTGTTCTCCTACGAGCATGAAATGGTAAGCATTTTTGTCTTCTTTTGTTTTCCCTACAAAACAGAAGCTTAAAAACTCCATATACTCCTGCAAGATGTCATTTTTATTTAAAGACTTAAAGGCCATCTACAGGTCGCGCCATGTATGAGCTAGAATCCATATTTTTGTAAAGATTTCCCTGTATTTGATTGCCATTTTTCTTCAGGTAACCTCAAATCTGATGGAACTTACATGAATTTCTTCTAACTACAAAAAGATAGACCATTCAAGAGCTAAAAGCTCTTCTCTAGGCCGCGCCATGAGCATACTTACTATGAGCTTTGAAAGCACTTAGAGCTCGACCCACCAAGACTTCTCACTATTTTCTGTTGTTTCTCAAAAAACCCTAACATGGGTATGTCAAAAAATTGGAATATCTTGTCTTTAAATTCGAAACCCTAATGTGGGTATTAAAAAAAAAAACAAAAATCTGTATATTTTGATATTCATGTAAAATTTGGGCTCGACCCATCATGGCTTCTGCATTTTTTATCTACTTTAACTCCATCATATGGGTATTCGTATTTTCTAAGAATACATATTTACCTGGTCTGGAGCTCGACCCATGACAATATTCTATCTTCTTTTGAAGCTTTTGTCAAAATACCTTCATGAACAAATGATATATTGCATATCTTTTGTTCTTCTGTTGAAAACCCCATTTGGGTAAGCTGGAAATTGAACTACTTTTAAATTCAAAACCCCAAGATGGTTATTCTAAAAATAAGACATTTGTAACTCAAAATATAAACTCCCAGGTGGGTTTACCTGAAAATGAAAGGGAATTCACCTATTTCTGTACTAATTCAAAAAAACAATCATGGGTACTTGGTATTCTTTGAAGAAAATTATTTGTTCCTTAATAGAGTTCGATCCATCATGGCATTTCATTTTCATTTCTGATTTCTGTTTTAAACCCACTCCATGGGTAAATAGTATTCTAGAAGAAGACTGCATTTGATTTGAAATTCCTTTCGTGGCATTTTGTTATATTCAAAAATTCCTCAATTTTCAACATATGGGCATTTGGAAACTTAGAGAAATCTGTGCTATTTCTTAACACGGGTACACCATAATATGATAAAACTGAATATTTTCCATAAGCGTTCATATATTTGCACTTCGATTACATTTTGTAGTGTCGTTTCAATGTTGTTTTGAACCCTCCTTTCGCACATAAATCCTTTTACTTTAACTTTGTAGATTATTTGTTTGCTTTAGTCTTCTCATGCACTCACAGCTACATTTTGCGTGGATGCATTCCAAACCCTCATTCATACCATTTCTTTCGACATATTTTACTCATTCTGAAGATACCTTTCATGTATTTAAATATCTAAAAACCTGTTCACATTCGTATGTCTGCTAATTGCAATTCCCTAAAATATACTTGAATGGTGGAATGAATCTCTCATTTTAATTATCTCCTTTTAAAAACAGTGATGCAAAATTTCACTTGAAGTAACATTGCGTGTTCATTCCAAATGAAGCTGATTGTCTTGCTGTATTGACTCTCGTAATCCTTCACTCAGACAAAAAACTGAAACCTTCTTCTTATGTCTTCATGCTTGACTGCCCTCTAAAAGTATGCTCTTCTATCTGGCACTCTTCATGCATTTTTATGCTCCATTATCTAAAACTGCTTTATGCCTTGCTCTCTAATGAAAATTTGTAACATTTCTCTTCGTTGAGGCATTATGTATGCCTGTTCACTATCACTGTCATGGGCATGAACACTGTTGATCTTTGCATGATATTACGAACATGATGAATAAATTAATCAAGCTGATTTAAATTAACTGTCCACCTGTAGCTTTCAGAAACATTTTGACTACTATGAATGAACAGTTGGCTTGATGGCCTGATGGATGAATTCTATTTTACTCTTTCAGTTGCATTTCCTTTCTTGATGAATATGATGATTGCAATCTCTATCTCAACCCACTTGTAATGGATAAGGGGCAGCATGCCAAGCTCTACCCTTGTGGGAGCCCATTTTTCTCCACATGCTTGGTCTTCAAAAAATAATCAGCTTCATGATTTTCCCTATACTTGCACAGAGAAACAAACGGTGTTAGCATAAAATAACATATCATGATATTTATGTCTCTCTTTCAGCCCATGTTTTTGCACTTCTCTTGATTGTTTCAGTGTATGATCAGTAGCATACTACATCATCGTTGATGGTTCATGTAGGTATATTCATTGTCGGAGCTCTAACATCCCTCTCTTCCTTCCTACAGGTCAATGGAGCTCGAAGAAGACAAATGGTGCACCACTTCTGCGTCGGCCATCAATCAACAAGCAATGATGATTATGTTTATACTTATGTGATCATTACTTTTATGCATCTTCCATAGTGTAGTGTGATGCTTATGAAGCACTATAACAGTTACATCCACGGCTTGTGTGGATATTTAATTTCAATCTTCTGCTTTTCATTTTGAAAAAGAAAAAATGCATCTCAAATGCAAATTTGTACTATCATTTGAATTCTCGCAATCAAATGAAATGTTATAAATATGAATTACTTTATGAAATAAATGAAAGCATTTGAAATGCTTTGTTGTTTGTATGCTCAATCTTGTACTGCATTTGATTGTGCAACACTGAAAAACAATTTCTTGAAACTTTGTTTCCTCATCTCAATGCATAACTGTCACTTATAAAATGATAAACCAGATGCAATCAACACTTAGCATATGTAGAAACAATTGTATTTTTCACTTTCAAATATAACAGTATTTAGTCAGCTCCACCAATTGAGTTGTAGCGCAAAATTGGTAACAATCACCGACACAATAATTGTGTTGTCCTAAAATTTATCATTTGGAAAATCAACCCAACACGGGTTGTGACCAATCTACGTAGGGTTTGGAAGTAAGTTGGGCAGAAGTGGTATGGTGGCAGGGAGGAAAGAGGTAATGGTTTCAGGAAAAAGCTTAGGAACTATGAGGAGGTTTCTGACAGAAGTTTATGATCTTGGTTTGGCCGATATTTCTGGTAACATACTTTCATTGTTTCACTATGTCTTCAGAATGTGCATTAAGGGTAATATTCTTCAGTTTATCTTGCTGGAAGTTGTTGATTGGTTAAATTTTGAAATACCATTTGGCGGTTGTGTTAGAGTTTTTTTAAGAGATTTAATGTCTCTATTGAAGCAGTTTAATTGCTTTCGTTAAGGTAAGATAAGCATTTGTTTTATGTGATTAACGTTGACTAATATGCTGAAACCCTTGTATGGGTCTTCAAGGTAGTGGTTTGCATTCGACATGTGGGTAATGGTTTTTTGACAATGGGTAAATGGTAGCATCGTTATAACAGATTATTGTGATCATTCATTTTACCAGTTAATGTATAGGGATAGTTTGCAACCGAGAGGCAATTATAGAAATAGTTATTGTAACCAGCTCTAAAGGTTACATTTGAAAGTTTTGGTGAGGACACATGGCAACATATGTGAACTTTTGTATACTTGTATAAACATTGGTTTGTCACTATTTGAGCTCGATGTTTTTAATAGAGATATCATGCTGAATGTAAACTGAATTTTGTGATTGAAGTTTGCAAACATGATGCAAAACAGTTTGTATAACTGATATATTTAATATTTTAGAGATTTTGGAATGAATCTTTAAGATATTAAATGTATTAGAATGGAAGTGAAATATGATTTGAAGTGAAATAGAGAAACCCTCTATATTTTACATTTTATATTGTTGATGATTAAATGTGTGTATGCCAGTGAGGCACTCTTGTAACCAGTGAGGTTCTTTGGTCAGTGAGACATTGATTTATTGCCAGTGAGGCATTTGAAATCTATTAGTGAGATAGTATTGCCAGTGAGGCATCATTTCTAAGTGGTTTTTCTACCCCTAGAGGGTTTTCCACTCGTCAAATTCATTGTATTATGGTCTCAGTGCTTTGATGTAATAATGTTTCAAGATTGTGGTGATCTTTGATTTGCTTTAATATTTCTTATTTCATCTCTTTAATGATTGCATTCAATTCATGAATGCATTTATCATTGAAATATTAAAAGCACAAATTATTCAATTCCTTTTCAAGGCAAAAGTTAAAATTTGTTTAAGACACTAATTCACCCCCCCTCTCAGTGTCTTCTTCACTCCAACAAGTGGTTTCAGAGCCAAACCCTTGACTTAACAAGCCTAATCGGCTTAAGGGTCCCTAGTATTGGAGTGTTGTGTCTGATATGACAAAAAGTAGAAGGAATGGGAATAAGAAAGAAAAATTGCAGCCTGCAAAAGTAAAAATGCCTAAAGAAAATCCACATCCTGTGGTAGAAAATATGTCTAATATAGAACTTGATGAATTCATAGTAAATATGAATGAATCAGATATAGAAGAGTGTGTTAGTAATCCTGAGGGGGTAATTGATTTTGAGGCAGAACTTATTTATGCTCTAAATGAGATTAAGAGGCTTAGAAAGTTAAATAAAAAATTAGAAAAGCAACTCCAAGAAGAAAGGGAGGTTAAGGCTAAAACTCTTACAAATCTAAAAAATGCAGAAAAACTGGTTATAGATTGTAAGTATCAAGTTGAAGAAGGAAACAAGATAAAGGAGGAGAATAATTTGTTAATAAAAAGACAAGAAGAATCTAACAAATTAATCATTAGTCTGAAGATAGAAGTCCAAGAGTGTAAAAGGATAGCAGATGTAGCAAATTATGATTTGGAAGTTAAAAAGATTGTGTCAAAAACTGGAAGGAGAGGTTACTGCTCTAAGAAAAGATCTTGAAAGTGTCAAGATTCAAAGAAATCAGAAAATTGAACAAAGCACCATTAAGTTAAATGAGATTCTGAATAAGCAAAAGCATCACAAAGACAATTTTGGACTAGGGTATGAAAAAGGACAAAGTTCGGGAGTTCAAGATGAGTCTCAACATGAAATAGTATTTGAGACAAAAGATGGACAGAGTTTCAAGGTTAAACATGCACCAAGAAAGAAGATAGATCTGAAGTATCATACTACTACTTCTAAAAGAAAAACCAATAGACCAACAGAGTTGGAAGAAGAAACAACTGTTCCAGAGGACTTTCATCTACCAGACAACATTATTCAACGAGGTATAACTATTCTAAGTTTCAGGGTTATTGCTATGTTTGTCACAAATATGTTCATAGAGCTAATGAATGTGGTTATAGATTGTCAAATAAGAACTACAAAGTTGTATGTTTTAACTGCAATAAGCTTGGACACGTGAAAAGAGATTGTTGGTTGCTAAAAAGACATTAAGGTTTGGATTTTTGTGGTAATTATGGTTACCCTGCTGCTCATCATATTATATGTTTTAGATGTAATAATGTTGGGCATAAAGTACAATAGTGCAAGTGTAACAAAAGAACAAGTACTTTAAACAAGCAAAAGAAGGAGCCTATGATGATTTGGAAAAGAAAGCAAGACTCTAATTAGGTGCATGTTACACAAAAAGCTTCACCTACTACATGAGATGCAGTACAAGGTAAGATGGAGTAGGTTAATGTTTATTTCTTTTAGCTCCTAGAGAAAACAAGGAAGTTGAGTAAGTTTATGCATAATGTAGAGTTAGTATTGTTGTAGTTGCTTTGGTTGTTTCACGATGTTCATCTTTGTTGATCAATAGTGGTGTGGGTGCATTTGTAATTTTCATAATATTTTGATATCAAAAGGTGTTCGTTAATTGATTATGATATCAAAACTTGGAAGGTTGGTCTCTTTTTGTGATCCTGCTTGTTTTACCAGTTGTATGCATCTTGAACTTTGACAATTGTTGATGATTTCAAAGGAATAATTCAATTTAAGTGAACAAGACTTGGTATGGTCCAATGGTCTTGATAAGTTCAAGGTTCATAAGGGTGAAATCACAATGCCGTGTCTCACTTTTGGGACGTGCCGATTTTTTCCTAAAATCACTGTTTTTAGAAAAAACTAATGATTTAAGTCTTGAGAGGCTCCATCTAAAGGGTTCTAATCAAAGATGGATTTATTATACCCTCCTTAGATCAAACCCCCTTAGATAGAACCCCTCTAGTATTAAATCATACCCACAATGGAGTTTCCTTCGCACCTATCAAAATTATGGAAAAAAACCCACTTTTTCTTTACCTTTTGAGGGATTAAATAACATCATTTAAAAATTATATTTTGTAAGATTGTAGCCCTTGAAATTAGCTTTCCAACAAGTATAGGTTTGATATATTTTTATTTTATCATGTATTTAATTTTTTATTTTTACTAAACATAGGTTTTTCTCTGAACATCAAGATCTTTGTTGTGCAGAGGTGAAAAAATAATAAACCATTGTAAACAAATTTCAAAAAATACCCATTCCCTAGGTATTGATGTCCTTGTTTCACCCAAAAAATAAAAATTGAATTTTGATATATACACAAAAATTTATGTTGTATGACACACATGTATGTCCAAATTATAATTACAGTGACTTCAAAAATTAATTTAAAAATAAATATGCAACAAAAAATTATGAAAAAATATCCTTTCTCTAGATATTGATGTTGAGAATCTATATTTCAAAATTTAGAATTTAATCCTTTATAGAAAAAAAATTATGTTGTACGATACAAACATTACTTTCTGGAAATATTATTTTCTATCTAAAACCAATTATTAAAGGAGATGTTAAAAGATTCATGATTTATTTTAAAAATTTTGAAAAAAAAATATATTTAGAATCTACACACAAATTACCACAAATCACTAGTTCACATCATCTTCAAATTCTTAATGGTTTAGCTGCTATAGGTCTTAGAAGATGAAGATTCAATTAAAAAATATTGATGTAAATGTCCATCTTGAGCAAAAAGTGAGACACAGTATTGTGATTTCACCCATAAGTGACAGTGGTTTGCTAAGCTTTCTTGATAACAATCTACTCTTTATGGAACCTTGTGAATTGATGTATTTGTTGAAAATAATGAACCTTTATGAATTTCATGTGGATAGTGACTTTGTTTGGTGTTAGTGAATGAGGACAATATTTCTTTTGGGCATACTTGTCAATGTTCAATAACAATGTGATTACTTGCAATAATGTGAGTTCTTAAATGATAGTGGTCATTTCATTCTCATATTAGGGAGAGATGGACTATGGAACCTTGTCTTCTAAATGGACAATGGTTTGATTGTTTTGACTACTAAGTGGACAGTAATTTGGATTTGCAAATAGTGTTAATAGTGTATAATGCACAGTGATGACATTGTAGTGATTGCCAAGTTCTTTGATGTCGGTCTAATGGTGATTATATTTCTTTACTAATAGTCTTGACCAATGTGCTTGGACAGAGTATCTCTTATATTTGTGTTACAGTCAATAATGGTTTTGGTGGCAGTTTGATGACTATAGTCTTCATTCTTTTGGAATCCTTGATCTTGCAAATTACAAGATGTAAGATAGTAGTAAATGAGTGGATGCATTAAGTTTGTAGGAGCTTTGATATTGCTACAAAACAAGTGCATGTATGGTTTTGGAATCAATGCATTGCAGATGGCATCCAATATTTTCTTTGCACTTGCTGAGCATGTCTTGGACATATGTTAGTGTCACAAAGTTATGATGCTTCAGAACAATGACTTTGGTCTAAAAACATAGTGATTTACAAAGATAGCACACAATGCAAATATATACATGTAGACACGTAAAATGTACTGATTGACATTGGACATCTGATCCTAACCACTAACATCACTTCACCCTGAACCATCATTCGGTCTAACCATTTAATCAAATGCCTTTATTTGATTAAATTCATCAATATTCTTCTCTTAATTAAATAAATCAGTTATCTAATTAAGTCATCCTTTCTCGATAATTAAATTAACCAGTCTGATCTAATTATCCCTATTTAATTAAATAATTAATTTTATTTGATTAAGTCTCTAAAGTCTATTTATTAAATTAAATAAATTAAAACCTTATTTAATTTAATCTAACATCATCTCTTTTAATTAAATAAATCAAAAGTCCTTATTTAATTAATCCTTTATCATATTCTTCTCATATTTGATTTAAATCAATCCATAAATTTAAGTCAAATAGGTCACATCATTTAATCCCTTCATTAAATTAATTAACCTTGATTAATTTAATCTTTTCTCATGTCCCATCCTCCATCTTTTGCCACTTGCACATGAAAATAGAGTTATTTGATTTATTAAATCTCTATTTTCTTCAACAAGCATCTTTTAAGGAATATTCGTCAAATTTGAATTCAAAATCCAAGTGGACTTTGTCCTTCCAACAAGGCATTTACTCCACCTACAAAGTCCTTTTGCCTTGAGCCAAGTGGCATTCAATGCACCTTCTTTCCTCTTACATGTCATTTCAACAATTTCAAAATTCAAATATATGCATTTATTGACACATTCTTCAAAACTTGCACATCCTCCATCCATTCACATTTGGACAAGTGGCACCTTGCCATTGAATGAAAGATAGTCCCACATTGCTCTATTTTTGGCATTCTTTCAACTTGACATTCTATAAATAAGAGGCTAATCTCCTCATTTTAGCATCCACAATTTGAGTAAACTTACTATGCTCAAATCTTTAGCAAATTTCATCCATGCCATTGAGTTTATAGCTAGGTTATGCAAATTTTTATCTTGGAGCACTCATCACTCTTCATCAAAGTGGATCAAATTTTATCACCAAATCACCATTGCATCATTGAAGTTGGGAAAGGGCCAATTTTCACATCAAATTGGCACCAATTCCCTCAAGAGATTAAGAGTTCACCTTGCATTAGAATAGGATTTGATATGTTTTAAGTTTCTTGTGTTCTTCATCTCATTTCCTTTCCCTTTTGCAATATAAATGAATTTCTTGAGGAATCTATATTCTAGCTTGCATTCGATCTAATTTGTTCTTTGTTTCTTGTGCTATTGCAGGTCTGGGATCTAGGTTCACAATACAAAATGTTTTAGCAGTGGCTTAGTTGGGTCAGTGGATATTTTGCTACCTAGTGACAGTGGTCCTATCTAGTAGCCTCTTGGGCATAATTTCCAATAGATGAGAAGGGCTTAGTTATTGGATGTGGTTTTAATGATGATCTATTGAAGTTTGTAGTTGTATACACAGTGAATGTGGCATCTTTAATTCATCTTTTTAACAGTAACACTGAGAACAATATATTGACAAGGTGTGATCTTATGTATTGTCAAGATTGTTTGGTGAGTTTGCAATTGTATTTGATAGTGGAAAAATATTTCAATTTGTTAGTTGACAGTGCTTTATGAAATTCTTTTTGCAAAGTGTTTCCAAGAATCAGTTATTGGGTAATCTGTGAGATGATACAGTCTCAGTGTTGATCTATTAATATTTATACCAAATGAAGTGGTTTTCAAGTCTTCTTGTGCTTGGATATTGATTTTAACACAATAAGTGAAGTACAAAGATGTTTTTGGTTAGCTAGCAAGGTTATTTTTTTAAGTAACAGGGAATGGCATCCATCAAAGTCTCAAGAATGAGGATTTGTTGTTAAAAATGTTTAAAGAGTGACAATTGGTAGACTCTGCAACTTCTGTCAGCATTCTTATAATATGTCAAACTAGGAGCTTATCAAATGTTGTAGTGCTTTGTGGATGCAAATATTTGCCGTGGTGGTAGCAGGACAGTGAAGTTCGGAGATCCAGAGGTACATGGCAGTTAGACAATGGATTTCTAGATCACTGGTATGTAGTGGAGAGTGATTTGTTACTGTTTGTCATTGGTGTGCAGAGGTACTTTAGTGGTATTTTAATGGTATTTTTGGTGGTAAAGATCTCTCTTGATAGTACTTTAGGAGTGTGATTTGTTACTGTTTGTCATTGATGTTTTGTCTTGAGAAATTCTTGATCAGATTAGAGAATTTACACATCTGCAACAAGGTTTGCCAATGGTATGGTGAATTACTATTGTGCTTGCAATGGATTGAAAGTGGCTTCCATGATCCATTTGGATTATTTGATAGTGCTCTTGCCTACCTAGTTTTCTTGCTTTGTGACAATGTGTAATGACAGTGTAGTTTGAGAAAAGGAGTGGTGAACCGTGGATTCAATGTTAACTAGAACAGTAAATGTGGTGCAGTTTGTATTCTTTACTTTCTTTACCTTCTTATTTCCATGCTTAGTGGTTCTTGGTCATGCTCCTTGTTGGATTGGAATGTCTAATTCAATTTATCTCAATGTGGTACTCAGAGAGGAGTGATGATGCCAGTTTTGATATATCCTTATATGGAGCTTCTTTGTAGGGGGAGCTTCTTAGCATATTCTTCATCCCTGACTCTTGATACTCTACAATTGCTTCAGTTTATGACATCATTTGATTTTGGTGTTATGCATTATATTCATCAATGACAGGGTTATTCATAGTGATAATGACATGACAATTTATGTGCATACTTCAGTGATTTACTCCTATTCATAGAGTTAGGGGTAGCTTTTCATGTTTTTTTTACCCCTGTTGACAGTGTTGGCATTATGGTTTTCTGTGGTGGATCTATGGTGCATGACAATACACTATACTTTTATGTACCATACTTTCATTTTTGTAGCATTTCTGATTGTCTCTCCTTTGGCATTGTTTTCAAAAGGGGGAGAAAATATACAGTTGGTTAATAGTGAGCAATGATAGTGGAATGATACAGTTGGTGATAGTGAGCAATGATTTGTGATTTTGAGTAAAATTTTGCAATGTTTTTAATTTATTGTGTTTTGATTCAGTGGAAAGTTTTGGTACCGATTCTTGAGCAGTTTTTGACTATAGATTGAATAGGTTTTTTTTGGCATTACAGTGGTATATTTTGAGCAGTGGTATTGTTGATTTCTTGTTTGGTCTTGAAGATTCATAGTTTGATCTGATAGTCTTTGTGACTTTTTGACAGGGCGGATTATGTGCTCATCATAATGACATTTCCAATTCAGGTATATTGTTTTTAGTTGACATTTGGCTTTGATGTTTTATCTTATTGGGGTTTGACATCAATGCCAAAGGGGGAGTTTGTTTTCCCCTCATGCATGTTGGCATTAATGTCAAAGGCAATAAGATAGTGAGGTGATCTTGCAACATTACTCTCCTTGGCATTGTGTGTGGTATATCAATCAGAGTTCCTAATTCAGATTTCCTAAGATGACAAACTTGTGTGATCAAATGCACATCATATTACTTGTCCTATTAATGTGATTACATTACACAACATGACAAGTTCTTGAGGAAGTTTTTGCATATTAATCAAGTCTTTTATATTGAGAAGATGAAAGGAATATCATAGCATGTTTGTTTAATAACAGTCTTGAGTGATCCTTAGAGAAAGTCTTCTTGGTGCCTAATGAAAAACATGAACACAATGTTTAAAGTCTTGGGTATTAACATTTCCTAAGGCTTTGAAAATTAATCACTTTTTGGGGTCATAAAGCCTACAGGTATGTAACATAAAAGTAATAAGAAAAAGATCCCCGAAGCTAATTTTGTAAAAGTGAATAAGGTGGACCGACACATGTTATTTGGAATTATTTGTTTTTAAAGTCTTTGCAAGGCATGGTTTATTGTCCACATGTAAATGGTGATTATTATTGACATACTTGTGAGTTTTTGGTTTTGCATTGACTAAGGAATGTATTGTGATCATCGACACAATAATTATGTTTCCCTAAAAGTTATCATTTGGAAAATCAACCAAGAACGAGTTGTGAACAATCTACTTAGGATTTGGAAGTAAGTTGGGCAAAAGTGGTATGGTGGCAGAGAGGAAAGAGGTAACGGTTTCAGGCAAAAGCTTAACAACTATGAGGAGGTTTCTGGCAGAAGTTTATGATCTTGGTTTGGCCGATATTTCTGGTAACATTCTTTCATTGTTTCACTATGTCTTAAGAATGTGGGTTAAGGGTAATATTCTTCAGTTTATCTTGCTGGAAGTTGTTGATTGGTTAAATTTTAAAATACCTGTTGGCGGTTGTGTTAGAGTTTTTTTAAGAGATTTTAATGTCTCTATTGAAGCAATTTAATTACTTTCGTTAAGGGAAGATAAGCATTTGTTTTATGTGATTAATGTTGACTAATATGTTGAAACCCTTGTATGGGTCTTCAAGGTAGTGGTTTGCATTTGACATGTGGGTAATGGTTTTTTGATAATGGGTAAATGGTAGCATTGTTATAACATATTATTGTGATCATTCATTTTACTAGTTAATGTATACAAGATAGTTTGCAACTAAGAGGCAGTTATGGAAATAGTTATTGTAACCAGTTTTAAAGGTTACATTGGAAAGTTTTGGTGAGGACAAATGGCAGCATATGTGAACTTTTGTATACTTATATAAACAATGGTTTGTCACTGTTTTGAGCTCAATGTTTTTAATAGAGATATCATGTTGAATGTAAACAAAATTATGTGATTGAAGTTTTGCAAACATGATGCAAAACAGTTTGTATAACTGATATATTTAATATTTTAGAGATTTTGGAATGAATCTTTAAGATATTAAATGTATTAGAATGGAAGTGAAATATGATTTGAAGTGAAACAGAGAAACCCTCTGTATTTTACATTCTATATTGTTGATGATTAAATGTGTGTATGCCAGTGAGGCCATTTTTGTCAGTGAGACATTGATTTATTGCCAGTGAGGCATTTGAAATCTATTAGTGAGATAGTATTGCCATTGAGGCATCATTTTTGGAGTGGTTTTTCTACCCCTAAAGGGTTTTCTACTCGTCAAATTCATTGTCTTATGGTCTCATTGCTTTGATGTGATAATGTTTCAATATTGTGGTGATCTTTGATTTGCTTTAATATTTCTTATTTCAACTCTTTAATGATTGCATTCAATTCATGAATGTATTTATCATTGAAATATTAAAAGCACAAATTATTCAATTCCTTTTTAAGGTAAAAGTTAAAATTTGTTTAAGACATTGATTCACCCCCCCTCTCAGTGTCTTCTTCACTCCAACAACTTCTTCCTTTTGGATGCGCTAATTCTCCCTGTTCAAATAACTTTCCAAAACTGAATTAACAACTATTTCTTGTCTTTTGGTGGGTATCATCCTTATGTTTAGGCTTCTGTTTTGTTTGCATAACCAATCGCTGCCTTCCATGTGGTTTGATGATTTTGGAGGATTTACTTTCACATAGAAAGGACGAATAAAGGAGGGTGTTGGGTGTGCCAAGCATTGGTGTAAACTAGCATATATATATTTCAAATAATCTATATAGAATAAGTCGAGAGATATTTTTTTAAATAGTTATTTTTAAATTATTTTATTAATATAATTATATATATTATAATATAATTTATTTAGTTTTTTAATTTATAATAAAATTATTTTTAAATAATTTCACTTTTAAAATTAATATCTATAATTGATATATTTTTTATTGATAATAAAAATTATATAAATAATTTAACTTATAAAATTGTACAATAGAATCCGATTCAAATTATTTACTTGTGGTAAAAAACCCTAGAATCAAATATCCCATCCACTTTTTGAAACCTCAATACTCATTATCACAAGACATTGAAACCTTGAAATTTGGCATAAATTTAAAATAAAAAAATCAAATCTTTAAGAATAAAACATTTAAAATAAAAAATCAAATCTTTAAAAATAAATGCCAATAAAATTAAAACATAGTAATTACCATAAACTAAATTTTTATCAATTATTATATTAAAACACTATACTTAACCCAAACTTTAAAATAAATACGGATATATAATTTTCACCATTATAATCTTGTAGAGGTTGTTTATAGTCATAAACGTTGGGGCCATGTCTCGAAGAGGGAAGGAAGTATAGAAATTTC
Source organism: Sequoia sempervirens (assembly GCA_007258455.2). Lineage (NCBI taxonomy): Eukaryota > Viridiplantae > Streptophyta > Pinopsida > Cupressales > Cupressaceae > Sequoia > Sequoia sempervirens. The sequence continues at coordinate 10,851,076 of VDFB02000020.1, read as the reverse complement.
GTCGCATCCGCATGGATTGATTGAGATAGGGTTACATGCATGCATCTTCGCATAATTCAAACGTGTGATGTTACAACCCAATCTATTTCTACATAAAAAAATGCACGTCAATGCTAGCGCTTGTTTTGGTCATGGGTGTCATGATAAACGAGTTTAAACTTAAAGCGGCATGCATACATACTACATGATCCATGCATACATCATCTCTCTTCCTTTCATTGCTAGGTTAGACTCCTCCCACACGCAACCGATTTTGAAAACTTAAATTTAAAAAATGGTCCTAAGCTAATTTCCCTTAATTCGATAAAATATCGGTTTGACCATTGGATGTTCTGAGTGGCGCCAATGGAAGCTCCTCTCCCATTTTCATATTAATCCCATTCCCCACCCACTACCTTCAAATTTGTCTCATTTTGGCACGTGGTGTATGCCTTTCTCCTTTGGTGAAAATCAAATGTAATAAGAAAAAAAGCAAATTTCCAACTTTATTTTTTCTTTCTCATATAATATATTTTTATATATATATTTATAGTTTTAGCCAAGTTTTGAATACAAAAATTGTGTGCTGGAACAACACCAAACACAATACATAGAGTGGAGAGGAGAAAGGGGAGGAGAGGAGGAGGGATCTCTTTACCCTAGCCTAGCCAAGCCAAGCCAAGCCAGCCAGCGAGCTTTGTTTATTTGCAGACAGCTCCGGGTTTCGATGCCGGTGCGCAAAGGCGATTTCAGGTTTTCAAGATTTGTTGGATCGGCATCGGCATCGGTATCAGCATCGATATCCACGGGCTCTCTCCTGCTTAAATTATTTTGGGCTTAAGCAGATCTCTCGTACTTATAATTTTCATTCCATTGAATTGAATCCTCTTCCCGGAACGATTTGCAGCTGCGTCCAGAGCCTCGGTATTTGTGTGAGTTTTCAGGGCAACTTCCTATTCACTTTGATTTCAATGCAATGCATTGATTCTTTTTTTCGATTCCTTGGCTACTAAAATTGGACCTAATTTAGCCAATAAGTGTTTACTGAGATTACTTTGATTTTGAATAATACGCAGCAGTGTCTAGATATCTACCTTATCTCTTATCCAGTTTTAATTAAGTATTTGAAGTCCACGGCTGCTGATTTCATCTCTTCTACTAATGAACATTTTTCGGTTTCTGCTTTTCTTTATCCCTTGAAATTGTTAATTTCTGTTTTTAATGATTTCCAGGTCAAAGCATTTATGTCTATTTCTATACATATTTGAAAGTATATCCATGTCTTTATATATCTTATGTATATATATATATGCCGTAAATTTCATGGCCATCGTAGTCTTATAATGGGAACTTCTTTACAGGCTATATAATATAGGAGCGTAGACTCACGGCTGAAGTGAGAAGGTTTTGATTAGCGAGAGAAACTTGAGTTATTTTTTAGCGGATCTGACTCAATTTGTCACGTTCCTTGCCTACTTACCCCACGGTTAAGTTGGAAATAGGTTTGTTCTCATTGTTCAGCATTTAAAATTTGAACTCAATTCATCTTTTAATTTGAATCGTTTCCAGCTTCTAAGACATACTAAGCTTCCACAATATTTTGAAATTTTAGCCCTTTCACATTGCATTTTCAACTTTTACACTCAAAATTTTAAATGGGCGTTCCCTTACCTACTGGATTTATGGATTTGCAGTCTCTCTGGCCGAGTGCCCTTTCCCAATTGTGGTTAGTGGGAAACGGAGTGGATGATTATAAGGCATAATATGGTACCCAGAGTGATCAGCACGGGGGATTTGGAATAACTTATTTTCTTAATTATTTTTGCGGTTAAACAGAGTTTAGAGTGAACAGAAAATGGCCTCGTCAAGGAAACCGCGATTGACTAGTAAACGTTCTGGGAAAGCTACAGATGGGGCACACGAGAAAGATGATGGCGGCGGCACATATAAGAATCGGCAACGGGTTAGTACTATTTATTTTTGGAATGGATGTATTTTTAAATTACCACCTGAATTCTGCCAACCTGGAGTTTAAATTTTTCATTTTGAAAGAACATTTCCATAAAATATGAGTAGAAAGAACTTTGTTCTGACAATTTTTTTTCCTTTGTGTATCTGCAGATTTGTGTGCTTTAAATTTCTGCATATTTGCTTATCGTGTTCTGCAAGCTGTCACCTTTTATTGTGTTAAGTTTTGAGCATGTTTAGAACACTGCATCGCACAATTTGTCTGTAATGGATTATACAAAATTATTCGTGGTTGTTTTCACACTTCTTTTAAGGTAACAGATAACAAGACAATTGTTTTCAAGTATAAAGCACACACATTATATTGACATTCAAAGCTGAAATTTTAAGATGGTACATTCAAGGAATCCAATGACTATGTTTGAATTATGTAAAGAAGAAAAAGCTCTAAACAGTTGAATGCCATAAACAACATAACCATTTCTTATTGGTCTCTTTCACTGCAAAGGTTGAATTTGGTAATGAAGGGACTTAAATATTTAGACAAAGATCTTCTGTTGGAGCAGAAGACATGTTTCATGGAGCATAGACATTGGCTTTTCAGTTTATATGTTTGAATTTAAGTGTAGATGATAAGGGAAGCATCTGCTATGTTTGAGACGAACAAAGGTATCTACTTAGAACTTATTAGAGCAGACATCTAAATTTGAAGGTACAACAAAAAGTTTAGCTCTTATTGCATGCATGATCATATTTTCATGAGTAATCATACATTCTAATTGTCTGAAGCACCATAAGTTATTATTCAATGTATTTGTTATCTCCCAGTGGCACTGTATTTATTATTGCTTTTATGACAGCGGAAAACACAGTAGATCTGCTCCCTTGTTTCTGATGGTTTACTTCTGAACTGTTACATAGTTTAGCCACTGGGTGAAGATCCTTTTCTTGAGAGAAAATATACTTAATCCCATAACTTTTAGAAATTATTAAATTTTGCATCCACATGTATAATATGTAGTCAACTTTCTTCCAAACAAATAATAGCTGATGCTAAATAGTCAACTAGTTTTTTCTTTACGTCTTTTCTGCTTTTCACTAAGATATCTAGGGTTAGGAATCCTAGATTCTAAAAAAAAAGTCACTGAAATATCAATTCCTATAAGAATAAAAAAATGAAAATCTCATTGGAAACTGTAATATGAAAAGCCTATCATCAGTCCAACTATCAGAGTCCTCTTGTTCTTGACATCTCCGGAAATGTGATGGCTCAGAATTATTTACATCCACATTGATCTTATCATTATCCTAGCTCATAAAAATTTGACATGGAGGATTCAAATTCATCTTCAAAAATTCAAACCCTCAAGCTTCAGTTATGGTCACATGAGAAGAAATGGCTATATTTGATTTTGGAGCAGGTGCATGATTTTAGAGTTTAAAACAAAATCTCGTGTGAATCCTTAAATCCATGGAGCCATACAAACCACCACAGAGCAAAACAAAAGAAATTCACCAAGACATCTTGCTACAGGTTTGAAATTGCAGAATCAAAAATCAACCCTTTTCATACATTTTGATTAGACAATAGGTCAAATCTATATTATTAACTATCAAATCCAGTTTTGGTTTTTACAAAACAGGGTTTAGGGGCTGCCACATCATAGGGAGAATCAGTCACTTTCTGAGCTTCTTCAACCAGACAGAAACTTTTTACATCACATAATAACAATTCCTTAACTTCATTCAACCAGCTAATATCCAGCAAACATCATTTAGCTTATCTGCTACTCACAAAGTTTTCTTACAGACTATAGAAATATCTTAATCCAATATTTTAACTTCCATAGACCCAGCTTCTTTGTCCTTGTTCACATCTGAGTCAGATATATTATGTACTGGCAAAGGAGGAAGGGAATTTCAAGTCCTCAATTCTTTCAAATTCTATATCTAGCGAATCAAATCAAAGCAGAAGCATATTTGGATTACTGACTTAAATTCCTTCTTAAGTTACTATTTTAAACTCAAAGGGAGAATCAAACTATCATCGTCTTTGGATCTCAGTTTCCTTTCATATTAGTTTTCTTGGACCTGTATAGAACCACCTTTATTTTTCTCCCTTTCGTTCTCCTAGTACAGGTTGATTGGTTTATCAACACGACATCCCTGCCTCCTTTGATGCATGTACGAGATAGGGTTGAGTTGCTTCCCTTGGGATTTTAAAATCCTGTCTTTTGCTTGTATCTTACCCGTCTCTCCCAAGAATTTTAAGTCGATTGCAAACCTTGATAATTCTTAAACAACAAACTAAGGATGTCTTTTTGGAAGGGGGCAGTGAAAATTACCTCATTTTATCCATGTGTTCTCTGCAGGTCAAGCCCAAAGTTAGCTGTCAGATGAGTAATGTTATTGTCCTTCATCTTGACTTGAGAGTATTGAACCATGTTGAAGAAATTGGCTACATCTCGTGCTTCTTCCACAATATAGTCTAGTTTCTATGTTCCACAGCTTTTATTATTGTGGCCTTTATCAATATTTGAGAATCTCCTTCCACCCCTATTTTCTTCCATCTGCATCCTAGCTATTTGAAGTTTCACAGAGTAATTTCATAAACTCGGCCTTGCTGTTAGCATCCCAAATGTGAAAGTAGGAAAGGCAATGAGGAACTGGTTGAGTCAATCTCTGAAAATTCCTCTGACCACAGCAGCCTGGATATCCTTTTGTGGTATTACTGTATTATCAAATAGCAGTTTACTAGAAATTGTCGGTTTCATTAGAAGGATAATATAATAATTTCATTTAGTGACATGTGAGATCACTTACAAAGTGCTGTTAATCTGCTTGATTTATAAAAGGGAGGGATTTACTAATGACACAAGTAATTGTTATTACGAGTTTCAACTCTTAATGCCATAGTTTAAAAACTTGGACTTGGCAATTACTCAGCTGACCCAAAATTTTCAAAAATTCGTGACTTGGCAAATTTATCAAACATTAAACATATACAATAATTTCTAAAAATATGCTTAAAAAACATGCATATTACTGAATTTATGGGCCATACTACTGATTTCCTTTACATATAGATCAAAATTGGAGTTCAATACAATTCATAGAACAAAAAATGAGTTGACATTTCAATACATATATTTTGGTGATAGTATATGCTTTTGGCAGTCATTTTTAAAATTTTAAACAATGATAGCTAGAAAAATCTTTATTTTGCCTACATTTATTCTTCTATTGTATTTATTGTAAAAAATGTTTTAGTTTGTTTTTGGTTAGTCAAAATATATAAGAGGCAATTTTCTGCTTTGTCTTTCTTGCTGGTCTTAGCCATTTGTTATTTGCCTTCTAAACAGTCTTTTATATCCTTAGATACTGATTCCTCTAATTCAAAATTTCCCATCTCGCGAACACAATTTTGAGTGAAAATCTGCGCTTAAAATCATGCCCTGGTTCACTGTTCATGGTTAACTTCGTGCTTGCGTCAGTCTGTCCAAAGATAATTAAATTGCAACCATTTTTCATCCCAAAACATTTGGCAATTTTTTTGTTTGGTGCAAGTTTTGTAGGAAGATATAATTTATTGCAAGCTTTTCAGGAAAAATGCACTGCGATTTTCTAGCAAAATTTGTTGCCAGTTTTTCTCATGATTACTCATGTCCAGAAAATTTCAGCAAGTACTTGCAAGTTCTGCAATTATTTGTTGGGCTTTTGAACTATGCATAAGACTACTGAAGCAATATTTTATTGCTTTGACATGGAAAACACCCTAGTTGAATTTTTATATCCATTGTTGTATTTATTGTTGATTGCAGTTACTACAAATATTAGACTCTGATGATTTTGTTTAATATATAGCATTCAGGTTTTGCTGGGGAAGTTCTTTTAAAAATTTAAAACCCATTAATTGCGTAGTTCAATTCACGTTTAGCATAAACAATAATATTGATTGTTAGGAAAAGATGGCTAATGTAACTTCAAAAAGCACTATGATCAAGGCATATGGTTATCTTGTTTAGTGCATATTTGAAGACTAGTATTGGAAAATTAGACAAAAGATGTATAAAGGAATTTGTACAATAAATAGTATTTACCAAAAGAAATGTGAATAATTTATAGTTGAGGATCATGTAATTGGTCATATGAATAACAACTAATTGATCATGTAATTGCTGACATGAATAACAACAACACATGATTTGAATCAGATGTCACTAACCAATGGTTTGTGAATTGGCTTTATTAGAATAAAAAAACAGCCTTGTCTTTCAATGCAAAAAAGCCATTTATTTACCATACTAAGCCAGGCTGACATAGATAGGGGTAAGGGAAAATTACCATGACCCTACCACCTAATGGTCACAATATTAGTTGAGAGTGAAACAAGAAGAAAAAGAATTATAGTAGCATAGGCAGGAGTGGCAAATTACACAGGTCGCTCCTCACAGAAACTAGACCATACAGTTAATCAATTGTGGGCATGCTTGCCTTATCTAGGGACTCTTCATATTAAGAGACATTTTCCACTTCTAATTTTGTAGGTATCTTTACATGTAAAACCTTAGCAAATTCTCCCAAGCTCTAACAATTATTACCTTGGTTTTCCATGATGGTGTGCAAGTGCTCTAGGAATTAATCCATGTGAACCGTTGCTTGCACTTTAATGGCCTTTGCATCCTCATTCAACATGAATGAATCCATGGTCATAGACAACATCGTAGCATTGCTTAGAGATTGTTGGACATTGAACACATTTTGTTGGTCCAATAGACCGACTTGGGTCAAACAACCTTTTCACCATAGCTTCTCCAATTGTCACACAATCATCTCCATTGATTTCCTTGGCCCAACCCCACATTCTCAGCATCCAAATCCTTAGCTTTAGATTGACAAACTTCTCAGAAATATAGTCTACAAATTTCTCCAAAATGCTTGAAACATCCAACCTTTTTGTGTATATATACACAGAGTTCAATAAATAGTGTACTATATATACACACATGCACACACCTAATATATATATATATATATAAGACATGTACATTATTGTATATGTATTAGTGTCCAACCGTATTGTGTACATATATACATATATTGTACAATATATGTACACATATACATATACTATATGATATTATGTATGTATATTATAATATATGTGTGTGTGTGTACATACACGTGTATAAATATTGTGTGTATATACACACAATATTTATACATATACATACAAAATGTATTTACATATATTATTATTATTATTATACATACAAAATATATTTACATATATGTGCACACACACACACCTAATATATATATATATATATATATATATATAGTACCATAGCAGCAAAAATCATTTGGGGAAAAAATTGGCAAACCAAAAGTTCAAGATATTTTGAAAAAATTTGATTTGAAAAAAAATGTAAAAATTTGTAGAAAAGGAGACAAAACCTACTTTTTTAAAACTTAAGGCCGTTTCCATAGCATAGAGATAGAGGGAGCAAATAAAGTAGAGATTTTAACCCGTGAATTGTAGAAAATAGATCTTTTTTGTTTATATTCATATCGCTGATTACATTGCATCAATGCATTGCACAAAATATACTTCATAAATAATTAGTAGATGTTGACATATGACAAAATGTCAATTACAATATAGTTTGTAACTTTGTACAAAGTCAAGTTCTAAACTAAGTACAAAGTTAGAAAAATCAAATGTAGCCAATGACAACTACGCTAGAGGGTAGCAGGTCCTGATGATGAAGCTCCTAGTTTAGAGCCTCTTCTAATTTGTTCAACCACGTGACTATCCATGTGAGCCTCTAGTATCTCGAAATCCTCAAGCTCAAGAAAGTCCTCACCAGCAACAATCCAATCAAACTCTGGATCAATCTCATCAAGGTCAATTGGCCCGTCATCCTCAACAGTACTTGGTTTTGTCCATGTAGAAATTAGTCTTGGCCTTACAAGTGAAAAAGATAATGAATACAATTTCAACTAACTACAAGTATATTGAAAGTCTAACCTTGAGCTTTCTTTAGCTTCAAGTAGAGGTTGTGGTGAACAAACACCAAGTTGTGCATCCGTTGTTGTGTTAACTTGTTGCGTTTCTTGGAGTGTATGTGTTAAAAAACACTCCAAGTACGCTCACAAGCGGTTGAACTGCATGGCTGGCTCAAACTGTGTCTCGCCATCCATCTAAAGTTTTTGGTTTCATGACCAAAATAATCCCACCATTGTGCTGCAAAAACACATTACATGGAGATGATATCATGTAAGAATATCTTAAAATAATTTTGACACTTAATGATCATGTCCACAAAATAGAGAGATTGTCACAAGTTTATAGAGTCTACTTGGTAGCAAGGTCTTTCTGCCTTCCACGACAACCTTAGATGAGAGAAACCCCTTGCTTGCTTGTACATTGCTAACCCTCCCATAGCTGCCTGTAATTGTTTTGTGGTAGCAAACATTTTTTCCATGCATATGAACAAGCCCTGTGAAACCTCACCATCATCATGTCTAAATGAAGAGTTATAGAACAAACTTGGATTAAGATAGTATCTTGCAGCATGGAGAGGAGAATGCATTTGTCGATCCCATCTTCTATCAAGTATGCCCCATAATGGCATATACTTGCCCTTGTTATTGTCTATCCTACCCCTCATCACCTCCTTGGCCCTATCCATGGCCTCATACAAATATCCCATGGGGGATTTGTCACCATCCACTGGTCTCAAGACTTTTACTAGAGGCTCTGAAAATTCTACAACTTGTTTATTTGCATCCCAAAAACTAGAAGAGTACATGTACTCTGCCACTGCTATGCCATCTACTAGATTTGCGAAGCAAGACTCCATCCACTTATTTAAAACAAACATTCGTTTCAAATTCATTTTTTGTTGGCAAAGAGTCTATAGTGCAAGGAAGTGTGTTGCAAATCTTGTCACCTTGGTCGAACTAGCTCCTTGCCCTCTCTAAAAGTACACGTCATACACGTCATGCACAAAACCCTCGTTTGATTATAAATGAATTTTGTAACACTGCGGGCCTTTTGCAATACCTCCTTAATCCATTCAAGTTTTCCAATGTCCTCAAGGGTTAGATCAAGGCAATGTGTTGCACATGGGGTAAAAAATATAGAGAGATATTTGTTTGTTAAGAGTCTCCTAGCAGCTACACAAGCTGCAACATTGTCTATAATAAATTGAACCACATTTTGTGGCTCTACTTCTTTGACCACCCGATCAAACATCTCGAACAATGTACCTGCAGATTTGATTGTATCCGATGCATCCTCAAATTTTAGAAATATAGTGCCAATTTCACAAGAGACGAGGAAGTTGATGAGGGTTCGATTCTTTCTTTTTGTCCATCCATCTGACATTATGGTGCAACTAGTCTTTTCCCACTCTAGTTTATGCTCCTTAAGAACATCATTAACATCTTGTATTGCATCATTGAGCATACCAACCGTCAATGTCTCGAAAGATGGGGCTTTGAACCCAGGACCCGCAGCTGCAATAGCATCCACCATACCTTGCCAATATGGTGATCTAGCAACATGAAATGGCAAGCTAGAGTAGTACCAAAAGTTTCCAATCACCTGCTTTGCTTGTTCATGGATATTCTTCCTCCATCCTGTACTCTCCAAAGTGGTTTGTGATCCTAGTGTAGTACGAGGTGCAAAGAAAGCATTAATGTTTCCTCCACCTGTGTTTGGGCCGCGTGCTATAGAAGAAGGTGTTGACCTTGATTCCCTTAAAAAAATCATTTGCACCATCTTCCTAACCTTGATTCCCTCTAGCATATGTAGAATTAGAACCTACTTCAACCTCGGTTCTTGCTTTTTTTGCCTTGTTCTCAGGAATGGCATGAAGAGCTTGTCTTGCCTGATATGTGACATCTGCAGGGCATGCAAGACAAGGAATGCTGTTATTTCTTGGCTCCTTTGCCAAGTGCCATTTGAAGCGATAAATGCCGCCAGTGATATCATTTAGAAACTAGTTGCATTTAACCTTTGTTGTACCCGAAACTGATGTGCAATGTGTCCATGCAAAGTCTTTTGGACGTGGCATTATGATCAAATCTGCAAAGATGTTTTAATTCAGTCTACTTTTCCATCAAAATGAATAAATGATCCAATGATTACAATGTTAAAGGATTGTAGACTGAGAAAACTTCAATCCCTTATGTTGCATTGTTGGCATTTATGCCCTTGATCTGGCATGCATTTCCAAATGTTTTCTGTTTTGAGATAATTTAATGTCATAGCTTGTTCTTTTTTATTAAAAAAGGAGTACTTTTGAAATTGAAAAGAGTCAATACATTATGGTGATGAAAATAACATCAATTTTAACTCAAACCAATGATTTATTTGTATCATCTACCCAAAATATAGAGCTTCTGTTTTGATTTAATTTTACTGCATTGTTTTGCAAATAGAATCAATTCTGTTCATTTTTCATAGGGATGCGATGAAAAGCAGAATAAAAAAGTGTCATTAGTCTCTAATATCTATAGCCTCATTGCCAATTGTTTCCCCTTTTTTCTAGTTTTGGCTCCAAACCATTTATAAAATATAAATGACTTAATATTATGTCTCTTGGTCACTTCAGCAAATGATTAAATTTGCTCAGAAAATAACTTGACAAACAATAAATAAGATCCATAACCTACATGATATAAGCCAATAACCAGCAAATTAGCAATGATAACCCCTTCATTACTCTAATATTATATTTAATTATTCTTTTATTTGAAAAGAAGCCATTTTATTAATAAAAAATACAACAACAGATTACAAACTAACTGTCAGCTGAAGCTGAGCAGCAGAAAGCAAGACCATAGAAGCAGAAATCGGATAAAAAGGGGAAATTGCACCAATAGTTGGATTATTTCCATCCATGCAACACCATAATTTACTTCTGGAGAGTTGCAACAGATTTATTAAATCATAATCACTTTTAAGTATTGTAAAATTTAGTAAAAAATTTTTCATTTATTTGGCATGTATTCCTTCCTTTAAACTCTTTTATACAGCATTTAATGGACACTTGTTGACAATTTCAATTAGAATTGGAATTGCCTTTGTAAAGCTGTTATAACAGAGACACCTGCTATTTTTATCATGTTGCTAAAACATTAACTTCACTAAGTAGTTGTCTTCTCTCAAATCAATTTCAATATATTTGGATTCTATTTAAAAACATCACAAATGAGCCGAGTTATGTAAACCACTAAGTTGCTAGTACATCAGTGTGCACTAAGAAAATGACAATATCTTCCTACAAGTTATTTGTCTCCGTCCGGATCTAAATAGCTGATCAAATGGTAGGACGTATAAAGCCGTTACTCATTTGACACACGGAAAAATACAACTTATTATGATCTTGCCTGATTATTTTCTAATTCAAAGGGCCAATACAGATAATCAACAACCAGGAGGATAATTTATTATATGTGCCACAAAAGTTATATGATTCTTGTTCCATAAAACTTCACAATTCAAGCTAGATTTTTCTGACAAGACAAAAAATGACATAGCAAATGCAGTTCATTAAGTACAACAACACTTTCATTCCTGCTTTCAATGACTACAGTTTTCTTCATCGTACTTTTTCTAACGTGTTCTAAGTTTCAATTACAGTACATGTTCCTCTGTCTTTTGCTGCTATGAGCAAGACATCATAACGAAAGTGCAAATTGAGGAACAGCAAAACAAGTTTGACAGCAAGCACAGAGTATAAACTCATTAAACTAACCTGTTTTAACTTCCACGAGTCCCTGCAGTCCAGCCCACATAAAACAACACCCAGCCCACGAAAATGCAGTCCAGGCTGCGAAAAACAACATTCAGCCCACAAAAATAAATACCTGGCACGTGAAATAAGGGTTTAATTGTCGATGATGGTGACAAACACTCATGTCCATGATTTTTTTATGCAAAAACAACCTCCCGCGTAGCTTATGACGGCTTTAGACTATCGCAAGTGTCAATAAATAGGAAAAACTGTGCATTTTTAGGGTTTTAATTCCAGTGGGAGTTTCCTGCATTTTTCTCCTGTTTTAAATGTGATTTAAATCACGATTTTCAACAACTTTTTAACTGGTCAATGCAATGTAAAAACCGGGGGTTAAAATTGGCAACCCTCACAATTTTAAAAAAATCATGATTTCCCCGATTTTTATCTGATTTCTGCTTCTATGTATTGTACAATATATATATATATATATATATATTACATACATTTAATATATGTATATGTATGCATACAAATTTTAGAAGACACATTATTGTATATGTATGTATAAGCATCCAACCTTATTGTGTACATATATACATATATTGTACAATATATGTACACATACATATACTATACTATATTATATATGTATATTATTATATATGTGTGTGTGTGCAGACATGTGCATAAACTTGGGTTAGGCACCTAAGTGCTGAAAAAGAAGTGAGTGATTAAGCCTGGATTCTAGTAACTGCTGGGTTCACCAGATCCAACATAAAGTACATGTATTCCTCAAAATTCAAAATTCTCCAAACCATCAGTCTGAGAGTATCTTCTTCCTGGAAAAAATTGAAACCATTTGCTCAGACTGTGACTAAAAACCTCAAAAATGAAAGAGACTAGCTACTCGTAGTTCTCTACCTACCAGAAGATCCCATGCATGCAAGAAGGAACCAATGCCATACAAACAGAGTAATTAATTGACACTATTTTACCCCCGATCATACAAATCAGCCACAAAAACCAGCATCAACCACCATATTTATGACCATCCAGTTTTGGTAGCATTGCAAAAAGTTCTTCAAAAGGCAGTAGGGGGGGGCAAATTACTATGGCCCTCTCTACTCCAGAGTCTTCACAGTTAGGAAAATGGGGAGGAGGGGCAGATTATGCAGGCTTTTCAAAGGCCCTCGACATACAGTTACACTTTTGACATTTTTCCCCCTTCACAAGAGGGGGGGTTCACACAACAGCAACCAACAGAATTTACACTAGCTTCATCAAAGAGATATACCTTTATGCCCTTAGCAATCTCCTTTGCTGCCATATGTGTCTTGTTGATGCTACGCTCCAAACCATGAATGATGAAAGTGATCCAGGTTGTAGTTGTAAAACACCTCTTCTATATCATGTTGTATCAGATATGTTCCTGGTGCCATTGAAAGCATGCAGGCACAACTCCAGGATTGAGTTGCATCATAAACATTTCGTCTTCCCGTGGATTGAATTGGATCAAACATAAGCTTTTGACAGAGCCTCTCGGATACCCACACAAGGAGTCACATCCATATCTTTTGCCTCCTCAGAGAAATGCATTAGCTAGAATTGCAACTTCTAGGTTTGAAATTTCCTTCTCTAGGTAATCTGAGAAGTAGTTGATCATATCCTCACCCCTCACCCCTTCCTTTCTCCTCCTACCACGGGTACCACTCCTTCCTTTATCTTCCATGCTTTTTTGCTTACCTATTTCTCTGCTCAAGGGGGCCGTCAGAAAATGAGTAATAAACTAGAGCTGAAACCCCCATCAGGAAGCCTTCTTCATTGGACATAGTATACGATCCCCCCCAAAGCTAGAAAACCCTATAGTGATGCCTACATATTGCTGCTGCCATTAATTGATATACCCTTCCTACATACACAAATCTTTCACCAATCTTCTTCCCAATGAAGGATTGAGATCAGCCACCTGTATAACAGTTGTTATTGTAACTCCATCTGGCTACCGTACTACCACATGCCCCTTATCAGGCCATATTTACATATATTATAATATTATATGTTTATTAATTAATTATTTTATAATATAATATATATTAATCAATTAATATACAGTAAAATATTTATTGTATATAATATAATATTAATATAATATATAATATATTTATACTTAATTATTTTTAAATTTATAAATAGTAATATTATATTGACATTTTTTTAATATTTTATATATGTATTGCATGGCAAAATCCAGCTGTACTGGACTTGGGGGAAAAAATTGGCATACACCTAAACCCAAACCCAAACACAAACCCAAACCCAAACCAGCAACATAGGTGAAAACCTTCCATGTGTGCTTTCTGTTAAAATCTTTGTGGAAGGTGGCAATATTTTTGAGATACATAATCTGATATTTGTCTGCTTACATGCAGATTGGTAATAATGCCTCCCAGTGCTTGAGGAGGTTGTCTATGCCGGAGGTGTCTTGTTTGTAGTCTTTCAATTATCACATCTGGTTAACATAGGGTGGTTCTGCTTTCTGGGAGGGTAAAAGAAGGAACTAAGCAATTCATAAGAGTTACAGTTACACAATAATATGTTCCATTTCAGGCTTATTATTTTCTTCTCTATCTGCTTTTGGTGCTATACTTAAATATGCAAGTTCAGTGGAATATTTCCATACTTGTTAGTCATTATATGCATATTGTTGTTTTTCAAACTTCCTTATGGTTAATGGAAGTTTCATTTGGCTAAAACATTTTTCTAAACTCATCTTCTGCAGAAGCGTAAGCTGTCTGATATGCTAGGTCCACAGTGGAGCAAAGAAGAATTAAAAAGCTTCTATGAAGCTTACCGGAAGCATGGGAAGGATTGGAGGAAGGTGAATGTTTTATAGGCTTTTTTCTTGTTATTGTGTATACAAGACAGTTGTTTACTTTAGCTTGTTATCTCATATACGTATGAGAGATGGTACAGCCTTTTCTGAAGAGTGTTTATTCTCTTACATCAATTTAAAAAAAGTTTTCTGCAGAAGGGGAAGATGATGATTATGTTGTCTGAATACTGTATATTTTGTAACTTACACATGCAAACTTCATAGTAGTCTAATTATACCATTGCAAGCTTCTCATTACTTTCTTGTATTTTGCATTGGTGGTTTGTGTTTTATCATATCTAGTGGTTATTTCAATTTGATGTTCTTGATGCCATAGGGAAATAATGAAGTCTACCATCTCTCATACTTGTCGTTGGGATGCTTTTGATTATTAAAAGGTGAACAGGTTACTGACTGTAATTCTTAATTTTGTTTATATTTCTTACTTGCCGATTTTGTTCCAATGTGTTATTGTTTTAGGTTGCTGCCACT
This sequence comes from Sequoia sempervirens, assembly GCA_007258455.2. Taxonomy (NCBI): domain Eukaryota; kingdom Viridiplantae; phylum Streptophyta; class Pinopsida; order Cupressales; family Cupressaceae; genus Sequoia; species Sequoia sempervirens. The sequence continues at coordinate 10,836,013 of VDFB02000020.1, read as the reverse complement.
ATGCGTAGCAGGACAAGTGAGATGGTTGAGGCTTTGTACAATTTGAATAGGGTAAGTCTAATGTTTCTTCTTTGAGCCTGGTTGTGATAGAGAGTGTTGTATAGATGTGCTAAACAGAAACCTAATCCAGTAATGTAAGGGTGCAGATGCTTATTATAGGGAACCTGTCTGCATAATTTTAGGGCCAGACTTTGATACTCAAAAATCTTTAAGAGAAAAGAGGAAGTGTTTGTTGTTAACAAATCATGACATTTCTTCTTTATGATTGTCATGTGAGTGATAACCTATGGTTTACATATGCAAAAAATAAATAAATTCAGTTTTAGAAAAAAACCACTTGTAGCTTAGCTGTTGAGCAATGTATCAAGAACATTATGCCTGTATTTTGTAAAAAATGAATGACACATATTAGACCAAGCTCTAAAGGTGGCTAGGATATTTACTATTTAGACATAAATTGTGTGATTGACTGGCACCTTCACAAAAGTTCTAGAAAAAAATTTGCTGACAATGAGATCAGACTATAAACTACTTGGAGCGAAGTTGTTGATTTTGAGCAAGGGATATAAAACAACTGTTTCTTGTTTAATTCTAAAGAGTATGTTAGTGAGGGTTGTAGATCATGAAATAGATTATAATTTTTTGATGCAATTTCATCATCTTTTGATTGACTAGGAGTCATAGAATGGTGAACCTCATTTTACAGGTCACCATTTAAGCGTAATGACTTTTTCTGTGAAATTTTAATTTTGTCTAGTTGAAATTCCTGTGAAGCAATGAATTTTGTCCAGGTTTAAGGTAGCAAACTTGGATTGCATACCACACTGGGGAGCTTTCCAACTTCATAACCTCTCTAAGTGGGTAGACAACTTTAGTTCATCATATCATTCATCTGTTTCCTGACCTCTCTAATTGGGATTAAAAAATCCAGAGTATTGACAATCTGCATAGTTTGCCATTTTTTGTAACCAGTCAAACCAGCCTTGTTCTTGAACCAGATAGGAGAGGTCTCTATAAGGTTAAGATATCTTGTGTGTTTCATGTTGCTTGATAGATGTAAATGTTCTAATATTTCGTTATTAAAACAAATGGACACTAAATGAAAGGTATTTCCAAGCGCTTTTCAGCCATCCACTTGGTTTTTCCAAATTTTGTAAAATGTACTTGTTATTTTAGTTTAATGTCTATTTTTGTACTTCAGAAAATTGCAAAAAAAGCCGTTGGAAGGTATTTCAAAGCACTTTGCAGCCATCCACTTTGTTTTTTCAAATGTTGTACTATGTAACTATTATTTTAGTTTGATGCCTATTTTTGAACTTTAGAAAAATTGCAAATATGAGCCCATTAATTTTTGCTATGGGAATTCCAATTTCACATGATTTGATCTATAATTGATTCATAAGGAGTCTATCTTAGTCAAATAATGGGGTTTTCAATTCATGCTTTAGTTGTCACCTTGAATAAAGGAATTATGTCTTGGCAAGAAAACACCCAAAAACATATTAGGTGGGTTTCATCTCTCAGCCCATTGCTATGGTCTTGTACCTAAATTAGGTATTCATTGACGAAAGCTAGCGTAGGATGACAAGAATGATCATGTCCTATGATTGATTGGTTGTAGCGTTGATTTTTACATTGTGTTACAGATCACATATGAAGTGCTCATGCACTCTTTTGGACTTGAATTTGGAAGATCTTTGGAGAAACAAATCAATTTGTATTACCAATAGATCATAATAAGGACAGTCTTGTACCCATTGATGATTTTGATAACCTACCATTTGATGACGATTCAACAGAGGAGGTTGTTTTGTTTGGAAAGTCTTGAACATTGTGATGACATAGAGGCTTTTGCTGATGGTCCTTCTCCTGCTATAGAGGCATCAATTAATTCTTCGGCTTCTATGACTCCTAATTCAAATTATATTGGTTTATCTTCTACATCTCCGACTTTAGAGTTTAGTGTTGCTACATCTATGACTTCCAATGATTTAGGGTTGCAAGGCATTCATAGTATTCCAAGTACAACTTCTTGGGATGAATAATTGATAGATATATCAGGTTCGTTTTGTGAGTTCCATTTTGTAGGTTGGAGGACAATTAAGGACATTCATGTACACTTTGATGTTAGCTCCTATGGAGTTGCATCATCTTCTTTGGATGTCATAAGTGCACATTGAAATCCTTTTGTTCTTTCTTCACCTATTCATTTCTCATAGTTTGGCATTGGCTTGGAGATTCTTGAGCAGCATTAAGAAGATTAATCATAATCTTTGGATCATGTTCGTTAGTTTCCACATTGTCATGGCTTGTCACCTTCTTCATTGGTTATGCTTGGAGTTTTTGATTTAATTGTGGCATTGTTGGCACTAACATGGTGACACTTGAGCAGCTTTTAGAGACACACATTCAAAGTTTTCTTCTTTCATATTCCTATCCATAATGGGAAGATATCATGTATACATCCTTGGAGGATTTTTTTCATACTAAGGAGAGATGTTTTTCAATGATCATGGATCATCTTTAGCATTCAATGTCAAGCATATTCCATTAGTGCAAGATATTGTACATTGGGGGGTGGGGGTGAGGGTGGGGCGGGGAGGAGCTGCATGGTCCTTCTTCTTCTCTCCTACGAGGGGACATCTATTGTATTTTAGTGATGGAAGTAGTCCTTGTGGGGAGGGGGGCAGGGAAGTGGGTCATGTTGTGTCCTTCCTTCTCTTCACCTTTTCTTGTTTTCTCTCTTTTGGAGAGGTTTTTTTCTGTAAGGGTTATTCTCCTTTTCTTTGTTTGTGAGAGATTCCTTTGTACATAGGTACCTCATCATGCCTTGTAATAGTGACCCATGTTTGCATGTTTTTTCATTCTCCCTGTGTTGCACTCGAGGGGGATTGTTGGTGTGAACAGTGTTATCTACCTATGTGTTATTTTTAGGAGCCTTTCACATTTGTCAAGTTTACTTAGGGCATTTAATATTTGTTTGTCATGTCATAAGATTAAGTCAGTTGTCATCATCTTTATTTGTTGTCGGTCTCACTCTTGCCTATACATACAAGGGTTCCCTCTTTGTACATGATGTATCATATGCTCATAAAAAAGGTTGCATTACATCATTCTTTGACAAATATTGCATAATTGCTGCTTTTCTCTTGTGTGGAAGGTAGTTGGTGTTGTAGAGAATCTTGGGCTCCTACGAAACCTTGTGGTTTCTCTTAGAAATTCATTATTAGGCCAAGTCTTTGCTGATCTACTTACAATTTCACAAGCAATCTCAACCCCTGCAAAAATTGAAAGGTTTTCCTTCCTCAAACACTTAATCCCCCATAAATCCATCTTTTTTGTACAGTAATTGTTAAAATTACATTCTTCATAGATTATTTTCAAAATCACATTCTTATTGTTTTTTATTATGGCTGCAATATATGTAAACAACATTTCTTTGTAATATTGGATAATGATTCCTATAGCTAGTTCAGAGTTAGGGGTATACCATATGACCAATACCAATTACATCAATTTATTTGGTTTTAAGAAGTGTAGTGGTCAAGTTTATTAAGTTGCAATTCCAATTTTTTCTATGTGTGGTTGTCCTTCGCTTGTATGTTTCTGTTGCTTATAGTAATCAAATATTTTCATCGCTCTGGTGCTAGGGTCTATAAGAACAAAATGTGCCAAAAATTTGGCAATATTGGTACTTGTTTATAAGGATTGCAAATTATTGTTGTATGTTGAGAATTGGGATTCAAATTTGCCCCTTATTTATGTCTTCCCTAAAGTAAATGCCACAATAACAGATAAAAACAATGTGAGTTTGTGGTATTTTCTTTTGAGTTCCATCAAAAGTGGGTAATGACGATAATTGGAAAATATAATTTTAGTGAATTCTAATCAGTCTTGGTTGACCTTTCCTTGGCAAGGCAATGACTTAAAGAGAATACTTCTCTTTGTAACCGGATTCAGATATCATTTGGAATGATGGGATAACACCACTTGGTGATTTATCAACAAAACGTTACTTAGATGACAATATATTATATTGCATGGATAACTGAATGTAAAATGTTCTATAATGTTTTATACATTCATTATGAAGATGTGAAATATTATTACAACTTGTTCTGGTTTTCTATATTTTCTTACATATTCAGAATCTATTGTATTTTTTGTTATTGTGCACTGTGTTTTTATGCACCATATACTTAATGGCCTTAACTCAGAAAAATGCTCTTTAGACAATCAGAAACATGGCATATATTTCCACAACCTGTTCTAACTTTTTTTGTTTGTTTGTTTATTGCCTGTTTTGTTTCTTTCTTTTGTTGTATATATTCATTCCAGTGGATCTATTCTGTACATGGTGCTCATAAAATAAGTCATGTCATGAATACAACATGGTCTTGGCAATCGTAAACAACCATTAAGAAGATTAAGTGTTTTTCTATTTCAAAGGAAGGGTGATGCATTTTCATGCGGTTTCTAATTATTTTAAAATGGCACAAATTGAGAAAGTTCAGTGTGTGGTTACTTACTATTTGTTTTGACAAAAAATCACATTTGGTTTTACTTATTTACAGGCTTATTTGTCCCTTTCTGATGGAACTGCTTCTGTGACTGGATTCATAGCGATGATGATCGATCACTACAATATCTTGGTGAGTAGGAGTCAATAATATTCAAAGATTTTGAAGCATTGGAAGTTTTTTCTTGCATGCACTATTTGCTACTTTCTCTAACGTATTTTTTGCTGTTATTGTGATTGTTTTGATTTTCTTTGTAAAACAAGTGTATAACTGATTTTTTTTTTCTCGATAATTTCAATGGTAGTCTTATATGGTGCACGACAAAAGGGAAAAAATAAGAAATGTAGTTTCTTTTAATTTTTTTCGTGCTTGCAGGATTGGCCACTTTGATGTTCCTTTATAAAATTTGAATACATTTCCAAATGTATGCAACACCCCCATAAAGAAGACTTGGAAGTATTTTTGATAAGAGAACGCTAAGGGTTGTTTAAAAGTTTAACTGGCCCTTAGTTCTATGTATAGATTGTAGACTAATTTTTTTTTGACAAGACAAAAACTTGGCAAAACTCGACAGCTAAAAAAAGTACTTAAATTTCTGTAAAAACACAGTTTGTTTTTGCAAAATTCAATTACAAAATGTATCAAATGAGTCTAGAATACCACGGGGAAGTGTTTCCTCTTAGATTTGATTCTTGAATACAGATGGAGTACGGAATTGCATCATCATGTGGAGCTAGATGCATTAGCTGATAACTATGATTAATTTATGATGATTTCCTTTGAAAATCATCATCTTTAGTTGCATATGTAGGCAAGTAAAAAATTACAAGCCTTTTCAATTTCCTCTTCCTTGCTCTAGTGAAAAAGTGGGGAGTAGAGGGTCTAGTCCTTGCACTTCATCGTGTGAATGGCATCAAATAAACTTCATTTGAGTTCATAGCCAGAAGCACTACAAGATTGAAACAAAATATAGAGGGCTAGCTTTTGACTATTTGGGGTATTTCCATCCCAATCTTTACATCAAGAACCTGCAAATAAGATATTCAAGAGTTTGTAAATAAACAATATTTTTTTATTAATAATTGTATTTTGTAACTTGCAAGATATAAAACTTTATGTTTTTTCACGGTGTTTTGGTGGATCTTCCTTGGATAGCTAACTGCAAAGAAAAGAGCCTCCCCTAGCTTGCTTATAATTTTGACACTATGAATTGATGGGGTCTCTCACCTCAACCTTAGGTGTTATCCTCTCAATGCATGTTGAGAGATCTTCCATAAACTCTCCATTAATATCCTTGAAGCTATCGAAGAAGAAAAACTTTGAGTTGAGGTAGTAGCCAATTGTATGAATGAGTTGGTGGAGTTGATTGTTCCACCTCCAATCAATGATCTCCCAAATGGGGGTAAATATTCTTACATTCCCCTTGTAATAGTTTTGGATGGCCTATTTCACCCCTATCTATGGCCTCATAAATGTATCTCATTAGATTTTGCTCCCTATCCACCAAACACAAAACTCTCACAAGTGGTGCCGCTAGCTATAAAGTACAGACAAATTAAAGTTACAATGAAACTAATTACTTTAAACATTTAAAAATAAAGGATTCAATTTGAAATTTAAATTGAAGTTTGAAGTAACCTTGATAATTACTTTAGCTTTCTTGGCAAAGACATCATAAAATATAGTCTTTGTGTTTCTCTCTTCAATAGCGTTCTTTGAGTATGTTAAGTCTAGCTATGCTGATGCACAAAC